>CM047816.1:19509337-20017139 GCA_026214975.1 Gentiana macrophylla | reverse complement strand
TTTGAGCTTCAAGATCATAGACCTCGGATGTATTGTCCTTTTTGAGTAAAGGTCTCGGCATTGTCCCATATTTCCTTTGCAAGATCATACATCATGAAGTTCTCATCGATCTCTTTTGTCATTGACCTCGTGAGGATGGTCATGACTTGGTTATTTTTTGTATCCCATGCTTCAAACTTGGGGTCGATTGGCAGGGCGGAGTTTGGAGCGGACAATTTTCCCATCTTGCTCACGGCCTGAGATATACATTTTCATAGATCTTGACCCACGCCAGGTAGTTGTTGCCATCAAGTCTCGTGATTTGTAAATGAATGGTTTTCAAGTGACCCTAGTCTGCACGAGGTATTGGGACTCTACTTGAGGTGAGGAAGCTTCAGATAATGAAGACATTCTTGAAATGAGATGAGATGTTCCAAAGGAGTTAGGGAGATTTTGCTTGTGATTCAGGATTTTACGGCTCGATACCATGAAGAGAGTTTGAGAAAGTAATAATACTTGAGTAAACTTCAACTTGTTTATTCATGTTTGAAGAATGAGTATAAATAGATACAAGCATGTAAAGGTCCTAGCTAGTAAAGTAAAAGTTACTAGAGCCGGCTCATATTAATTGCTAGAGTCGGCTATTACATAATAGGACAAGATAGATTTACTTTATGACTTTAGGACATATTAATTGTTTATACACTACAATTAATATGTCTCTTTATACATAAGTAACATGTTACAATGTAACATATTATAATTAACAATGTAATATTTCCACACGCCTTCATCACCAGATCTGTATCCACGCACCACAACATCACTCTCAGTAGCATATTCTGATGACATCCTAAAAAGCATAAGGGCGAGTTGGATTAATTATCGCCTAAACTCAGAAGTCGGGCCGAGATGAACGAGCATGTTTGATCTCAACACCTCGCCCCTTTGCCCCCTCAAAAATAAAAAGAACAACCTAGAAGCTACCGGATGCATACAGAATGAATCTGGGAAACAATAGAATGAAGAACATGGCCAAGTTCTAAAAGATAGTGCCCAGCTTTTGCAGATCAACACAGAAAATGATACATGACAACGATGATAACAAACATCTAAGTGACAATAAATGGAGAAAAAATTTGAGGGTTACCTGAAAATCTGAGGAAAATGTGGATTTTGCTCTGAGAAACGGCCGGAAACTTCAAAAGATGCCAGAATCCACTAGTAGTTGGTCAAAAATCTCAATGAAACCACCGTCACTCTCTTACTTCTCGTCGAAAAATGCAAGGAACACGCCGGAAACCTCTCGCCTGTGCCGGAGTTTTCTGCTAGATAAGAAACGGTTTTTGCAAAAGTGTGCAAGTGAGGGTGGAGACCTCCTTATATAGGCAAGAGATAAGGCGGGAAAGTGAACCGTCGCGTCTGAAATTTTGAAATTCAAACGCAATTGTTAGGAACATTTTATTTGTTTTGATGATGGCCATACTAGATGTTATGACAAGCCTGAAATAATTTAGTAATATATGTATAAGACTTTACTTAGAGTCTGAGATGTTGTATAAGTTCAGTCAGACAAGCACTGTACTAGTTTGATAGGATGGCTCAGTAATTGAAGGACAGAAGATCAACTGAGTGAAGATAGCCAAGTACCAGCAGAGTAAAGTGAAGGCTTTTCGACTGACTTATAACCAGGGAAGTCTGTGATGACCTTGGATAAGTTTAAGATACATTCTACAAGTCATGAAATCTATTTTTTAAATAAGGTGTACACTAATCTCACACAAAATAAGGATCGGTGAAGTAGAGCTTTATCAATTTGATCTCATCGTAGATTAGTATAAGCGAGAAAGAAGCAAAGCAGATCGACAAAGCAAATTTATATATAGTAGCCCAGTGACCAACAGATAAGTAAAGGAGCCACTGAACCGGCCAAGCAACAGACAAGTGAAAAAACAGGCAAGTCAAGTATATACTATCTACATTTGATTCAGAACGTGGAAATTAAGGAAATCAAGCAATTAATGCAGAATCAATAAAGGACGGATTTTATGAGGAATGTTTGAAGAAAATCCGGATCACTGAAATCAAGAAGAATGAAATCAAAGAAATATCAAGGATTATTCTCCGTATTAAATAGCCAACGGAGGAATTTTCAAATCAAGGAAATCAAAGCTATAAATAACCAATGAAGCATTTAAGTAAGTCCATTTAAATAACCAATGAAGCATTTATTTTATTTTTCTATTTTTACCCCTCATTTATTATCTATTCATCCACTTTTTACTATATTCTACATTAATAATAGTCAAAGGTTATTTTAGACTTTTCATCAAAATTAATGACACATAACCAATTTAACCAACTTTCTTAATATATGTGAAATACCCTAAAAGGACTTGGGACGGAGGTAGTAACTCGTATCAAATCTATTTTAGGTTTAAAATTACTGAGAGGTTCTTGACGATTGAAGTTGACCTAATTAATGACATTTATTGGTAACAATTAGTGTTTGAATCATCACCTTATTTTTCAATAGAATAAAAATTAACAGTCCCTTAATGATAATTATATATTTGTTTACATATGCATTTTCTAAGGAGATGTAGGGACTTGCCGATGAGGCCTAACTCAACTGGCTAGAGCTGAAGGTCTCAAGTTCAAATCCAATAATTTGAGAATCCTCCAGCCTAGTTTTCCTTTTTAGAAAAGTTGTACCAACATTATGTGGTATGTTTGTCCACTATTATGGTTGTAAATAGTTGTAGTGTTCTTACTTTCATTTGTAATAAAAAATAGAGATGTAAGGACTTACAGAAATGAGAGGGAATTATGACAACGAAATTGAGCCGAGTTGATATACTAGTCATTTGAAGTTATTTTCCTTCATTGTCTAAAGAATCGATAATTAAACTCAATAATGGTCACCTTGTTCGGCATATTTCAAATAAATACATTATTTATTGCTTCTAGCTAGTTTGAATTGTTAAAGTATCTAAAACGTTAATTATCCACCTCCTATCAGCTTAAGTTTTTGGAAGAAATAATAATTCAACATTATATTAGAGTTGGATGTCTTGAGTTCAAAATTAAACCTCATTGCAAGCACAATCTTTACAAACAAACAAACAAAATATCAAGTGTTGGACCACCGGAAAAACAAAAAAAAAATCCTCAAGTTCTGGGCCAGCAAAAAAACTAAAAAATGTTGATTAAGCTCTTGGGAAATATGATAAAACAATATGATATCAAAGTAGGAGGTGGGAAATGTTGTAGTTCAACATGGTATCAAAGCAGAATGTCCTGAATTCAAATCCCAGCTTTTGGGATAGTTGATGGTTCAACAAGATATTAAACCAGGAGGTCATGAGTTCAAACCCCACTGCAAACACAGTCTTCAAGAAAAAAAACTAGTGTTGGGTCATTCTAAGAAAAACTGTATAAAAAGACCCATACTTGAAGGTGGGAAAGATGATAGTTCAACATGGTATCAAGCAGGGGGTCATGAGTTTTAAATCTCAGTATTTGGGAAAGATGGTAGTTCGACATGATATCAAAGTAGAATGTCCTGAGTTCAAACCCCGAGACATGCATAGTCTTTCAAAGAAAAAAAACAAGTGTTGAACCATTCTAGGAAAACTCTATAAAAGTCCACACTTGAAAGGAAATGTTAAAGTATGTAAAATATTAATTATCTTTCTTCCAATCGACTTACGCTTTTGGGAGAAATGATAATTCAACATAAGCATTTGTTTATTTCATATTCAATAAAGAATATAAATGTTACCCTTTTCATGTGTTGTAAAAAATCTAGGCTCAAACCCATATAAGAGGAGGGGTCTCATCCCCAAAACCTAGGTTGTGAGGTGAGGGAAATACATCTCTTAATATGGTAAGTTACACAATCACAAGTTCTCAATATGGATACTTTAGCATGCACCCTCAAGTGTGTACCTATAAACAACCTGGGTTACATGACACACAAGGCATATAAGGGGCACTTTTAAGGCCAACGCAGAGGCCTAACACTTGCACAATAAAGGGGTGGCTCTGATACCATGTTAAACTACATTCTCTCCCAAAAGCTTAAGTTGATGGGGAGGAAAATAATTTACATGTTAAGCTTTTGGGAGAGATGATAGTTCAACATGATATCGGAGTCAGAGGTTATGAGATCGAACCATGTGTGAACATTATTTTCCCTATTTATATTGTGCAAGTGTAGGGAGAGATTGCCCACACTTGAGGGGAGTATTGAAATGTTTAAAAACTGTGCAAGTGTTAGAGAGATTACCAACACTTGAGAAGACGTGTCAAAGTGTATAACATGTTAATTATATGCCTCCCCATCCATTTAAGCTTTTGGGAGGGATGGTAGTTCAACATGTGTTAAAATTTTCCACACCTTTAGTAAATGATTCATTGGTCTTTATATGCACGATATCCTTAACACAAACATCAAGAAGAATAAAATAGTTTATCTAAAATAGTCCAATATTTGATATTATAAATTTGAATATATGAGAAATGAATTTTCAAATTGCATAAAGATGGTTATACGAATCAATTTTTAATAAGAATAATATGATACATTGCAAAATGACTATTAATTTTGTTTAACTTTATTGATTTAGGTGCAACAATTCATGATCACAAATCAAGTAAAACAAGATTTATGAATAAATCTTAGTTGTCACTGCCCACGTTGTTTGTCTTGCCTGTCATTTCAAAAAAGGCTTAACATCATTTTCTAAGCATCAAAATCTTTCCAGATTTTTCTCCGCTTAAAAACAAAGCTAGAATAGCATAAACATGAAAGTTTCATGTTTGTTATCATTTCAAGAGCATGACGAAAACAAGACTTGTATGGTTATATCACGATTATTATATATTCACTTTGACAAAATATGAAGCAAAGTAAGGGCTTTACAGCTATGACAATGCTGTTTTGGGTGAATAATCTTTGCCTCCTATTCTACGCTCTGGTATAAGTGCATCATAATCTTCCTCAACTAGACGGAAACCATTCAACACAATCACTAGCAAATACACCACTACTTCATCATTCAGGTCAAAACTCATCTCTACTACTGTAAGCTGCTTCTTGTAAATTTCATCTTTGCATAAGTACATTTATATATGAACCAGTGTTAGGATCTCCCCCCCCCCTCCCCCCCCCTATATCATAAACATCTTCTTTCCTTCTCCCCACCCCCTCCCCCAAAAAAATGTTTGAAAAAAAAGTGTTGTGCATTGCGTCACTACACATTCCAGACAATTGATCATGGTGTGAATCATATATCGACTTGAATTATACTTATTGGTCAATGGTTTATAATTATGTAGTGAAATAGTGTTGTTAAACAACATAGTGGTGATATTTTTAATGTGATATAGTACATGTCTTACAAATAAGTATGATAGAAGGTCGTCAATGATGCAATGGCCAAGTGGTAAAACATATATATGCTTAGACATATGGAGGTTTCATGTTCAAATTCTTGCTAAATGCAATGATTTTTTACTTTATATACTCTTTGATCTAAAGCAGTGGTACGTATCAATTTTGTAAAGAAATTATTTACCAAAAAAACTTAGGATAGAAAGTCATAAAAACCTTTTGGTTTTCATTTATACAAACTGTAAGATTTTATTTTTGTGTATCTTGATTCATGTGTCTAACCTTACTTAGTTGTGACAGTTGGATATGGAGAAAGAAAATGCAAAGCTCCTATTGAAAAACTACCGCATCTTTATTGAGAATTGCAGGCTGAAGAAGAAAGCTCAAGAGCTCAACATAGAGAATCAAGCTTTACTGGCTCAGATGAAACAGGGGAGTGTTGCCAAAAATCCCAATCCCAAACCTAATGATGAACCTGGGTCTAGCTCAAAACAATGAAATGGATGATCATGTCCAGATGAAACATTGAGAAATTTGAGTCCTTAATGCTCACGAGTCGAGTTGAGCCAAGCCCATCTTATTGTTATCTTAGTATTTTTTTTTTTTTTTTTTGTATTTTTGTTTACCGTCGATCACCATATAGACGTTGCATGTAATTTCATTTGGAACAAAAAAAGAGTGATAATCGTGTTGGTGTTGAAAATTTCATTCCCAAACCAAATGTTGAACCTGGGTCTAGCTTGAAGCAATGAACCGGATGATCATGGCCATATAATGATTCATGTTTTTTAAATTTGACTTGCTTTACTGTCCATATATGACAAATGGCCAGACCCAAGGTTTCCCAAACCTGTTCTTTCGAGCTCATCTTCGTACGTGACATATATCTCTATGTTCATTGACTTCGATTATTTTCTTTATACATATGATTGAGTCGGATGTAGTGCTACACGAAATATAAATGAACCGGTATTTCGTTCAAACTCAATTCGATTAGAATATGAACCGATAACGAGAGATACTGGTCGAAATTGTCCATTGTCATTGATGTACTCCTGTATCACAATATTGTTGATGGCCAGCAGAAGTCAATAAAAATGGATTAAATTGGTCGTTGCGGTTTCTTAAGCATATGAAATCGATCATACCATAGTAAACAAGAAAACCTTTGGCGACGCCAATTGTCACCACAAGGCACCTTAAAAAGCTTCCTACAACCATCTCCACCGATGACCAAAACCCCGGCCCAGGGAGAGTGTCGAATTAACATAAAGAGAAACATGTAAAACCCATCTAGAAAGCAAATTAAGTGAAAAGACAAAAAGAACGGAGGGGAAATTAGAAAATAGAAGGAAAAATATGGATAGCTGGCTTTGACGATGTACACCACCTTTCTTGAACTTCTGCTTTCTAGGATTTTCATGTCCTTTGCTAATACTATTGGCCATTAATCCAGCAGTGGGACTATCTGCAACAGCTACCTTATGCTTGAACTCTCTAGTACAGAGGAAGACCTAACATCCTCCAATCACACCGTATCATTCCCAACAATAATAGACCACACAAAATTCTCATATATATGATGCTAGTAGTGATACCAACAAAATTGGAGCTGCATCATCATCTTCGATCTTAACATCCATAATTCTCAAATCAAGCAATATTATGTTTAGCTTATCCAGATGATCTCTGAGAGGCATTCATTAAAGCACCCTTAAATTGAACAAACATTGCTTCAACAACAACTTGTTGGTGAAATATTTTGTAATGTACAGACTCTCAAGCTTCAACCACATCCTTGCTGCAGTCTCCTCTTTGGGAACTTTTGTGATAATATCATCAGAGAAGCACAACATAATCGTTAAATGTGCTTTCTGCAGATCAATTGGTCATCTCAGCGTTTCCGGCATCCACTGTCTCAGTCAGCAGAACCCAAAGCCCGTGTTGCTTCAACATGGCATGCATATCGATCTGCCATAAACTGAAACCGTTCCTCCTTGTGAATTTGTCAATCTTTACATTCAACCAGACATCTTCTCACCAGAAATCAGGCGTTATTCCCAAAACCTAGAGTTGACCACAACAACCTTGGTGCCGATCAAACCCTAACTTAAACAAATTGTGGATACCTAGAAAACTGACGCCCTGATACCACTTGTTGATACGGATTCGCAAGAATAAGAACAAAAATAAAGATCAAACACACAGAAAACAAGAACACAATGATTTAACACGGTTTATGACCCTCCGTTCTTTTTGTCTTTTCCCTTAATCTTTAGAACGGAGGGGAAATTCAACACTTCTCCAACAAAATCAGATTACCAGATTGAGATGCATGAGATCAAGGCACATTAACATTGTCCTTAAAGCGTTTTGTACTAGATGAAGTAGATTTATGTCACGTCTCTAGGATTTTGACAAACATGAATATTCTTTTTGATCTTCTTTCTCCTTTCTAAGCATCTAGCTAGTGCTCACTTCTTTTTTTGGGCTACGAAAATATACAGGTTGAAGATGAATTGGATGTGGAGCTTGGAAAGCAAGGTTAGGATGAAGCGTGGAGTTCTCAATTATGTTTTAGTTTTCTTTTTACTAGTGGTTCCCTCTGAATAAGGCATGAGTGCTGAATGGTTTATTAGTTTCCTGTTCGGTTGTGTTGAGTTGTAATGGATGATAGTCTTTGTTTCCATCTATTTATGATTCTAGTTTGACATCAGTGGTGTTCTGGTTGTTCGTTGTTATTGAAGGCTTTAAAGTCTGTCCCGAGAGTCTTAACATGTTTATTTTCCTCCGTGCATTCTTTATTGCTCTGAAATTACGTTGGGCTTACAAGGGTATTAGGGTTTCTCTAAAAGACACATGCCGAGCGCCCGATTACCAGAAAAAGATTCGGTATTCGAGAGCAATGCATTAAAAAAAGAATGTTGTGTTAGTAATATCATCCGCAGCGGAAGCGATTTAAGGATCTAGATCTATAAAATACACGTAATAAAATAACTAGATCTACTCTACAAGGGGGTTGTAGAACATACCTCTTGGATCTCAAAATCCAAGTTGAAGAACTGCAATAGAAAGAACGAACAAGGTGTGAAGAGCACCACGATCTTCCGTACGTTTGATCCAAGCAACTCCCGGTGGAAGGAAATCCTCGTCTCGAATCCTTCCGATATGCTACCCGGAAAAATCTCAAGATTTTCCCCATATTCCCCTTGGCCGAAAATTTTCACCTTCTCCTCTCTAAGAGGTGTAGGTCGAAATATTGTGGTGTGTTAAGGCTTGGAAGAACTCTCTTTATATGGAAGAGTAAAACTTAGCCTCCAAGGATTTAATAATTAATACAAAATCAATTATAATAATCCTATTAAATAAAAGATAATCCCATAATATTCTAGAACAAATCTAGAATAATATTTATCTTTATTTCTTACCATAAATATTTATTTTATAAATATTTTATGCACATGTCTTATTAATACACAAGAAAACAATTTCTTGTTCCATAATAATAAGGGGGGGCGAAATTTTACATATTGACCTAGTCAATATTAATTTTGCCATAACACAATAATTGGGCCAAGATTATGAAAAATGTCTTTTTCACATATTTAATTATTTAACCCAACTAATTTAATAGTCCACTAAACAATTAATTCACATATCGTTTTAATAAAATCCAACAAGAACTAAATTAATATTATTAGGATTCGACGTCCGAGAATAGCTATGCTATATTAGGAGGCACGTCGGGGACCATGGACTAATAATCACGCTCCGATAAATCAAATAAATAATTATCTTACGAACAGAATAATTATATTCGATAAATCAATCACAGGAATATGCCACCATAATCCCGTGACTGCACTCCTCCGATTATGAGATTCTATTTATCTCCTCACGAGAATAATAATAAGAGTCCATTGATATAATCATTACATATGGATTAATCCTCCATAGATATTCATTCTAAATCGGGAAGTTACCGTTAACCCTTTTAGAACCTCTTATCCTTATTTACCATTAACCCCTAGTGATCAATTAATTCATACAACTCCTTTGGTAGCTAATCGGTGTAATATGAACTCCATGGATCGATCGGTTTCTAGGATTAACAAATAAAGGAATCGTCTATCTACTTCCAGAAATGGAAGGAATGGATTCCGTATCCGTGATAACACGGACTACTCACTCAATCCAAAGACAATGCCAAGATGGGGTAATTCGGACCACGGACTCGGTGTAATCCTTAACCGCCAAGTCAAACTTCATACCGATTCAAGCGGTTGGATCGTGATCACCTCAGATTAAGATATATCCATAAATATGATCATCCATTGATTCGATAAGAATTCTCGATTACGGAATTATATCGTGAACTCTAATCAAATCGGTCCAATTTCTATATGATATATCTATCATATATAAATGCCCCATTAGGTTCTCTTAACCGATAGTCCGGATAAGACAATCACACCTATTGTGTTCTCGGGCGCATTAATAGCACGTTAAAGAGAGACCCGATACTCTCGATTAACTTCACTACGGGCTAATTGTATTTTAAGTACATCTTCACTAACTCAATCCTCCCGTGTATATACCATACAACTGAGTTAAGTGATTACATAATCGATATACTTAGGGTTTTACAGTAGTGTAAATACTATTGTCACATCGGTGATTATGAGAATAATAAATATGAATAATAATGTCAATTCATTTATTAAATAAAACAATTACAAAATTATCTTTCGGCATCACACCTAACAATCTCCCACTTGCACGAAAGCATGTGATTAATTGTTTTAGAGCACACCCTATTATTTAAAATACAACAAACTACATCTCCCACTTGCTCTAAAGCAATGGAGACCCATCCGTATTCTAGTACCCATTAAGCATATCATAACCATTTCGGATGACAAAATACACTCCGAGTGTGCCGTCGTAGGATAGGTCGGTGACTCGGGAGTACCTACATCTAAATGTCATGGGTCTTAATGATTAGTCAGTTGTCGGCTCGAGACGATCCGTAGAATCAAACGTTACGGTCCATCTAATCATGTGGTATCGAGTAAACATCGAGCCCGAGATCGACTTAACGATCATCCTCAATCTGACCTAAAGTCAAAATCAGTGTATCACACATATCCAAGTTCACACATGAATATGTCCGCATATTGTTCCTCGTTCTCTCAAGATACTAAAGGACATACTAAACATGCTTTGTTAACCGCCGAATCTAAGATTCGATCAAAGTTGACGTTCAATAACCTGACCATCTCTTACTATAAAGAGAATCTATCCCATTTCTCTTGATCCAAAGATTTAGAGAGTCATTCCCGAGGCATAGGGTAGAACTTCCTCGTTGAATGTTGCATACATGATGCATCATCTTAACCAATAAGATGGATGGGAAACCGGTGATCGATTTTAATGAATTCGACCGAGTCAAACTCTTAAGAATGTTGTCCAAATCTACATTGCGAGAGAATTGTGGTATTGTCGATTTCGACTTGAGATAACAAACCCATGTTGATTCCAAGCTAGCAAAGTGTTATCCTTCACAAACACTAATATATATTTGTATATTTACTACTGTACTAAAATTGATATCCAGTCTACAACAGACTTATCAATATTCTGGTCAACTCCACATATTGTAGAAATATATGACTTTCAATGACCGATAGGTTTGCTTTTTATCCACAAAGGACATAAGCCTTGACAGTCATTCTGTCATTAGTTCATAAGGCAATACCCTTCTGTTTAGAATGAATCCAGACTCCGTTTGTTTGGCAAGAAAGTCTTAGGGAATCACCCCTATTTTCTGCTTTTGAACGAAATCATGCAATACTAAGTGGTAAGAGAGTTCAAGGTCTGATTAACTCTCTACTTCTTAGGGAATTACCCCTAGACCACTCAAGCTTTGCTCTGAAAGATAAACTTTCCTATTCATTCTACTCTTTCCGTGTAGATCCAATTACTCCCACTGGGCTGAGACACTCGGTGGTTCTACAAGAGTATGACACGACTCTGAGTACCAAACTCCATTCACAGGGTTATGGCTAGTAAACCAACCTCTATTATCAGAATCATATACTGCTCACAAAAGAGCCATAGGTCATCAATCGATCCTCAGACTACAAAGTCCGCAGAAACCGTAATGGGTAATGAATAAACCATACTCCCACTACATTCTGGGTGGATCGAAATTCTGATCTAGTTTAGTAGTATTTAGTGTTATCACCAACAACCGATGTTGGATGTGGTGCGATTTTAATCGCTTAGTAACTACCTTGAGTAAACGTCATCGCAAGGTTTAAGGTTTTCTTGTTCATAGACTCTATCGTAAAGGACGAATAAAGATAACTGTCCTTCCCGATTTCAAGAATCTTATAACACACCTTTTTCTCAATGCTACAAGATATATAACGATTGGTCACTGACCGAACGTGTTCGCGAAATTCCCAGACCTACCTTCAAGCACCGTGTGCTAAATGCTTATATTTATGGAAGTGGGGTGAACCGAATCCACACCTTATCCGTGAATTCCAAAGCATATTCTAGGTAGACTTCTCGGTCTTACATTTCAATGTAAACCGTTATTTCGCTTCCAATATCTTTATTGAGTTAAGCAGTGTATTGTAGCACATCTAAAAAACTATATAAGGCAATTTAACGGTTTCTCACTTAGTGAAAGCATTTCACAATGAGGCAGGCCGAGCATCAGTCCCTAAGACTATGTGATGGCCCATTTCTGAGTATAGAATACTCTATCTCTGTTGAAAACAGAGAAACCTCAAAATATTTTGGATAAACTTACCGGAGTGTTTGAATAGTTATCAGACAAGAAGTCACTACTCGGAATCTCCTACTAGCTTGTATCTTTCATCAGACCCCGAAGGTCGTCATGAACAAGCTATGTTACTTCTTTATAACCATTATCCTTTCCCAATTGAAAAGAAACTTAGTCATTGAACCTTTGAGACAATATAACCAGACTGGGAGAAAGGAATCACCCTGAGCCAGTCTTCGGGTCTTGTCTTTTAGGGACTATGCACTAACTATGGAATATGAAGAAGCGTTTATCTAAATATAGAAACCAATTGCTTTTAATAGTTCTTAAGATGTGTTTTATATACATATTTCAGCAGTTGTAAGTGGTTTTGACTTTATCAAACAAAAGTCCGAGTCTTGGATTCGTACTACAAATGGTATATTCACTTTCTATACGACAAACAAATTATCGAATAGAAGGTAAATCCATTTGTTCCAACGAATCTTAAACAGAAAATAATTTTTTTCGCGATATCCAAGGATTGAATCCGAGATTCATTTCCTTATATCACTCCCACTTTTCTAGCTAAAATTAACTGCCCGTTGTTTACTCCTTTAATCGTTAAATGCACTGCTACCTTGTTCTTCCAAAGAACTTAGCTCAAGAAAATCGCCAAGGATTCATAGGTTGGTGATCCAAAATCACTGTCCTTATCCTATGATTTTCAGTTAATTAATTTTCGATTCAGCCTTAAAGTTTTCTCAATTTAGATGACTAACACTTTTAGACATATTCTCCCATTCTTGACTTTCCGTGAATGGAAGCTTGATCTTGAACCAAATGGTCGTTTGAGTAGACACTAATCTTGAACCGTGGGATGTCTATTTCGAGTGTTACTCGTCTGGACTTTTCGGATTTTCTAATATACCAGAAAAACAATAAATCATATTAAAGCTCCCACTAGTTTATCGGTTCCAAATACCGTCTAACGAGCAATGCTTTATTTTTATGATTTTCCGATTTTTTCGATTTAGAAAAATCTCATAGTTCCAATGTTTCCAGAAAAACAACAAATCATAGAACTCCCACTAGTTCATCGATTCCAAATATCGTCCAACTAGCGACATTTCATGACTTTCCGGTTTTTCAATTAAAACGTTTACGTGTGTAGTCAGTTACATTTTTCTAATGTTCTAGAAAAACAACAAAAATAAAGCTCCCACTAGTTTATCGATTCCAAATATCGTCCAACTAGTAACACTTCATGATTTTCCGATTTTTCAATTAGAAAATTTCTTGTGTAATTACTACACACTCAAAATTCACTAGAAGAATTTCCAAGTCCGAAATCACCTTTGATCAAACTAAGTTTGTCTTCCGTTTGACACGAATGACACTAGTGACATACCTATATGTCACTGGTTTTTAAAAGGCTTAAGAGAAAATATCTCTTTCAAAAATTAATTTTTTTGCATTATCGATTAACTAGTTCAACGTCCTAGTTACTTTCCACTTTTTTAACGAAGTCAATACTAGTCAATTATAAATTTTAAGCAATTTAGTAAGGGATATAATGCTGTAAATAAAATGACATATATTAATTCAAGTTAACACTACTATATTTATTTTAGGAATTGTAAACTAAAAATTAAGTCTACTCTACCATTCCAAGGTTTTAACCTCGCATCTCAGTGCCGCCTTAGGGTAGGTCAAAGAGATGACGGTTAAATCGAGACAATCTCATCAATGAATAACTTGTGAGAATCGAACATCCCACGAGAATCGAACATCCCTTTATTCATTGACTACCTTCCTTTTTTAGCCTAGATATTATCAAAAATACCCATGATGAGTGTGACCTACTATATCGGATCTCTTAGGTACGCCCCGAGTATGCCGTCTTAGGATAGGTTAGTGACCCGACGAGTACCCAGAAATCCTATCCTTTCAGAGACCAAGCCATGAATGTTGATAGGGGTGAACACCATCCTTAGGGGGACGAAATCAAAGCGCCTCGAGGCGTCACCCTTCTCTCACTTACTTGTATCTATATAGAGAGGCCGTGGGGTTGGGCTGTCGCCTTCCCCGCTCCCACTCAATATTTTGGAAGTGGTGGTGGGTTAACTAACCACGTCTTTTGATGTTAACATAAAAGCACATCAAATCAAGGATTCCGAATGGTGTCGGTAACGTAGGCAAGCCTACCCGCCCTATTCGTTGGAACATATGTGACGATCCGGACTAAATCGGGTCAAAACAAACCCTATTGAGATAAGAAGGAATCACCCCTCCGTTCTCCGGTGTAGCTTAGTCTTGCCGGACCCCGTGCATACATCACACTAGGAGGGTTAAGTCGGTCGAGCGAAGCTCGATTGACCACCCAACCTATAAGCGAACCGCTTTTATCCAAGATTTATTGTTCTTTTACCATCATTCAATCTCTAAGAGACACTACGAATCGAAAACGTGATCTCGTTTGGGCTTTAAGGCGGTTCACCGAGAACACACACCGAAAGGCTTAACGATTTCATAACTCGTCCTCGGATCTTTAATTAGTTACTAAATTAATTAATTACCACGTATTAATTAAATTTCAACTAATTACACGAGTTTGTATACATGCCTATTTTAATTACCAAAATTAAAATTCTACATGTATGCATGGAGTGGATTTATGATATGATGCATGTCATGGCAATTCCGATTTTATATCTATTTTATGATCAAACACAAAAAAAAAAAATTGCGGAAAATTTAAACACCGAGATGGATCGTTGGTACCACCGACTAACCTATTTTCTAAGGAAAAGTAAAATTTAATCTAGGTCTTCAAATCTCGATCTTCGATCTTGATCTTGAAAACATCCGGATCTTGAACCTTCGATTTTGACACGAACCACGAACGACGAGAAGAGGAGGCCGTAATATACCAATATATTTTAAAATATATCTATATTAAATTGTTTTATATAAAAAAAGACTTTTTTTTTTCTTCTTTCACGGCAGAATTATTAAAAAAAAAAAACTATTTTTTTTTTAATATGTCGGCAACCCTAAAAAAAAAAATTGAAGATGTAAAATTCCATAGTTATTAATTACGTTAATAACTATCTATCAAAGGCAACTGCCGGAGTAAATGCATGGATTGATCTTAATTCTTTGACCAAAATAAAGATGCAAGTCATCCTTGAAGCTGCCGCAAAATAAGAGGAATTTGTGCCGTGACCTAAAAAATTAATGGAAAATTAGGGATAAGGACACAATCTGGAATATTTTTAAGAATGCGACGAGCTACATATTTTTTATAGGAGAAGGACAATCGCATAATTTTTATAATGAGAATGACAAACAAGTGAATCCCGAAAATCGGTGAATCTCCCAATGAATCCCGAAATCGTTGAATTTTGACAAAGTGAATTTCGACGGTGAATCCGAAAATTAGTGAATTTCGACAATTAATTTTGAAAATTAGTGAATTTTTACGGTGAATTTCGGCAGTGAATTTATGCGATGAATTTCAACACAAGTGAATTTCGACAATGAATAAATAGTTTTGTCTTTATGCAAAAGTTTCAAAAGATCGCCCTTCTACTCAATTGATGAAATATTTTTGTCCTTCTCCCTCATTCCCCCAAAAATTAAAAAACAACAACAACAATTTCGGCCTCCTCCCGTTTTACTTTTACCTTCTTGATGATCTTCAACACCATGATCTTCGTCGTCTCGAACCCGGATCAAAATTAAAATTACAAAGGAGCCATCTTTACAATTTTCGAGTTGCATAAAATTAAATTACAAGTCTTATGCTCAAGTGATACTAATCAAAAGAGCTACAAAATAAATCTACGGGTAAACAATACCAACCCCAATCCATCTCTTCAACCAAGACATTCATAACATAAAAAAATAAATAAATAAATAAATTTCGGCCCCCTTTATTTAAAAAAAAAAAATTTTGGGACAAAAAATCTACATGTTTTACCACTCTTAGATCTAATATTTTATACGTATAAATATAGATCACCTTGGCGACTGATACCACTGTTAGTAATATCATCCGCAGCGGAAGCGATTTAAGGATCTAGATCTATAAAATACACGTAATAAAATAACTAGATCTACTCTACAAGGGGGTTGTAGAACATACCTCTTGGATCTCAAAATCCAAGTTGAAGAACCGCAATAGAAAGAACGAACAAGGTGTGAAGAGCACCACGATCTTCCGTACGTGTGATCCAAGCAACTCCCGGTGGAAGGAAATCCTCGTCTCGAATCCTTCCGATATGCTACCCGGAAAAATCTCCAAGATTTTCCCCATATTCCCCTTGGCCGAAAATTTTCACCTTCTCCTCTCTAAGAGGTGTAGGTCGAAATATTGTGGTGTGTTAAGGCTTGGAAGAACTCTCTTTATATAAAAGAGTAAAACTTAGCCTCCAAGGATTTAATAATTAATACAAAATCAATTATAATAATCCTATTAAATAAAAGATAATCCCATAATATTCTAGAACAAATCTAGAATAATATTTATCTTTATTTCTTACCATAAATATTTATCCAATAAATATTTTATGCACATGTCTTATTAATACACAAGAAAACAATTTCTTGTTCCATAATAATAAGAGGGGGGGGGGGGGGCGAAATTTTACATATTGACCTAGTCAATATTAATTTTGCCATAACACAATAATTGGGCCAAGATTATGGAAAATGTCTTTTTCACATATTTAATTATTTAGCTCAACTAATTTAATAGTCCACTAAACAATTAATTCACATATCGTTTTAATAAAGTCCAACAAGAACTAAATTAATATTATTAGGATTCGACGTCCGAGAATAGCTATGCTATATTAGGAGGCACGTCGGGGACCATGGACTAATAATCAGCGGCTCCGATAAATCAAATAAATAATTATCTTACGAACAGAATAATTATATTCGATAAATCAATCACAGGAATATGCCACCATAATCCCGTGACTGCACTCCTCCGATTATGAGATTATATTTATCTCCTCACGAGAATAATAATAAGCGTCCATTGATATAATCATTACATATGGATTAATCCTCCATAGACTGTTCCATTCTAAATCGGGAAGTTACGTTAACCCTTTTTAGAACCTCTTATCCTTATTTACCATTAACCCCCTAGTGATCAATTAATTCATACAACTCACTGGTAGCTAATCAGTGTAATATGAACTCCATGGATCGATCAGTTTCTAGGATTAACAAATAAGGGAATCGTCTATCTACTTCCGAGAAATGGAAGGAATGGATTCAGATTCGTGATAACACATACTACTCACTCAATCCAAAGACAATGCCAAGATGGGGTAATTCAAACCACGGACTCAGTGTAATCTTTAACCGTCAAGTCAAACTTCATATCGATTCAAGCGGTTGATCGTGATCACCTCAGATTAAGATATATCCATAAATATGATCATCCATTGATTCGATAAGAATTCTCGATTACGGAATTATATCGTGAACTCTAATCAAATCGGTCCAATTACTATATGATATATCTATCATATATAAATGCCCCATTAGGTTCTCTTAACCGAAAGTCCGGATAAGACAATCCCACATATTGTGTTCTGGGCGCATTAATAGCACGTTAAAGGAGAGACCCGATACTCTCGATTAACTTCACTACGGGCTAATTGTATTTTAAGTACATATTCACTAACTCAATCCTCCCGTGTATATACCATACACTGAGTTAAGTGATTACATAATCGATATACTTAGGGTTTTCTGTAGTGTAAATACTATTGTCACATCGGTGATTATGAGAATAATAAATATGAATAATAATGTCAATTCATTTATTAAATAAAATAATTACAAAATTGTCTTTCGGGCATCACACCTAACATGTTGTTCAATGATATTGTTTAGAGCACTTGCAGTAGATATTGTAAATCATTTAAAAACTCTATTGTAGAGATTTCAACAGGAAAAATAACACTGCAGCAGATACTCTATTTTTCTACTGTAAACTACAGATTATGTAAAATTTCCTTTACATCTACCGCATTCATCCAGATTCTGCAAATTTTCCTTTATATCTTCTGCATTATGTAAAATAAATGGTCTCATGTATTTCATCTTAAATAAAGATTCTGTAAACTAGAAAACGTGTTTTTAAAACTGTATAATATAGTATTCGTTAAGAGTATCTGATGCGAGTGTTCTTACATATATTTATATGTAACGCGTATCATTCTATGTTAGGTTCTACATAATTAATAGGTTATTGCATACCACATCATATTTGTTCAAGTGGATTGAATTAACTTGACCTTAGTACCTAACATAAAAGGTCATGATATTTATTGGTATCAATCAGAGTTCGAATAAAATATAATTTATAAATATGTATTTGTTCAAAATATGCATATTTTAAGGAGAGGTAGGGACTTACGGAAATGAGAGGGATCTAGGACTAAAAGAATGAGCCGACTTGATACATTTAGGGGTGGCAAATTTCCATAAAATCCCGACCCGTCCCGAAAAATCCCGATCCCGAAATTTCGGGATTTTCCCGACCCAAAAATTACGGGAACGGGCTCGGGTATAAAACTCAATCCCGTCGGGTTCCCGATCCCGACCCAAATACACACACACACACACATATATATATACACACACATCCCTAAATACTAAAAACATAAACATACTACACTCTGCTTCCGTCGTTTCTCAATTTCTCTGCACATCTCTTCTGCTCTCTAATATTCTAGAGTGTTCTTCCTCACAAAAGCAACGGCCGCCGACTCTGTCGCCGTTAACTCATTTCTCCGCCCCACCTTTTAAATTATTGTTTTGATCAAATAATTGTTGTCATTTTTTTATATTAACATGAATATTTTTTAACATAATGTGTTCGGGACATTCATTCCCGACCCGACGGGATCCCGAACATTCGGGATCCCGTCAGGTCGAAACCCGACGCTAATCGGGTACGGGTTCGGGAAGAAAAATTGAATCCCGAATCTTATCGGGACAGGTTTCGGGTAGGAGGTTTACGGGTCGGGTCACGACCCGATGCCATCCCTAGATACAGTAGTCATTTGAAGTTATTTTCCTTCATTGTCCAGTGATTTGTATGTATGTTCCTTCATTGTCTAGTGAATCAGTACTTAAACTCAATAATTGTCATTGTGTATTTTTTTTTTTTTTTTTTTTTTTTTTTTTTTTTTAAGTGGAATTGTCATTGTGTTTGGATTAGTAAAAAAACATTGTTTTTTGTTTTTGTTTTTGTTTTTCTTGTTTAAGCATATGTTTATTTTATATTCAATAAAGAATAGAAATGTTGCCCTTTTGGTGTGTTAAAATTTCTACAATTTTAGTAAATGTTTAATTAATATTTATATACATGATATTTTTTTTAGGGATGAAGAAACTTTTATAAATCAATCAAATCTCCAAGAAATGTAGAGAGAACATCGTTTGGAGGCTGAGTGCCCCAAGAGAATACTCCATAACTAGAGGTATCAAGCCTATCTAACAAATACGTCGAGACATTTCCGGTTTGCCGAATAAATGAAAAGTGCACCAAAATTGTAATATCAAAAATTGGATTGTTTTTAGTCTTTTTGATGTTTGTGTTATGATCATGTATATATGTAGAGCGGCCTGTATATATATACACATACATGATATTCACAACACAAATCAAGAGACTAAAAATAATCCAATATTTGATATTACAATTTTGGTTATATGATAAACATTTTTTCAAAGTGCATAAAGATGGTTATATGAATAAATTTTGAAAAGAAAAAAAAAAGAATATGATACATGACAAGATGGTGACTATTTTTTGTTAAATTTTGTTATAACAGGACTATCAGGGATCAAAAACGGATTGCAATAATAAAAAATAATCAAGCAAAAACGAGGAGATTATATTATCAATGGAGATTTTATAGACTATGCAATTGCATCAGCAATTGCTCCTGCAAAAAATTCTAGGTTACAACAGACGTGTATTTATAGTCACAAAACCCTAGACCTAGCCGCCATAAAGACATACTAGCAGATTGACTAAAATACCCCAGATGTGAACTCAGCTCAGCTGACTCCACCAGATGTAACTTGCTGACTTTTGCCCTACTGACATTGCCCTGCTGACTTTTGCTCAAATGTAGAACCCTGCTGTATTCAACAGACTCGGCTGACACCACTCAGCTGACAGACGAACTCAACTGCCACTTCAGCTGACTTCCCAGATTCGAATACACTAGTCGGCTGACCATCACTCAGCTGACTACCAGATTGGTTCCACTGAATTAGAGATCAAGTCACACTTTGCTGAAAAATCTCCACCTTGACTTGAACTATCATTCAAGCCAAACAGATTACATAACCATATGTACTAGTAGCAGATGCATTCGCCAATGCCAGATTCCTACTATTTCTTCTGACTTAACAACTTCAGATAAGATTGAGTTAACTCCAGATGAGAAACCAACTTCAGATGAGAACCTCCCAGATACAAATGAGATCCTCTGTTGTTAGCAGATGAAGACTTGATTGAGTTGAGGACAGGGGTGATCAACAAATTCATACTGGATCACGAGACAAGATGTGATTACCAGATTCAGATGTAACCATCTCAGCTGAGTTCTTTAGATTCAACTTCAACCAAACAGATTTGCAGATTCAGATTCTGAGCTGACCAGATGTGAACACAACAAACTCTAGATGAGACTTCTCCAGACGAGACTTAACTCCAGATGAGAACTCCACCTCAGACATGTTCACCAGATGCTTAGCTGACTTCACTCAGCTGATACTTCCAGACACAGATGTAGAACCATCACAGACATGTTCAACAGATTCAACAAATGCCACTCTGCTGACAGATGGACTCAGCTAACTCTCCACTCAGCTGACTTCCCAGGCTTGAACACCCCACTCTACTCAACTCATGATTCTTCAGGTTTAGATGCACAACAATGTGCCAGATTAGTGTTGACTATTCTCTGCTGAGTTTTGCAGACTCAGCTGACTATGGACCTGAAGCTCCACCTGCTTGTCAACACTCCAGATTCAGACCAGATTTGCATTAGGGTCTTTGGAATCACCCTTCTTAAACGTCTCTTTTCAGGATTTCCATTCCCTTTGCAACTGCTACTAGCATCTAAACCCATAGCCCGATTGTACGTACCTATGCCAGCTGCATTATGCCTTAGCTCTTGATTATGGAGAGATGCCATAACATCCTCCAATGACACTGTGTCTCTTCCAACAATAAAAGACTGCACAAAATTCTCATATGATGTTGGCAGTGATACCAACAAAATTAGAGTTGCATCCTCATCTTCGATCTTAAAACCAATACTCCTTAAATCAAGCAATATTATGTTTAGCTTTTCCAGCAGATCTCTTAGAGGGATTCCTTCATGCATCTTTAAACTGAACAGACGTTGCTTCATCAGCAACTTGTTGGTCAAAGGCTTTGTCATATACAGACTCTCAAGCTTTAGCCACAGCCTTGATGCTGAATCGTCTTCAACAACTTCAGTGATAACATCATCAGACAAGCACAACAAAATTATTGAATGTGCTTTCTTCTCCAGATTGGCCATCTCAGCGTTTCCTGCATCCACTGCCTTTGTCAATAGAGCCAGAGCCCTAGTTTCTTCAACAGAGCACGCATCTTGATTTGCCACAGATTAAAATTGTTCCTTCCTATAAATTTATCAATCTCTACCTTCAACCCAGACATCTTGATCTCGCCGGAAAGTTAGCATTAATCCCAGAACCTAGCGTCAATTACGAACTTGGTGACAATCAACCTAACTCGAACAGATTTCGGATTCCTTGATAATAACCTCGACGCTCTGATACCAAATTGTTATAACAGGACCGTCAGGGATCAAAAACGGATTGCAATAATCAATAATAATCGAACAAGCATAAATCACACAAGAAACAATAACGCCGGATTTAACGTGGTTTCCGGCAATGTGCCGACTAGTCCACATGCAGAAACGAGGAGATTATATTATCACTGGAGATTTTATAGACTCTGTGATTGCATCAGCAATTGCTCCAGCTACAATTGCTACTACTGTTGCTGTTACTACAAAAAATTCTACGTTACAACAGACGTGTATTTATAGTCACAAAACCCTAGACCTAGCCGCCATTAATACATACTAGTAGATTGACTAAAATACCCCAGATGTGAACTCAGCTCAGCTGACTCCACCAGATGTAACCTGCTGACTTTTGCCCTGCTGATTTTTTCTCAGATGTAGAACCTAGCTATATTCAACAAACTCAGCTGACACCACTCAGCTGATAGACGAACTCAGCTGCCACTTCAGCTGACTTTCCAGATTCGAATACACTAGTCAGCTGACCATCACTCAGCTGACTACCAAATTGGTTCCACTGAATTAGAGATCAAGTCACACTTTGCTGACAAACTTTATTGATTTAGGTACGCCAATTCATGATCACAATTCAAGTAAAACAAGATTTATGAATTAATCTTAGTTGTCACGCGTTGTTTGTCATGCCCGTCATTTATAAAAAATTGTAACCTCCTTTTTTGTGCATCAAAATCTTCCAGATTTTTCTCCGCTTACAAACAACGCTAAAATGGAATAATCATGAAAGTTTCACGTTTGATATCATTTCAAGAGCATGATAAAAAAAAAAAAAAAAAAAAAAAAAAAAAGAACTGCTTAGTTATATCATGATTATCATATACTCACGATGACAATAGATGAAGCAAAGTAAGGGCTTTACAGCTATGACAATGCTGTTTTGGGTGAATAATCTTTGCCTCTTATTCTACTGTCCGGTATAAGTACATCATACTCTCCCTCTACAGGACGGCAACCATTGAACTCAATCACTAGCAAATACACCACTTCTCCATCATTTAGACCAAAACTCATATGTACTTCTGTAAGTTGCTTCTTAGAAATTTCATCTACATTCATACATTTATATATGAACCAGTGTTCGAATCTCATCCCCTTATGTCATAAACATCTCTTTTCCTTCCCCCCCCCTTCAAAAAATGAATGTTTAGGAAAATAGTAGCTTTACATTGCACCACTACACATTCTAGACAATTTATCATGATGTGAATCATTGATCAACATGATATATACTTATTGATCGTCTATATTTATGTAGTGAAATAATGTTCTTAAACAACATCGTCATAATATTTTTCATGTAATATAGTATATGTCTTATAAATAACATAAGATAGAAGGTCGTCGGTGATGAATACCAAAGTGGTAACACATATGCTTAGGCGCATGGAGGTTTCATTTTCAAGTCTTGCTATATACAAGGATTTATTACTTTATATAGTGTGTGATCTAATGCAGTCGTACATATATATTTGAAAATAAACAAATAAAAATACATTTTTCATTAATACACACTCTTAGATTTTATTTTTGGGTATCTTGATTCATATGTCTAACCTTATTTAGTTTTGACAGTTGGATATGGAGAAAGAGAATGCAAAGCTCCTATTGAAAAACTACCGCATCTTTATTGAGAATAGTAGGCTGAAGAAGCAAGCTCAAGAGCTCAACATAGAGAATCAGGCTTTACTAGCTCAGATGAAACAAGGGAGTGTTGCAAAAAATCCCATTCCCAAACCTAATGATGAACCTGAGTCTAGCTCAAAACAATGAACTGGATGCTCATGTCCAGAAGGAACACTGATAAATTTGAGTACTTAATGCTCACGGGTCGAGTTGAGCCAAGCCTATCTTATTGTCATTTTAGTTTTTTTACTATCAATCACCATATAGATGTTGCATGTAATTTCAGTTGGTACAAAAGAGAGTGATAGTCCAGTTGGTTTTGATCTTTTTATGCTCAATTTTATTATTGACCGAAAAGAATATGATTCGCAATTGGTGAAATATAGCTTTATTCCTTCATGAATCTTGTGGACATGAAATGCTATTTTGCTAGATTTTGTTAGTATGTTTACATTGACCTTTGAGGTATTTCAAGTTCTACTTATGGCTTGATTAGCCATGTAGTGTACTAGAACTAGAATGTGGTGGTTTTTCTGTGAGATTCATGTTTGAATCTGTGTTCTTAATTTTTTAATTATAGATTATTGTCCAGAAGGACAAAATTATCAAAAAAACCGGGATAGAAAGAAACTGTAATTTAATAAGGACAAAAGTAACAATTATGAAGTAACAAATATGAAGTAACAAATGTGGAATAGAGTAAATATGAAGTAACAATTGTGAAACACAAAGTAACATTAACGCGTGAAGTAACATTTTTAAGATAACAATTGTGATTTTTGTCCTTTATAATCATGAAAATGTTACTTTTGTCCTTCCAGACCCATTTATTAATTTTTTTGTCCCTGTGGCCCCTTCCCTTTTTTAATTATACATTTTATTTCGAGGCGGATGGAAAATCCGCCACAAAAACCATTTTTTACCTGCATAATGCATTTTAGTGGAATAATTTTTCTTGGCGGATTTTTCGTTGCTAGCGAATTAAAAATGCTACAAAAAGATCTCAGCGGCAGATCAAAATATCCATTGAAAAGGGCTTAAAACTTTTAGCTGCGAAGGCAAATAAGGTGGATTTTAGCGGCGGCTTAAACAACTACGAAAAAATTTAATGGCAGATTATCAGCTTTAGCGGAAAAAAAATCCGCCGGTAAAAAGCTTGGTTTTTTTGTAATGCCTCATAGAACTTGGGCATGAACACTAGCAGAAACAGAACAGATGGACCAGAAGCTACATTGACCCTTCTGCGGATTATCTCATACCTTCTAGGAGGTGTGCTGCTCATCTGCTAAGATGTAAGATTAGGGGTGAGTTTACGAGGCTAAGTAGGGAAACATCGCATGAAAGGGAACTCATACCTGTTACTAGAATAAGAACATAGTTCTTGGTTCTCTTTCGCAAAGATTGAATGCATAAGTAAACTAATATATAACTAGTAAATCATATAAGAGAAAGTTTAACATGCTTCATCATGTTGTTCGTCTTAAAGACCATATCATGTTTAGTATATGCCAACATGAAGAGCTTGTTGTTTTCTTTGCTCGGGTTTCACCGAATCATATAATGTTTAGTATATCCCAAAATGAAGAGCCCGTTGATTGCTTTTGTTAATGAGTACCACGCCATTCTAGTAGATCCCGACATGGAGAGAATACTTAACTTGAACAAACCGGGAGATTGACCACTATTATATTCCATGGTCAGGGCCTGCTTGTTGATGTAGTGCCCTAAACCCAATCGGGTTGGACCGGTTCTGACTGGGTCGGGTCATTTCTACTACGTCTTTATGTTTATACATATAATTAATGGCTTTTCTGTTATTATATATTTGTTCGTTTAACGAACGAATTACGATATTGTATGTATGATAACCTCTCTAATGTTAAAGTGTGATAGAGAAACAATGATGGTGATTATGGTTGATGAGATCTCGATTCACGTTAACTGGTTTGATACTTAAATGTCTCTATTCGTATGTCCTATTATATGGGACATTAATAGCACGGTTAGCCTAGCACGTATTAGATGTCTTCTATCTTATGAAGATAGGGGTAGATCTCGTCTATCAAAGTGTAGAGACACTTGGAGTGTACGTGGACTTGTCTTAGAGAATGCGTACGTTATACTGACCCACATACTTTATTAAGTGTTGCACTATGTGGCGGTTGTGAATTATCATATGACCGGAGTCTTCATGGCATCACTGTGTTGATTGTCATACTTTGATGCAATTGAGGTTTTCCCTAATCACTGGGTGATCATGCGGTAGTGCTTGGGTGTGATGTTGAAGCATGCCTAGGAATCATGTTGCTCGTCCGGAACGTATCCTAATTATAGGAATAAATATCTGAAAGGGCCTTCTTATAAGGAATGTCTTATTCTCGAAAGTCTTTGCAAAGCAGAAGTAATGTGTTACTTCGAGAGAGTAGGATATCCAGATTATAAGTTACGGTAGTTAATGTTTGACACTTGAGATACGACTGTATGGTCATTATTACATCGATATGATTTTATTTACACGGTAACCGTTTTACATAAAGGGTAGTAGTCAATGCACTTGACTCTTCCGATGATTGAGGATCATGACGTGTTGCTAGACGCTATTCATGATCGTTAAGTGTGAACGACATTTTGTTAAATGTACTTTATGCTTACGGCCAATATATATTCATGATCGTTGACATATGTGTAATATAATATATACATTTTGTTAAATGTTAACATTTATTCTATTATTGTGTATTAATAATATATATATATATATATATATATATATATATATATATAGGGTTGGGGTTCCCCACATGGCTAATATAATATATATATGTGAAGTATGTATTTCACAATTTAGTTAATCATAGTATTCTATTATTGTGTATTAATATTGGCTATATATATATATATATGTGTGTGTGTGTGTGTGTGTGTGTGTGTGTATGTATGTGTGTGTGTACTATATATGCGTGATATATGCACATGTGTAATTGATATATATTTAAGTTATATAATAATGATATATTCGATATTAAATATTGACAATATATATCTTGGAAATATTTAATATAAGATATTAGATATTAATGGATAAATCAATCAAAATGATTTACTTTCCTTAATTCTTATTTTATTGGGAATTGGTTTTCTTAACCAAGACAGAAGCTAATCCCAAACCAACTGGGAGTAATATAGGACGTCACTTTCACCTATAAAATAGGTGGGGGTGTCAACCTCTTTTGTATCACAATTACAAGTTTAATTTTCTACTAGAAAATTAAAAGAGCTTCTTGAGAGAGATAGAAAGAGTTTTAGGAGAAATAAAAAGGAGGTCTAGCAGCTGAATTTTTCCAGTAGCAATCCTATGGGAGGATTCCGGCGGTTGGTCGTGTGGATCAACGGTAAAGGGCAAACACTTGGGCGGCTTCGTGCACAAACTACAGTCGTAGACAAAGCGATGATTTTTCGATCTATTTGTTATAAATTCTTTCTACTTCTTATTTGTTTTATTGTTTTAACGAAGGCGCTCCTGGTAAAAGGAAGTCAAAAATTTTAAATTCCGCTGCGTTCCCGCATTGATTTCCTAACAGTGGTATCAGAGCGATGTTCAAATTAAGCAATAAGCATTAAATAATTTGCGTAGTAATTTTCATCAGATAATCACATCTTGAATATGCATGATTTGGATTCACAAAAACGATACGATCGAGAAACAAAAAATGGTGCGGCAGCACACCACCACCGGCGGGCTGGCCGGCGGCGGCGGCAATTACAGCTGCCGACGTCGGAGTCGGCTGGTCCAAAGGAGGTGATCTTCTAGTTTTGTTTTGTTTTGTGTATTCGTGTATTAATATGGTTCATATTGATTTGTTGAAAGATTGATAATTCTCTATGTGTTTTGGTTGAGTTTATATTGTTGTTGGTTCAGAAGGTTCAAATATTTGAACCACATGGCCTGACAAACATTCAAAAAGTTTGAGTATATGGCCTAAGGCAAAAATACTCAAAATTTTGAATATGGGCCAAAGTCCAAAATAAGATATAACTAATATCACCATAGGCTAAGGTTGATGTCTTGTGTGAACCACAATGCATCACTTTTGAGTTTTGATTAGTGAATCAAAAAGAAGAACCATAAGAATTTTATTTTATTTTATTTTTAGAATGGTTCTAAATTATAAAATTCAAAATAAAATTGATTTTAAAATTAATCCTTAATTTTAATTTCAATTAATAGATATTTAATTGATTAATGTTTATTATTTAATTTGATGAAAAAGACGTGAATTGGTAGTTTTATATTTTTATCTTTTTCGTAAGATTTGATTGTATGGATTAGATACTTTACGTTATATATTATGATTATATAAACCCCTAATGATAATGGACTCGACCAATAGGATGAATGTTGAATGATTTATTTTTTTGGATTAAAATTTGTCCTAGGCCGTTATGAAGAACGAGCCCAGTTTATTTTCTGTATTTATCACATTCCCGTTTGCTCCCCTGTGTGTGGCTGGTGTATTTATTTTTATTAGATAAAATTTATATAACAAGATGGAACAGAAGATGAAGTCCAAAAGGGAGACAACATAGAGATCCATTAAAGGTTGCAGCTACCATTAGTTTGTGACTCATGATTTCGTCAGTTTGTATTTGAAACCACACATAGGAAAAATCCATGATCATACCGGTTACTTTACCCATTTACTTATTTGTATTTTTGTTAGCCTAGCACGGTTAGCCTAGCACGTATTCATGTTGCTCGTCCGGAAATCACGTATTCTAATGGTAGGAGTAAATATCTGAAAGGGCATTCTAATAGGGAATGTCTTATTCTCGAAAGTCTTTGCAAAGCGGAAGTAATGTGTTACTTCGAAAGAGTAGGATATCCAGATTATAAGCTACGGTCATTAATGTTTGACACTTGAGATACGACTGTATGGATATTATAACAACGATATGATTTTATTTACACGGTAACCGTTTTACATGAAAGGTAGTAGTCAATGCACTTGACTCTTCCGATGATTGGTGATCATGACGTGTAGCTAGACGCTATTCATGATCGTTAAGTGTGAACGATATTTTGGTAAATGTACTTTATGCTTATGACGAATATATTAGGAAGCCTATCAAGTCACATATGTATGCACACATATACACACACACACACACACATATATATATATATATATATATATATATATATATATATATATATATATATATATATATGTGTGTGTGTGTGTGTGTGTGTGTGTGTGTGTGTGTGTGTGTGTGATATATGTATTTTATAAATTAATTAATCATAGCATTATATTATTGTGTATTAATATTAAATATTAATATATGTATGTATATATATATATATATATATATATATATATATATATATATATATATATATATATATATATATATATATAGATAAATAGATAGATATATGTGTACTATATATGTGTGATATATACATGTGTAATTGATATATATTTAAGTAATATAATAAGGATATATTCAATATTAGATATTGACAGTATATATCTTAAAAATAGTTAATATAAAATATTAGATATTGATGGATAAATCAATTAAAATGATTTACTTTCCTTAATCCTTATTTTATTGAGAATTGGTTTTCTTAATCCATACTCCAAACAAGAAGCTAATCCCAAGCCAACTGGAGTAATATGGGGGTGCCACTTTCACCAATAAAATAGGTGAGGGTGTCAAGCTCTTTTGTATCACAATTATAAGTCATAATTTTTACTAAAAAAATTAAGAGAGCTTCTTGAGAGAGAGAGAATTTTAGGAGAAATAAAAAGGCAGCCTAGCAGCTGAATTTTTCCGGTAGCAATCCTACGGGAGGATTCCGACGGCTGTTCGTGTGGATCAACGGTAGAGGCCAAACACTTGGGTGGCTTCGTGCAAAAACTATAGCCGTAGACAAAGCGACGATCTTTTAGATCTATCTGGTATGAATCCTATCTAATTCTTATTTGTTTTATTGTTTAAATGAAGGCGATCCTAGTAAAAGAAAGTAAAAAAAAATTAAATTCCGCTGCGTTCCCGCTTTGATTTCCTAACAGTGGTATCAGAACGAGGTTCGAATTAAGAAATAAGCATTAAATAATTTGCGTAGTAATTTAAATCAGATAATCACATCTTGAATATGCAAGATTTGGATTCACAAAAACGATACGATCGAAGAAACAAAAAAAGGTGAGGCGGCACACCATCACCGGCGGGCTAGCCAGCAGCGGCGGCGGCGGTTTACTGCTGCCGACGTCGGGGTCGGCTAGTCCAAAGGAGGTAGGTCTTCCCATTTTTTTTGTTTTGTTTTGTGTATTCGTGCATTCATATGGTTCATATTGATGTGTTGAAAGATTGACAATTCTTTACGTGGTTTGATTGAGTTTATTTTGTTGTTGGTTGGTCAGAAGGTTCAAATATTTGAACCACATGGCCTGCCCACATTCAAAAAGTTTGAATGTCGGGATATATCAATATATTCAAGAAGTTTGATTATATGGCCTAAAGGCCAAAATACTCAAAAGTTTGAATATGAGCCAAAGCCCAAAATAAGATATAACTAATATCATCATAGGCAAAGGTTGATGCCTTATGTGAACCAGAATCATCACTTTTGGTTAGTGAAAAAAAAAAAAAAAAAAAAAAAAAAAAACCATAAGAATTTTATTTTTAGAATGGTTCTAAATTATAAAATTCAACATAAAATTGATTTTAAAATTAAACCTTAATTGTAATTTCAATTAATAATTATTTAATTCATTAAATGTTAATTAATTAATTGGATGAAAAAGACACGAATTGGTAGTTTTATATTTTTATCCTTTTCGTAAGATTTAATTGTATGGATTAGATGCTTTACTTTATATAATATGATTATATAAACCTCTATTGATAATGGATTTGACCAATAGAATGAATGTTGAATGGTTTGTTTTTTTGGATTAAAATTTGTCCTAGGCCGTTATGAAGAACGAGCCTAGTTTATTTTCTGCATTTATCCAATTCCCGTTAGCTCCCCCGTGTGCGGCGGGTGTATTTATTCTATTAGATAAAATTTATGTAACAAGATGGAACAGAAGATGGAGTCCAAAACGGAGACAACATAGAGATCCATTGGAGGTTGCTGCTACCCTTAGTTTGTGACCCGCAGTTTCGTCAGTTTGTATTCGAAACCGCACCTAGGAAAAGTCCATGATCATACCGGTTACTTTACCCATTAATTTATTTTGTGCATGTATTTATTTTATACGATACAATAGATGCATGACTAGGACACGATCTAGATAAATGTGTAGGGTGCATATGTAATGATGAGACCAATTAATAATTTAAAATAAATACTGCCACAACAAAAATTAAGCCGGAATATTGTCTCTCAGTATTATAATGACGGTGAAGATCCCTTGTTTGGATCCAACTGATCGGCCTACGTTGGAGGTTGATCTACCTCGGGAATATCGTTATTATTGAGATATGATCGCATGAGATCTCGTGAATATTGTGGTATGACTTAACTAAAATTTTGCGGTGATTGGCACGTCTGGACCGTCTAATTTTAGAGACAATGGGTTGGCTATCACATGGTAACGTGAAGTGTCAAAGAGTTGACTGGTCCAACATGATGTGTGATGATTACATTATGATAAGATGTGTTCATGATGATGAGATCCCGAGTATTTTGGAATATTGCCACTCAAGAGAAGTGGGAGGCCATTATGGGCCTGACAAGACATCAGCTAGGGTACTGCAGTGTGGATATTATTGACCCACATTATTTAAGTCTGCTTATGAGCTTACAAGATCCTGTCACTCCTGCCAAATGACATGTAATATTTCTAAGCGGAACGAAATTCCATTGCATAGTATCCTTGAGGTGGAATTGTTTGATGTATAGGGAATTGATTTTGTTGGGCCTTTTGCATCGTCAAAATTTAATCGTTACATCCTGGTAGCAGTCAACTACGTTTCCAAATAGGTGGAGGCAGTGGCCTCACCTACAAATGATGCCAAGGTTGTCTTGAGATTTTTTAAGAAGAACATTTTGAAGAGGTTTGGAGTACTAAGGGCCATGATCAGTGATTGAGGGAGCCATTTTTGTAACAGGTTGTTTGAGAAGTTGATGATTAGATATCGAGTGAGACATAAGATTAAGGCAACTTATCATCCTAAGACGAGTGGACAAGTCGATGTGACAATTAGGGAGAGTTAGAGGATTTTGGAGAAGACTGTGAATCCCACGAGGAAAGACTGGTCCTTGAAATTAGATGACGCATTTTGGGCATACATAACTACATACAGGACCACGATTAGGATGTCTCTCTACATGATTGTCTTTGGGAAAGCTTTCTATCTACCGGTTGAGCTAGAGCAAAGAGCCCTGTGGGCTACGAGGTTCCTAAACTTTGATGAAAGTTTAGCCGGTGAAAAGAAATTGTAAGAATTGAATGGATTGGAGGAGTTCAGACTGCAGGCATTTGAAAATTCCAAGATTTATATGGAAAGAACGAAGTGTCAGCATAACAAAAGGATTTTAAACCGCACCTTTAAGGTTGGAGATGGGGTGTTGTATACAATTTGCTCAGGTTTGGACCATATGTCGTCGTAAAGGTCTTCAATTCAGGTGCATATGAGGTACAAGATGAACGCTCTGGGAAGGTATTCACTGTTAACGGCCATAGGCTAAAGCATTACCTGGAACGGAATTTCGACACCGAATTGGAAGTCCTTATGTTGGACGACCCGCAATATAGGTAAATGAGCTTAACAAGTATAGTCGAGCTGGCGACTATAAACTCAGAACTACTTTTGATAAACATTCTTTGTTATTAGTTTGTTTTTAATTATTGAGTCAATAAAGTAGTATGACAATCGAGAAGGTTTTTTCATCACATATATCTTTTATCGTCCTACTCTGGATTAATGTGGTTTTTTTCCTTAGCGATTATCATGTGATACCTCGTTAAAATTTATGTATCTTGCTTAGGTCAATAAAAGAATCGAGTGGCTTAAATTGTTTTCATGCATTCCTTTGGTATGCAAAATTACAGCCACCATATTTTCTTATTTCCCTTCGCATGTTACTTTTGGTTTTTGGAAGTGTTTGCAACACAGGATTATACTTGGAAGATGGATAGCTTGGGAACTGATTCACGACAGTTATGTTCCATGATTTAGTACTTGGACGACCAATTCCAGAGCTAAGTACCTTTTCTATTTTCTATTTTATTCATAGTCATTGGGGACAATGTCTATAATAAGTGGGGGGTAGGCGGTCTTAGCTTGAAAGGGGGTAAATTTTGAAAAAAAAATCCACACTATTTTTAGCTTGCCTATTGAACGCCATGAGTGCGGAATTGATAGAAACGGAGCACAAGAATAATTTGAAGTTACCTATAGCATATTCAATTTAGTATGGAAGAATAAGCATGTGTTATGTGACATGAAGTAGTGACTTATTAATCGTTATTGTGCCATTGCATTAAATTATTTGAGCACGTAATCAGTGTGTGTTTGAGATGAAATGATGAGTTATTTAACTGGGAATCGATATTTCTCTGTGTATATATTTTAACTAATTGTTGGAGGACAATGGAAGCAAAACGGGGGAGTGGGCTTTAAAGAAAAAACATGAGAGAAAATCCGCCAACAAAATTGAAAATAAATGCGAAATGCATAAGTCATTAGGGAAGCAAATTCGGGACGTAAGACGTTTGACCCTCACATAAAAATTCAATACAAATGAGGACCTTTGAGTAGTCCTCGGTCCCCGAGTCCGCCCGGCCTGAGTAACGTTTCATGTGGTGTAACTAAGTCTGAAGGCAAGAAGAGTGAGTGTATATATACACAAGGAAGTTGAGGTTGAGAGGTCGATATAACTTGATTATTTTCACGAATGAACTATCACGACGATTTATCACACGACACATTGATGCATGGGTAAGTGGTGATTAATGGGAAGCTTATGAATTGTTTCTTGACATATATTTTACCGGAAATCTCTATTGAACATGCGGTAGTTGATGGAGATTGTTTTTGGAAGTACATCCCGCTTGATACTCTGCTCGAGGATGAGCGAAGGGCTATTAGGGGTAGTTGATGACGGTTAAAATGATACATCCTACGACATCAACATTTCACCCATTCTAATCTAAAAGTAGTTGTTTTGGCCATTAAATGTGAACCATTTGTGTTAAATGCGATATGTCGGGTTCACATGTCGAGTGTTTGGTATTTTTTATTATTATCTCTGGAATTGGTATTATTCCGTGTGTTATTGGACTTTTTTCAAGTAACGAACTTTTGGGCCAAGTGTTAAGGACGAATTATGAAGCAAGATGGACGAAGAATCGGACCTATAGTATTCCAGAACCTTCCAAGTTAAGTCGGTAGAGAAAAAAGAGACAAAATTTCCCTCGCAATTGCGAGCAAGCCGCCGCAAAATCGAGCATTCTAGAAGCCGCGTAAGTGCGTTTTCTTGGACGATGGGTAGTTTTTAGGGTTAGCTAAGTAGGTTTTACCACTATAAATAAGAGGCATCAACCTCAGTTTTCTTTGTACATTGAATATTACAAGTTCTATGCAATAAAAAGTCAGTTCTTTTGCTTTTATATTTTCTATGAGTTCTAGTCACGGATCTGACGGATTCGCCTTGTAGGGCGAGATCTGTGGAGGATCTGCGCTCGGCATCGAGGGTATGATTTTCTGGCTTTTTAAATGTAGATATATCGTTCTTTTATTTTGTGATTAGTATGGTTTGATTATTTATATTAGTTATGTTATGTAGTAGTTAGTTTATTTTACGTTGTATGTGTATAGATCTAAGTCGTTAGTGAAGAAATAATGAAATAGTGGTTGCGTTTTCCTAATATTCGACGGTTTTTATCGATAGATCTAGATACCAAGTAAATCATGTTTCATGATAATCGCGCCAGCTACGTCTGATCGACAGATTTAATTCACATGTTTTTAGCCTGATTAACTAATTGCATGTCATCGTAAATTAGCATGAAGGACTATTAGTGAAGTGTTAGTTCGGACATAGTCTAGATCGATATCTAGGAACGTGCCAGTCAGTGTTGACGGCTGCTTAGAGAGGTTCTCGGTCTTGAGCTGGCTATCTCTAGATCTTATTGAGTGTGGGTTTATACAACCAATTAAGGAAGTTAACTGCACATAGGCACATATTGTACTTGCAAATAGAAGTATCAAAATATTAGGGGTTAGCACCTGTAGCTGATAAAAAAATTAAAATTCACCACGAGGAAGATCGTTGCATAAATTGGGGGAATAACTAATCACTCATAGTTAGAATTAATGCTTTAGAAACTCATAGAAGTATAATTGTGCTTGCTCTTGTGTGTTCATTGTCACCACCATCTACTTTTATGCACCGTTGTTGGTCATAGACCCTTTTAATTGTTCTCAATCTTGATTAATTGTATTTTATTAGTCTCTCTGGATTCGATCTTAACTCGGCTTCACTATACTGCGATAGACCTAATACTATTGCTAGTAATTCGTGAGTTGGACGCGATCATCTCCCAACCAACGACACAATTCTTATTTAATTAAATTTAAGCCACAATCATAACAAGATGGGCATGTCATATTTATCATGTTCCTTTGACATGCCTTCTTGGACCCGATCATCAACAGTTCTACCATCTTATTTATTCAGGGTACTTGACAAGAGGGTCAGAAAATAGTTGTGTTGTTGATCTCTCATGCAATCAAATAATCCATATTGGCTCAACGTTATTGGCCTCTCACCAACACACATGAGATCACATCATACTATTCCCAAACAGGGGCAGACGCAGGATCTCCGGTAAGGGAGGGGAGGGGGGCAATAAAATTTTTAGAAACAAATAAAAAATTTAAGGGCCGGGGGTAATCGATATGCTTTATACATATATTAGTGTAATTTTTCTTGATAAGGAGGGCAGTTGTATGTAGCTCCGCCATTGTGCTCAAAGAGTCTCCGCGAGCTCTCATATATCTACACCTATAAATACCCGCAGTTATTACATTTGGGTTTTGTTGTTTGATTTTTGGGATGTATGAACTGTTTTTGGTGTTTCATACATTCTGGGATGTGCTCTGTGAGTTTTTCCTCATCTGAACCTTTTTTGGGCTACTGAATAGTGGCTAATGGCTGGTGTTTTCTTGATGCATATCACCCCAGGGGTTTTATGCTTCAGAAATCGTCAAATTCAACCTCTTTTCGGCATAGTGTACGTCGTATAGCTTGGATAGAACTTTCTAAGTTCTTTTATTTATGATGTAAATTTTGCATAGCATGGTTAAGTAAAATTCACATTTAAAAAAAAAATTATTTGTATGAAAATTACTTGTTCATTAACTAAACTAAAACATAAACTAAACTTTGACAAATTTTTTTTTTTCATTTTGGATTAATTTCACATTGATCGAAGTAAACTAAACTTTGCATTCACGCCGGCAAGGACAGAGCCAAGAATCTGCATTCAGGTGGGCTGAATTTCCTTATACTGTTATTTTATGAGTATTCGGGTGGGTTGCATTTCTTTATATTGTTATTTTATGAAAACAAATTCTTAGACATTTAAAATTTTACTAAAACTCACTCGATACTCATAAGATTTTGTATTTGAGTGGGATAAAATTATTTATAATGTTATATTACGATGCAAATTTTTTCTTAAAATTCATAAAATAACAATAAAAAAATTCATTTGATAATTAATATGAGTAATCAAATGAGACGTGTTAATAAGATAGAGTAGTGCCGAGTAAAATTTAAAGGTAGGGTGGACTTGATAAAACATTAAACATAAATTTAAGCGTGTTTTATTGACATCACAAAATACATTATAACAATACGATTACACAAATTTAAATATAATTAGCAATTTAATTGTGTCAATACAAACTATCAAAAATTAAACATCTATATAGGTAAAAGAGAGTGGGCTGGGTGGGCTAAGCCCACCCCGCCCACTACAGAGCTCCGTCCTTGCACGCCGGGTTGAGACTTGAGACTTGTATCAAGAATGCATAATTTTACTTTTTGGTCAAGTTGGGATCCTAGAGAACTAAAGAATTGTTCCAAAAAAAAGAGAATTTCACATCTTCTTGAAGCCGGGATCCCAACGTACAATATAATTGATACACATTATGAATTCCAAGTAAGATGGTTTTCACTTTTCCTTGAAGTCGGGATCCCGGCATGCGATTGATATACATTATGAGTTCCAAGTTGATCGTGATCCCGAGAGAAAAGGCATTTGAAGATGGAAACATGATTTTGAGAGGTGGAAACACGTGCCTGAAATTAAAGAGTTGAAAAGAATCAAGAATCGTGGATGTTTTCATACTGCTGTCACCTAATCTGTATTTTCATCCCCCTTAGAAGCATTTTCTGGAAAAATGGACTTCATTAAAGTTGGAGGGAATTGAATAAGTTTTCCAACTCAACTTGAATCGCGCAAATCGGAGTCCTACACATAAAGATATCTCTGAATTACAGGAAATGTGCTTAGTTGACCGCGTCGATGACGTCAGCAATGCGCTGGATGACGTCAGCAGTCGCGAATTTGCGAGTTCTCCACTATTTGGGTCGAATTTGGTCTATATAAAAGCCAAATTATGTCAAATTTTCACACAACTTCATACAATAATTTTATTTCAATGTTTTAGATTTTTCTTCAAAAACTATAGATTTATGTTAAATTTCTTGCACCAAATTGCTACGATTATTAGTTTATTTTCGCGATTTCTTCACTTTCGATTGACAAACCAATTGTGGAATTTCTTTTACTTTGTTGGTAATTTAATTTTATCTTCTTTTATTATGTTTTCTTGCAATTCCTTTTTGATTTCTTGCTTCCTTTTTTTCGATTATGCATAGCTAAATTTATTATAGCTAAATTATGTGATAGAACTACGAAATTAATGCCTAAACGATGATCTAGGGATGAGTTGGGTTTAAAAGTTGAATCATTTGAATTGTTGTATCCTAAAGTTTGAACTTAATGCTATTAGTGGAGTCGCAAACCATTAATTGATCACACACGACCTTTATAAATGTATTTTGCGAGGAAGTGTGCGAACTAGAATTTTAGGATTGTCTTGCACGAACTAGTCGAGTTTTTCGCAGCATGTTCCTTGGTAAGGTTTTTCTAGCTAATCCGTGAACTCGGTGGATGCGGGGCATCTCATAGTTCTTAATCATATTAGGTCAATTAAATCTCATAGAGGGGACTATTGAACCAAATATAGGGTAACAAGTTTGTGGTATTAGCGCCTAGGGGCCAGTTTAAGAGATATCACCCACAACACTTTCATTAGAAACTATTGGTTGGTTGGTAGGTTAAGGCTCGTCTCTAGTGATTCGGTAAAGGTATTGAGAGTAGTGTTTTTTTACCATAATTTAGCTATTCCTTTTATCATATTTTTTCAAGTTAGCAATTTTCATCTTTTTCTAGTTATAATTAATTTTACCCTATTTGTGAGCCTAAACTAAATACAACCGTGAGTGAGATACTCGACGGATTCCTCGTGGGATACGACTTTGCTCACCGTTGTAGTACAACCGACCAGGTACTTTGCCGATTAAAGTTGGTTTACTATAATTTGGCCATCAAGTTTTCTGGCACCGTTGCAGAGGAATCGGTTGATATCAGAAAATCACGGGAGTTTTTAGCATTAGGTCTTTTTTTATGTTTTGTTGAAGAGTCACACCACCTATTCTGGTAGTGGTAGTGACTTGATACCTTGATTGTGTTCTTGTTTTTTTCCCAGAGTCGCAGATATGGATGCATATGGCCAAGAAGGCTCTTTCCCTTACTCATTTGGAGGATTTAATTTTGGTGGTATGGGTTTTGGAACACAACCATATTATCAGTTCCACCCATACACAACACCCTACAACAACGATTGGGAGAGTCCTCCAAGTTATCAGTTTTAGCACCCCGATGCTTATCCACAATACTTTCAGCCACCACAAGTTACTCCACCGCCGAAGAGCACAACCGAGATTTTGTGGAGCAACTTAGTCAAGATGTAAAAGAATTGAAGGATTCCCAGCACCGCTTGGAATCTGAGGTGGTTGATCTGACAAGCCGGGTAGGGCAGTTGGTTGAGAAGAAGAGGCTTATAAGGAGCATTAAAGAAGAAGAATGTTTTCAATCTCCACCGTCTCTCCCTGAGGTAATCACTCCTGAGGAATGCCATGAAGAAGGTATGAATATTGTCCCCATTGAATTATCAGTTCCTTATTCAGTGAGCCCTATTAAGACACATGTTGAAGTTAGTCCTTTTGAGTCTTTGGATGCTCTTGTTGTGCCAATTTGTTATTACGTGGTGCTTGAATCACTCCTAATTGGCACATGCTCTATTTCGGGGAAAGTGAATTCGTTGCGTTGCACGATGAATTTCTTGAACCAATCTTGGTGGAGGGGGTTGAGCCCCTTGTCTTTCTTGTGCCATTTTGTGGGGGTTCTCAATTCCTATGATTTATGTAAGGAGACGCAGCGGTTTGCTTTCCTTTGGTATAACTATCCTTAGCATTATTTGGGGTGGAGAGTGGAGCTAAGGACTTTAAACTTAGAATGTTTTAGGTAGTTCGTTTTTCTTTTCACTCGTTTTTCTATGTTTCTCTTTTAATTTCTTAATAACTCGATCCAACGACAATAAAAAAACAGCGCTTATGGGAGGCAACCCACTTTCTTTAGGTTGTTAGGGTTTTGTTTCTTCTATTAGAAAAATAAAAGATGAAAATTGGACCGCGCCACTTGATTCTTGTTGCATGCCTTATGATAACCCATATTTTATATGCTATATGTAATGGTGACTTAAACTATGCTACTGAGTCTGGTCTGCTGAGTGTGGCATTCAGCAAAGTCTGTGGAAGTTATGGTGGTCAGCAGAGCATAAAGCATCTGCTGAATCTGGTGTTCGTTCGAGGCAGCAGCAGGGTTGATCAGCCTGTTGGTGACAAGCCTACTGAAGGCAAGTCTGCTGAGGGTCAGCAGACTTAAGGAACACGTCTGCTTGGTTTCCTAAGTCGTTGGAGTTACTTCTGGGGTATTTCAGTCATTTACTGGGTTGGCTGTTTAGTCGGTTCGGGTTGGATTCCCAAGGCTATAAATACCGTCTGTATTATTGTAACTTCATGTAACTTTCTGGTGATAATAAAATATCCTCGTTTGTCCGTGGAGTAGTCGGCACATTGCCGGAAACCACGTTAAATCTGTTTTATTCTTGTTTATGTGTTTGTTTACTTGTTATTCTTTTATCTTTACTCACAATCACCATCACTTCTTGATCGATCAGTAATAACACTATACATCTTCATACTTGTGCTTACCTACATTTGAAGTTTCGGCCTTTTGTCGTAGCGGTTTCTTGGTTGTTCTTTGATGTGATTACACAGGTACCATGGAAGATACATTGGCGGTTATCATTTGGCATCATTATGCCCTATTCCGGTTTAGCTAAGTCTTTCTTTACTTTATCACTCACACATCGAGGACGGTGTTCCGTTTTAAGTAGGGGTGGTAGACTTAGTTTCACTTGACTATGTGCTTTAATTTTTATCCATCGAATAAGTTATATACTTGGTATTTGGTCTAAATGAGTAAAATTGAGCCATTTTTAAAAAATTTAATGGCTTTGATGTTGCGAATTATATGCGAAATCATGGTATTCTTTGGTGAATTATTAGTCATGAGTTGAATGCATGCGAGTCAAACCTTTATCTTGTTGTGGAAATGGAATTTTTATGCACGTAATAGCTTTGCTTTCATGAGTTGTGGTTGATTAGTGAATGCTTATAGATACCATAGACATTAATATGTTTCCTAGAACTTATACCATTAACTTCGAGGCGAAATAGAAAGGTCAATCTTGGTAGATTAAGGGATGACTGTCTTGGCATTTCTTTGACCCGACCAAAGCCAAATAGCCAACCCTATACATAATTTCCACAGAAACCCCTCTAAGCCTTTGTAGTGTGGTTAGACCCCCACCTGAACTTATCCATTCATTGATTAGCCTATTATTACCAACCCTTAGCCTTTATATGTGGTCTACGTTTCTCTGGCACCCTATGAGTGAGTTTTAATCTTATTTGGACACACTTGCTAACAAAAGTGTAGGGTGGTGGAGATGTGTATCCAAAAATGGTGTTGGTGGATCTTTTATACTAAGAATGAGAAGGGTAATGAATTATTGGTGTTTGGTTCGTTAAAAAAATCAATCAAAAACAGAAAAAAGAAAAAAAAATTTGAATAAATTGTTGGAATAAAGTTGAGTGAAGAAATGTGGAAGAAAGCTTTCGAGTTAATATTTCCAATGTAATGCATGACGATGGGATGAAGTAAATTGGAGTGGATGTTCTTGAATTCTTGGTTAGCTTGTTCTTGGTAACAACTATTTTTGCAAGCTATCTTGGAGTTTTATCTTGGTGGCCACCGTTTTACGTCTTACTCTACGGTGCTGAAGGGAGGTGAGCTATGAGCTAAATTCAACATGTTTTGATTAAACTCACTCGTTTTTCTCTTTTGAAATTCCTTTTATCCTTTTGTTTAGCCCCGTACCTAGCCTAATGCTACAACCGTGCAAGTCCTGTCTGACCTTAGTTAGCTTTGATTTGACCTCGATTAGGGGAGATGCTTATGAAGTATAAACTATGGTGTAACAACATTAGTCATGCATTTATAATCTGAGCCGGTTGACTATAATGGATGATTGACAAGCTGTACACACACACACACACACACACATTTTTCTTTCAGGATGAGATATGTTTTGGTTCGTGTCTATTCGCTTGTTGACAAGTTTTTAGTCATTGGATATGTTGGTTTCCCATATGATTGCAATGTTGATCTCATGATTTATTTTTGAATCTCTTCATTTGCTCGATGGCGAACAAACGCTAAATGGGGGGTAGTTGATAAGTGTCAACTTTGCTATAATTTTGTGCACATTTTACCCCTATTTGTAGCCTATTCAATGATATTTTAGGGTAGTTAAGTGGTTTTTATGGGCACATTTCCCCACGGGTTAATCACGAGACGATAGGACGTTTACGTCCAAAATCTCCATATTTTTTGGTGAATCGTGTGCATTTTATTGTCATGTGTCACGCTTGGTTCTCTTGTTTTTGTTTGTTATAGGCACGGCATGATAGAGGGCATGACGAAGATCGCAACGGTTCGAAATTCGTCGAAAACGTAGTTTTTATGAGGAAATGGCGCAAAAAACAAGTTCGCGACGAAAATCGACACCCGAGGAGTAGGTCGGGCGCACGCCGGGTTGAGACTTGAGACTTGTATCAAGAATGCAGAATATCACTTTTTGGTCAAGTCGTGATCCTAGATAACTAAATAATTGTTCCAAGAAAAGAGATTTTCACTTCTTCTTGAAGTCGGGATCCCAACGTACAATTGATACACATTATGAATTCCAACTAAGATGGTTTTCACTTTTCCTTGAAGTCGGGATCCCGACATGCGATTGATACACATTATGAGTTCCAAGTTGATCGTGATCCCGAGAGAAGTGCATTTGATGATGGAAACATGATTTTGAGAGGTGGAAACATGTGCCCAAAGTTAAAGAGTTGAAACGGATCAAACATCGTGGATGTTTTCATACTTCTGTCACCTAATCTGAATTTTCATCTCCCTTAGAGGCATTTTCTGGAAAACTGGCCTTCATCAAAGTTGTAGGGAATTGAATAATATTTCCAACTCAACTTGAATCGCGCAAATCGGAGTCCTACGCGCAAAGATATCGCCGAATTACTGAAGATGTGCTTAGCTGGCAGCGCCGATGATGTCAGCAATGCGCTGGATTTGATGCAAGAAATTTAACCTAAATCAATAGTTTTGGGAAATAAAAATCTAAGATACTTAAAAGAAAATTATTGTATGTAGTTGTGTGAAAATTTGACCTAATTTGGCTTTTATATAGGCCAAATTCGACCCGAAACAGTGAAAAACTGGGAAGTTCACAACTGCTGACGTCAGAGAGGCAGGGATTCAATGGAAATGAGAAGGAATTATGACTAGGACATTAAGATGAGTTGATACACTAGTCATTTGAACTTATTTTCTTTCATTGTCTAATGAATCCGTATATAAACACGATAATTGTCTCTATGTTCAGATTATTTTTATAAAAAAAACATTATTTTTTGTTTCTAGTTTAAACTGTTAAAATTTATAAAATGTTAATTATCATCTCCCTATTTCGCCGATATCTTTGCGTGTAGGACTCCGAAATGATATCGCCGAAATGATAATTCAATATGGTATCAGAGCAAGTAGTCATGAGTTCCAACCACTCTGCAAGCACAGTCTTCCAAAAAAAACAAACAAAATCAAGTGTTGGGCCACCAGAAAAACTATATAAAAAGACTCACACTTTCGAGGACGCTTTGAAATATATAAATTGTTAATTATCTATCTCACAATTAGCTTAAGTTTTTGAGAAAGATGTTAGTTCAACATGGTATACAAACGAGAAAATGTGTACAAACAAAGATAATCAAGTGTTGGGCCACCAAACAAACTAGAAAAAGGTCCACACTTAAGAAGCGTGTGTTAAAGTATATAAAATATTAATTAACGGACTCGCAATAAACTTTTGGAAAGAATTGTAGTTCAACATGATATACTAACAAAAAAAAAGGTATATAAACAAAAATAAAAATAAAAAATCATGTGATGGGCCACCAAATAAACTAAAAAAAAGGCACCCAAAAGAAATCAAGTGATGACCCAACCAAAAAACTATTAAAAAAAAATCACATTTGAGGGGAGTGTTGAAATATATAAAATGTTATCTAACCCTCAATCAGCTTAAACTTTTGGGAAATATGGTAATTTAACATTGTATTAGAGTAGGAGGTCCTGAGTTCAAACTCTATTGTAAACACAGTATTCCCAAAAAAACTGTTAGGCCTTTCTAAAAAAAACTATATAAAAAGGCTCACACTTGAATATACGTGTAAAGGTATATGAAATGTTATTCCATATAAAAGACACATACTTGAAAGGGCGTGTTAAAATATATAAAATTTTAGTTATCTACATTCATTAAGTTTTTGAAAAAAATGGTAATTCTACATAAGCAAATGTTTATTTCATATTAAATAAATAATATAAATGTTACCCTTTTCATGTGTTAAAATTTTCTACAACTAAATGATTCATTGGTCTTTCTATGCATGATATCCTTAACACAAAAATTAAGAAGACTAATTTTCTACAATTCATGATTACAAATCAAGGAAAACAAGGTTTCTGAATAAATCTAAGTTGTCACTATCCGTGTTGTTTATCATGTCCGTCATTTCAAAAAATGTGTAACCTCCTTTTCTGCACATCAAAATCTTCCCATATTTTTCTCTGCAAAAAAACAGAGCTGAAACGGCATAAACACGAAAGTTTCATGTTTGATATCATTTCAAGAGCATGATCAAAACAAGAATTCTATGGTTATATCACGATTATTGTATATTCATGATGACAAAAGATGAAGCAAAATAAGGGCTTTACAGCTATGATAATGCCGTTTTGGGTGAATAATCTTCGCCTCCTATTAAACGCTCCGGTATAAGTACACGATACTTTCCCTCTACTGGACGGCAACCATTCACCTCAATCACTACCAAATACAAAGTACTCCATCATTCAGATCAAAACTCATCTCTACTACTGTAAGCTGCTTCTTGTAAATTTCATCTACACACATACATTTATATATGAATTAGTGTTTAATCTAATCCCCTGATATCATAAACATCTCATTTCCTTCTCCCCCCCCCCCACCCCCAATCCCCTATAAAAAAAGGTTTAGAAAAACAATAGTTGTGCATTGCATCAATACACATTCCTGGCAATTGATCATTATGTGAATCATAGATCGACGTGAATTATACACATTGATCAATGGTCTATAATTATGTAGTGAAATAGTGTTGTTAAGCAACATAGTGATAATATTTTTCATGTAATATAGTATATGTCTTATAAATATAATAAGATAGAAGGTCTTTAATGATGCAATGCCCAAGTGGTAAAACATATGCTTAGGCCTATGGAGGTTTCAAGTTTGAATTCTTGCTTTATAAAAAGATTTTTTACTTTATGTAGTCTTTGATCAAAATCAGTGGTACATATCAATTATGTAAATAAAAAAATTGTTAAAAAAACTTGAGATAGAAAGTCATAAAAACCTTTTGGTTTTCATTTATTTATTTTTGTGTATCTTGATTCATGCGTCTAACTTTATTTAGTTGTGGCAGTTGGATATGGAGAAAGAAAATGAAAAGCTCTTATTGGAAAACTACCGCATCTTTATTGAGAATTGTAGGCTGACGAAGAAAGTTCAACAGCTAAAAAGAGAGAAACAAGCTAGACAAGCTCAGATGAAACAGGGGGTTGGTGCTGAAGATCTCATTCCCAAACCTAATAATGAACCTGGGTCTAGCTCAAAACAATGAACTGGATGATCATGGCCAGAAGAAACATTGAGAAATTTGAGTCCTTAATGCTCACAAGTCGAGTTAAGCCAAGCACACCTTATTGTTATTCTAGTTGTTTACTGTCGATCACCTTATAGATATTGCATGTACTTTCATTTGGGGAAAAAAAAAAAGTGACAATCCAGTTGTGTTTGAAATGAATTTGCTTTCATAGATGAATAAAAGTCTCAAATTTCTCGCTTCAGTTCTTAACTTTTTGACTTAACACTTATGAGAATGATTGGAAAAGCATCCTTGCATAGAAAAGCATGATCCTGAATTTTTTGCTGAAAAGATTTATTAGATACATATCACTAGTCGAATACAAAGTCATGACTTAAGGCCTGAATTTTTTTTCTGAAAAGATTTATTGGTTCAGATACATATCACTAGTCGAATATAAAAAGAATGTAGGTGATTTTTGTAATAATAGTTTTATTTATTCGAATATAAAAAGAATGTATGTCACTTTTGTAATGGATTGCAAATGAAGAACCAGAAACACAAACCAATTAACGTAAACAAACACAAACAAAAACCAAAGCAAGAAGAACACAATGCTTTAACGTGATTTTCGGTGTTGTGCCGACTACTCCACGAACAAGAAATGAGATATTTTACTATGCACAGACTTTTACAAAGATACTGCTTGTCTACGTTACAATAAATGTGGATATTTATAGCATTGGTAATTAAACTCTATCCGCCATATGTTCTATGTGTATTTCCCAAAAATACCCTGAGTTGTGATCTTCAGAGCTTAGCTGAAACCACCAGATGTAATCAAACTCAGATGTAAAACTAATCCAGACATGATAAACAGACTTAGTTGAGACCACTCGGCTCAACACAGATCTCAGCTGAACACCACTTTATCTGATCTCTCAGGCTTGAACAATTCAGCTCAGCCGACCATCACCTCAGCTGAACTTCCTAGACTTCAGCTTAGCCAGATTCAGATAAAGAGATCAAGTCACCTTGACTAACAAATCTCAATATTTACTTGAACTCTCGTTCAAACAGATTGCATAACTAGATGTATTGTACCGGATGCATTCCTCAATGCCAGATGTACAGTACCAGACTTCTCCTTCTTCAGACTTGCCTTCTCATACAACAGATTTAACAACTTTGGATGTTAAGCAAATTATAATAGAACTGAAACTTGCCCAGGTGAACAGACTTGGTGAGCATATATGCAGGATTTGCATGAGTGTTGATGTTTCTCACCTGGATTCTCTTCTCATTTCTCAAAAAATGATAGCTCACATCAGTATGTTTAGTTCTTTCATTATGAACCCGATCCTTAGTTAAACATATTGCACTCAAATCGTCAAAACATATCTAAGCTTGATCATGATGCAGACCCAAATCACTGACTAGTCCTTTCAACCACATTACAATAAATGGGGATATTTTTGTATCCTTGATATATGTCCCATGCGTATTTCTCAGAAATACCCTCAGTTGTGATCTTCAGAGCTCAGCTGAAACCTCCAGATGTAACCAGACTCAGATGCAAAACTAATCCAGACATGTTCAACATACTTAGCTGAGATCACTCGGCTGAACACAAATCTCAGCTAAACACCACTTCAGGTGTTCTCCAAAGCTTGAACAATTAAGCTCAACTGACCATCACCCAACTGAACTTTCCAAACTTTAGCTTTGTCATATTCAGACGTAGAGATCAAGTCACCTTGACTAACAAATATCCACCTTGACTTGAACTCTCGTTCAAAAATATTGCATAACCAAATGTATTATACCATATGCATTCATCAATGCCAGATGTACCGTACCAGACTTCTCCTTCTTCAGACATGTCTTCTCAGACGACAGATTTAACTGCCTTAGTTTTTAAGCAAATCCAGACACAACTAAAACTTGCCCATCTGAACAGACTTAGTGGGCATATTAGCAGGATATTCATGAGTGCTAATCTTTATCACATGTATTCTCTTCTCATTTCTTAGAAAATGATACCTCACATCAATATGTTTGGTTCTCTCATTATGAACCTGATCCTTAGCTAAACATATTGCACTCAAATCGTCACAATAAATCTCAGCTTGGTCTTGATGCAGACCCAAATCACTCACTAGTTCTTTCAACCAGATTTCCTCCTTGGCTTCCTCTGCAAGTGCCATGAATTATGCCTCAGTGGTAGATAATGTCATTGGTGCCTTTAAATTTGCCTTCCAACTTACTACAGAGCCTCCCAAAGTGAAAATATAATCAGTCATTGACTTCCTGCTGTCCACATACCCAGCATAATCAGCGTCACAGAACCCTGTGACCAGACACTGAGTTTAACCTTTATAAATGAGACCAACATCTTTTGTACATCTAAGGTACCTAAACATCGTTTTCACATCTTTCAAGTGTTTCTTTCTAGGTTGAGCAATAAAACCGTTGATAACACTGACTGCCTGACCCAAATCAAGCCTAGTAGAGACCATTGCATACATCAGACTGCCTACTGCACTAGCATAGGAAACTTTTGACATGTACTTCTTCTCCTCAGCTAACCGTGAAGCATAAACATATAGATGAACATTTGATGCCACTAGAGTATCTATTGGTTTGGCGGTTGAAATACCAAATATGGACAATATCTTCTAAAGATAGTCCTTATGAGGCAAGAATAGCTTCTTCTGATCGTTGTCTCTATAGATCTCCATTCCCATAATTTTCTTTGTTGCACCCAAATCTTTTATCTCAAATTCGGCACTGAGAATGTCTTTCAGATTCTAAACATCATAATTATTTTCAGCAGCTATCAACATATCATCCACATACAGAACAAGATTGATGAATGATCCATCTTTCAGTTTGTTGTGGTATTCACAACAATCATATGGACTTATGTCATAGCCCAATTGGATCATGTATCTATCAAACCTCTTGTACCACTGCCTTGGAGCTTTCTTAAGTCCATACAAGGACTTCCCCGACTTGCACACATACCCTTATTTTCTAAGAACTTGGAACCTCTCTGGCTGAGCCATGTATATCTCTTTATCTTCATTACCATGTAGAAAATCTATTTTCCCATCTAACTGCTCAAATTCAAGATCTTAATGTGCCACCATGATGGAAGTGTGTCTGACTATTGGTGAGAATATTTCATCATAGTCCACCCCATCTTTCTAATTGAACCATCTTGCAACCAAACGTGTCTTATACTTGATTCCCTCAGCTGAAGAGATTCCTTCCTTCTTTAAGACTTACAAGTAAATTTCCTCATTTCCCTTGGTTGTTTGAATTGATCCTAAGTATGATTCTTTATTAGTGACCCTATTTCATCTCTCATGATAGCAAGCAATTAAGATGTCTCGGATCATGTCATTGCTTTCCTATAAGTGGATGGCTCAGATCCATCCACCTCTTCTGCAACTTAAAGTGCTTATCCAACAATATCCACAAACATATACCTCTTGGGAGGTCCAGCATTGGTCCTTCTAGCTCTGTTGAGAGCGATACTTTACTAACCAACTTCAGTTGTTTGAGTATCAGCTGACCCATTTTTAGATGTCTGGTTTAGATCTATCTCTAGTTCTACCAGATCAGATGAGTGTTGGTTGTCCTCAGCTGATTGTTGATGTTCATCAGACTTGACCTGAATCTCCACACATTTGTCAACTCTCTCATATTCAGATTCAGCTATGGTTTCAGATTCTGGTGAGCTCCTCACAGATGAGTTGAGCATAGAATTTTCATCAAAGATCAAGCTCATGTGGAATATAACCCTATTCACAGCTGATGACCAGATTATATACCTCTTCACTCCATCTACATACCTTACAAACACCATTTTCTTGACTTTTGGCTAAATCTTACCTTCACTCGCATGATAATAATTTGTGCTCCCAAAAATCCTTGGATTTGAGTAATCTACGGTCTTGTCTAGCCACATCTCAATTGGTGTTTTGAGATTGATCCCTATGTGAGGTCCCATGTTAATTGAGTAGCAAGTTGTGTTGGCAGCCTCTGCCTAAATTCTTCTTGACAAACCAGAATTAGAGAGCATGCACCTAGCCTTAAATTTTTGCGAGGGCCGAAGGATACTTGCAATGGTGGGTGCCTAGCAAGAATCTCATATCACCACATCTATGAACCTGCACCCCTCACACCAATACTTTTAATTTTTTGTTTTTGCTTTTCAGGCAGTTTACTCTCTTTTCTTTCTTTTTCCTACCCCCTACTGGATAAATCTGGTATTTGACGGATCCTCTTCGTTCACTCACAAGTCCGTTTTGGTTCCTTCATGCCAAAATGTACTCAAGACTTTTTTTTCCTTACTTAAGTGTGCAAAAAAATGAAACAAGGTTCAAGCAACAAGTATGTTGATAATCAACTCGCATAGTACTTTGTCATGAAATCACATACAACATACTAAGCTAGATGTGCTCAATAAAATCAACTCTACACTAAGATTGATGACTAATACAGACTTACTTCTTCCGGTTAACTTTTTTTTTTTATCCATTTTTGAGAAAAAAAGATGGTAAATTAAAAATTCATAGTGTTTAAAGTTGTCTTAGGCCATGACTTTAACTCGGAAGTAAGCAAAAAACTAAGCATGATTCTTTCATGTTGCATTCATTTCACAAGTATAAGTGCCTACTCCCCACTTGAAATCTTACATTGTCACCAATGTAACTAAGTAATGAAAATAATGGAGAAAAATTTACAATTTACTGGGAATCGGCGTGGACTATCAAATCTGTCTCAAAGTCGCACAACGAACTCACGGAAGTCGAACGAAAAGAATAGCTGCAAAAGAAACACTAGACGAACCTCGCAACTATCAGGGGCGGATGTAGGAGGAGGGGAGGGGGGTCAAGCGTCCCCCCCTATATCTGGAAAAAACACTATTATGTATGTTGTGTATTTTATTTGCCCCCCTAAAAATTTACACTCGCCCATAGTATCGTCCCCCCTTACCCGAGATCCTGCGTCCACCCCTGGCAACTATTATGTCAAACAGCACCATATAATCAATTTACTAGTCACTCACCCTCTCGATATAGCACTAACAAGCTAAAAGTAAGCGAGAAACGATTTAAGCTTAATGAGAAAATAAGTTAACATACTGTAGAAATCTAGGCCCAAACTCATATAAGAGGAGGAGCCTCATCCCCAAAACCTAGGTTATGAGGTGAGGGAAGTCCATCTAATATGGTGGGTGATACAATATCAAGTGTCCAATGTCGGACAACTTTAACACGCCCCCTCAAGTGTGGGCCTAGGGGACAACTTTAACACGCCCCCTCAAGTGTGGGCCTAGGGCACTCTTAAGGCCAACAAAGAGACCCAACACTTGCATAATAAATGGGTGGCTCCGATACCATGTAGAAATCTAAGCCCAAACCCATATAAGAGGAGGAGCCTCATCCCCAAAACCTAGGTTATGAGGTGAGGGAAGTCCATCTCTTAATATGGTGGGTGATACAATATCAAGTGTCCAATGTGGGACAACTTTAACACATACTAAAAACATAGCCCTAGGACATGGGCAAATAGTAATGATAGTAGCCAAATATACGAACCAAATATAAATAGTGCCAAGTCAGGTGAGTAGGTAATAATAAAAACTATGGAGAAACATCGGAAGTATCATCTAGAGTAGAAGAAGTGGAGGGTCCAGTTGTTGAAGAAGGTCCGGGAGAGTAAAAACGGACCGGAGGTACGATAGGAGGTCGGGTGGATGGTCTTGGGCCCGCCATAAACTCTATATAATGCTGCAGACCTCCAACTTTAGTTCAGTCAAACGGGCACTATCCTACCCCCGAGTCTCCTCTATCCTCTGTAACTGCTCGGAAATGCGCATGAGGAACTGTATCTAGGGCGGGGCAGCTCGTGGGGCTCTCAGGATCCGTAGGGATGATCTACTCTTCCTCTAGTATCTGCAGCTAGTGCCATAGGTCTCCTCGCTTCTAGTGGCTGTGGTTTGAAAAGCACTCATCTTCCGTGATGTTGCGCAGGCCAACTGCACGCATGAAATCTATAAGCATACTCGGAAATGGAAGATCATGGACCCTATTGGATCTGGCTGGCTATGTCGTGGATATAATCAAAGATAACCTGGCCAAGATCAGTGGGATGGAACTGCTCTATCCAATACACAAGCTGGGGCTGGTGGGCCCGTGACTCGAAAACTAATGCAACAGGAGTGGTAGGCAAAATCCTACTACAAATCACTCGGTGCCACAATCTCGTCTCATCATTGGAGAGGTCGTTCTCTGAGAAGAATGTGCTCTCGCTCCTGCTGGTCTCTATACCCAACCACAAACTCCGAATAATATGCATTGTAAACCATACATAAGTTAACAGGCAACTGGGCAGTTCAGTAGTGGATCACTATGTCGATTCATCGCCAGCTAGAGTTCTCGATTAATCGGCACTGTCATATCCCAGAATCCGGCAGCTTGTTGCGATTTTTTGCTTTTACCACCTCTATACCTAACAAAAAAATATGCAAAACGTCTCTCAAACACCATTAAACAACGGTTAGGCCTTTCTAAAAAAAACCATATAAAAATACTCATGCTTGAAAGGACGTGTTAAAGTATGTGAAATGTTAATTATCTACCTCCATACGAAAAGACCCACTCTTGAAAGAGCGTGTTATATTATATAAAATTTTAATTATCTAGCTCCCTTAAGTTTTTAAGAAAAATGGTAATTTAACATAAAGAAATGCTTATTTCATTTTCAATAAAGCATATAAATGTTACCCTTTTCACCTGTTAAAATTTTCTACAACTTTAGTAAATGATTCATTGGTTTTTATATGCGTGATGATATCCTTAACAAAAAATAAATAAGACTAAAATAGTTTATTTAAAAATCTCCAATGTTTGATATTATAAAATTGGTTATATGAGAAACGAATTTTCAAAATGCATTAAGATGGTTATATGAATCAATTTTGAATAAGAATAACATGATACATGGCAAGATTACTATTATTTTTGTTAAAAATTTATTGACTTAAGTGTAACAATTCATGATCACAAATCAAGTAAAACAAGATTTCTGAATAAATCTTAGTTGTCACTGCCCGCGTTGTTTGTCATCTTCATCATTTCATAAAATGCGTAACCTCCTTTTTCTGTAAATCAAAATCTTCCCATACTTTTCTCCGCTTAAAAACAGAGCTGAAATGGCATAAACACGAAAGTTTCACGTTTGATATCATGTCAAGAGCATGATCGAAACAAGACTTGTATGGTTATATCATGATTATTGTATATTCATAATGACAAAAGATTGATTAAAGTAAGGGCTTCACAGCTATGACAATGCCGTTTTGGGTGAATAATCTTCGCCTCCTATTCAACGCTCCGGTATAAGTACATGATACTTTCCCTCTACCGGACGGCAACCATTCAACTCAATCACTACCAAATACACAGTACCCCATCATTCAGATCAAAACTCATCACTACTACTGTAAGCTGTTTCTTGTAAATTTCATCTACATACGTACATTTAAATATGAATTAGTGTTCTAATCTCATCCCCCAATGTCATAAACATCTCCTTTCCTTCTCCCCATCCCATCCCCCCTCCATCCCCTCAATGATTGTTTAAAAAACAATAATTGTGCATTGCATCATTACACATTTCTGGCAATTGATCATGATGTGAATCATAGATCGAAATGAATTATACACATTAATCAATGGTCTATAATTATGTAGTAAAATAGTGTTGTTTAGAAACATAGTGAAAATATTATTCATGTAAGATAATATATGTCTTAAAAATAACATACGATAGAAGGACATCATGGATGCAATGCCCAAGTAGTAAAACATATGCTTAGGGCTATAGAGGTTCATGTTCAAGTTCTTGCTTTATACAGAGATTTTTTACCTTGTATAGTATTTGATCTAAATCAGCGGTACAAATCAATTTTGTAAATAAATAAATAAAAATGTTAATAAAAAACTTGGGATAGAAAGTCATAAAAAGATTTTGGTTTTCATTTATACACGCTTTTAGATTTTTGTATTTTTGTGTATCTTAATTCATATGTCTAACCTTATTTAGTTGTGGCAGTTGGATATGGAGAAAGAAAATGCAAAGCTCTTGATGGAAAACTACCGCATCTTTATTGAGAATTGTAGGCTGGAGAAGAAAATTCATGAGCTCAACAGAGAGAAACAGGCTAGACAAGCTCAGATGAAACAGGGGCTTGGTGCTGAAGATCTCATTCCCAAACCTAATAATGAACCTGGGTCTAGCTTGCATTGTTTTAAAGATGGAGCTTGCTGGTTAAGGTCTGATATCGAGATAAGCTCATGCCGTCCCATATGTTGATATGTCATTTATCACTCTATATGAGGTCTGATGAGTGTCATGTATACGGTGACCGATCTCACCCATTTCAATGTTTGTTGTATTCCCAGCATGTCTCGTAATTTATTACGTATCGCTTTGTCAAGTCAATAATGTTTATTTTGAATTCTTACCCTCTAAACGTATTTGAAGGATTTTTAGATCAGTACTCATATGATGAAATGATCGGTTAAAAATGGATTGTATGAATGGCATCCCCTTTCTAGCTTTTCGCAGTGAATAAATTATCAAAGTGTTTGGCCCCATCGTCTTTGTCACCCAGCTACTCCAATTATTCAAACTATTCTTTGTTAAAATGATTAAGAAGTTGCCACCTCGATCGCTTCTTCCTATTGTTTTGCTTGTTTAGAGAATAAAAAGGACAATTTTTTTGCTACTTCTACTTTATGTTCTTCCCATCCCCTAGAGATTATTTTCACTAACATTTGGACATCCACAATTGTGTTGTGTGATGGTTTCAAATATTATGTAATTTTGTTGATAATTTGTAATGCCCCCAGACCCTAAGTCCTGGTAGCACTAAATGAGTCATAAATGATCCGGTCAACTGCTTAGACCGTCGTCCTCGCTGGTCTAAAAGGGCTAACCCGAGTTGACAAGACATTTATGTGTCACACTTATATGGGGGTGAGCAGACTATTAATTTACCAATGTGGGATTTTACATTCTCCCCCTTATATAGGACTGGCGTTATCGCCAGGACGGCCAAGACTTGTCCCACTGGACTTGTCCCAGTTTCGTCCCTACCAGAGGAGTCACCGTCTCATAGGGTGTGACACTTAGGTCCGTCTGATTGTCGGCTCTGAATACCATTTTGTAATGCTCGGCTCTGAATACCATTATGTAACGCCCCCAGACCCCGGACCTGGTAGCGTTAAATGAGTCATAAATGATCCGGTCAACTGCTTAGACAGTCGTCCTCGCTTGGTCTAAAAGGGCTAACCCGAGTTGACAAGACATTTATGTCTCACACTTATATAGGGGCGGACAGGATATTACTTTACTACATTTTTTTGGGATTTTTAAAATTAAATAGTTTAATTAACTAAATTTATTAGGGCGGAAGAAACTTTCAATGGAGGAAACACTTGATGGGGGAAACACAGTGGTTCTTTTTTAATGCAACAATGTGGTATGTTTTATATTTAACAATAAGTATTATATTTAGGGGATGTCTTTTCACACAAACATGTTTTACACATTCCAAGGGCGAAAGTATGTAACGAAAATTATAATTATCATTTAAATTAATATAATGATGTATATATATGAATTTATTAAGATAATGATGTTCACATTTATCTTTCAACAATAGTGTATAATAGTGTATATATATGATGATTATTATAGTAATGATAATGATGTTTAAATTAATCTTTTAATCTTTTGAGTGTTACAGCCCCGGCAGTACTATGTGGATAAATGGATGAGACCGGTCGAGGGAGTGATCAAATGCAATGTAGATGCGTCGGTTACGGACCACGGGACAGGGGTTGGTGTGTTGTTTCGTGACCACCAGGGTGCGGTTCAGGCGGCTTTTTCATATCATTTTGACCCAGGTGCGGCAGTGGAATTTATGGAGATGGCAGCGGTTGATTTGGCTTTGATGGAGGCTGCGCCGCTGGGATTTCTAACTTTGGTAGTGGAAAGTGATTGTTTGGCATGTGTCCAACGGCTCAATCGGCATGTTGAGGATATTTCGGCTCTTGGATGCCTTGCGCAGAATTGCCTCTATAGGCGTAGTCTTTTTCATTCCGTCTCTTTTACTTTTATTCGGCGTACGGTGAATGTCCTTGCGCATTTACTGGCGAGACATGCTTTGTTGGCTCAGGGTAGAGTTCATTGGGGCGTTGAGCCTCCGACTGATGTTATTACCGCATGTTTGGCGGATGCGATTTAATAAATTTGGTAGTTTTCTCAACAACAACAACAACAAAACAAAAACAAAAAATCTTTTGAGCAGAATAGTAGTTTATTTTCTTAGAAGGAAAAAAATCAATATACGTAGTAAGCAAAATCAAATCAATATATCTTTGATCCTTACCTTTTTTTTTTTAAGGAAATCTTTGATCCTTACTAACTTGCTTACCTAGAGATTTGCTAAGATTTTAAGAGTTGCATGTCTATATTATAATGATCCTTATTAATTGATTGATATTTTTTTTTGATGTTTTCAATTTTGGATTTTTAACATTAAATACGTTTAATTAAATAAATTTATTTAGTAGAAAACAATTTCAAGGGGGGAAACACTTGAGGGGGAAACACACCGGCTCTTTTATAATAGTAATAAAATAATAATAATAATAATAATAATAATAATAATAATGATTTACTTTTTGAATTAGATCTCACACTGGCTCTGATACCATGTCAAGAAGTTCGAGGAAAATATTTCTCATATTGATCACTTGAAAATGTTACATGTATAGTGTATATATACACTTCAAATAATGTTCCGGAGATCCTAGGTAATTAATACAAAATATTCTATACATATTATGTTCACACTAATTGCGTGATATGAAAAGATTCATTTGTTCAGAAACATATCACTATTCGAATATAAAAAAAAAGAGTCGATTTCCTTTTTCTCAAGAATTTGTCCATGGGATAAACCCATGCAGAAGTGATCATTCGTCGAACCGAAGACGTTGGCCTTTAGGACTCAGAGCAAAGGTTAGATAATCAACATTATGGTTGTTGATGGTCGTAGGTTCAGTTTACCCAATAGCATATATATTTTGTATTTTTACATTGGGCTTCAATAACTTACCAACCAACAAGCTATCACCCTAGTGGTAAGCACCGGTTATAACCTGCCAAGTGACCAAGGTTCAAGCCCCATTAATGCCAAAAAGGGTGCGTGTAAAAACCTTTTTTCTTACAAATTGTTTTTGGCCCCGAGCCTAAATTTGGACAGGAACGACCTGTCAAAGACACAACAGCGGTCTCTCGTTCAACTCCACAGTCGAGACTCGAAAGAATCGGAGAGACTCACATAGAAGGTAGGCCGGGTGGCACAAGTAGGAAAAATGCTCTTTTCAGGTAAAACATGTCTCTTGAAGGTTGAGGGATGGAGTATGTGTAAACTAATATTCTAGTCACATGACTTCTTGTTGCAGACCTGCAGCATAAACCGAAACACAGAAAAAGCAACCTACATAGCTCGATATGAATAAACCCCAGTGAAAGGAGGAGTGTAGCATGTATTCATGAGGTATTCAGACACGCGTAGCATCAAAGAACTCTACGTTAACATTGTATTAGAGCATGAGGTCCTGAGTTCAAACTCTAACAAGTGTTAGTCCTTTTAAAAAAACCATATAAAAAAAGACTCACGTTTGAAGGGACGAGTTAAAAAAACTATATAAAAAAGGCTCATATTTGAATGGACATGTTAAAGAGTTTAAAATATTAATTATTTAACTCCACATATATGTAAAACAACCCGCAGTTAAATGGCGTGTTAAAGTATATAAAATGTTGATTTTCTACGTCCTTTAGCTTTCGAGAGAAATGCTAATTCAACATAATAAATGATACCCTTTTCATGTGTTAAAAATTTCTCCAACTTTAGTAAATGATTCATTGGTCTTTATAGGCATGATATCCTTATCACAAACATTAAGAAGTATAAAATAGTTTATCTAAATTAATCCAATATTTGATATTATAAATTTGATTATCCAATATTTGATATTTTAAATTTGGTTATATGAGAAACGAATTTTCAAATTGCATAAAGATTGAATAAGAATAACATGATACATGGCAAGATGACTTAATTTTGTTAAAATTTATATTGATTTAGGTGTAACAGATCATTATCACAAATCAAGTAAAACACGATTTATGAATAAATCTTACTTGTCACTTTATCCTTATTTATTTATCATGTCTGTCATTTCAAAAAAAAATTGTAACCTCCTTTTCTACACATGAAAATCATCCCAGATTTTTCTCCCCTTAAAAACAAAGCTAAAATGGCATAAACACGAAAGTTTCATGTTTGTATCATTTCTAGGGCATGATCAAAGCAAGACTTGTATGGGTGCTCACGATTATTGTATATTCATGATGACAAGAGATGAAGCAAAGCAAGGGCTTTACAGCTATGACAATGCCGTTTTGGGTGAATAATCTTCGCCTCCTATTCAACGCTCCAAAGTATAAGTACATGATACTTTCTCTCTACACAAGGCAACCATTCAACTCAATCACTACCAAATACACTAGTACTCCATCATTCAGATCAAAACTCATCTCTACTACTGTAAGCTGCTTCTTGAAAATTTCATCTACATACATACATTTATATATGAATTAGTGTTCTAATCTCATCCCCTGATATCATAAACATCTCCTCTTTCCTTCTCCTCATCCCCTACCCACAAAAAAAAAAAAATAAGAAAAACAATAGTTGTGCATTGCATCACTACACATTCCTGACAATTGATCATGATGTGAATCATAGATCGACGTGAATTATACTCATTGATCAATGGTCTATAATAAGTAGTGAAACAGTGTTGTTAAGCAACATAGTGATTATATTCTTCATGTAATATAGTTTGTCTTATAAATAACATAAGATAGAAGGTCGTTAATGATGCAATGCCCAAGTGTGGGAAAACATATGCTTAGGCCTACGGAGGTTTCATGTTCAAATTCTTGCTTTATACAATGATTTTTTACCTTGTATAGTATTTGATCTAAATCAGTGGTACATATCAATTTTGTAAATAAATAAATAAAAAGTGTTAATAAAAAACTTGGGATAGAAAGTCATAAAAAGATTTTGGTTTTCATTTATACACGCTTTTAGATTTTTGTATTTTTGTGTATCTTAATTCATATGTCTAACCTTATTTAGTTGTGGCAGTTGGATATGGAGAAAGAAAATGCAAAGCTCTTGATGGAAAACTACCGCATCTTTATTGAGAATTGTAGGCTGGAGAAGAAAATTCATGAGCTCAACAGAGAGAAACAGGCTAGACAAGCTCAGATGAAACAGGGACTTGGTGCTGAAGATCTCATTCCCAAACCTAATAATGAACCTGGGTCTAGCTCAAAACAATGAACATGGGCAGAGGGAACACCGAGAAATTTGAGTCCTTAATGCTCACGAGTCGAGTTGAGCCAAGCAAACCTCATTGATATTTTAGTTGTTTACTGTCGATCACCTTATAGATTTTGCGTGTACTTTCATTTGGAACCAAAAAAAAAAAAAAAAAGAGTGATAATCCAGTTGTGTTTGAAATAAATTTGCTTTCGTGGATGAATAAAAGTCTCAAATTTCTCGCTTCAGTTTTTAACTTTTTGTCTACACACTTTTGAGAAATTAAAGATCGGAAAGGCATCCTGGCATGGCTTTACAAGGCCATGACTTATCGCCTAATTTTTTTTATTTAAAAGTTAAGACATCTAAATATAAAAGATAGCGACTGGAATGATTTTGAGAATAGGGAATGAAGAATAGGGAGGAATAGGAAATTTATTTAAAAGGGTGCATGAGTGATGATTCTCGCTTAAAAGAACTTTGTGGAGTGATTAGTTAAAAGGGTTTGATTTTGTGTGTAAAATGAAGGGTTTTAGATGAAGAGACCCTTTTAAATGAAGAGAGGTTGATTGAAGTCGCTTTAGAGAATCACTCCAGTCAAAGCCTTCTCCAACCTTTGAATTGTCGAAACAAGAACTTTATGTGAGAGTCGAAGCCCCAAAAGGCGAATTGGGAATTTTTCTAATAGGAGATCGGAGTGTTTTTCCTTGGAGATGGAAAATACGCCCGCCGGGTTTTATCAATTTGCAAATCCTTCCTCAGTTAGTTAAAAGAATGAAATTGGCTGATATTATGACGATACTAGGGAGCATAGATATCATTATGGGAGAAATTGATCGTTAAAATGATAATGGATACAACAGAAATACAAGAATGTACGTCACTTTTGTAATAATAGTTTGATTTATATATATTACATCGTAAAATAAAAAGGCCTAGTTTAGCAACATTTCCGATTTTGGCTATATATGAATGATAGATCAGATATGATTTGAGTATGATATTTTAGTTCTGTGGAATTGCATTAAAATAAAGAGAACTATTGATTCTATTTGATACATCATTAGATAGTGTTTTTTTTTTTTTTTTTCAGAGACGAAAGAGACACACTCATTAATACGACTTGTATTGGACTTCTTTATTATCATTTCCGATCACTCAGAGATCAGGTGGGACTCGGCTAAAATGGTCTCATAGTTGGAAAGTTATTAGTTTGAAAAAGCCCAATATATATTATCTAGGGTTATTAGCCGGGTGCTTTCTTGATGCATATCACCTCAGGGTCTTATTCTTTAAAAAAATCATCAAATTTAACCTCTATTCAGCATTTAATGTAGGTTGTATAGCTCGAATGCAACTTTCTTAGTTTTTTGGTAGGATGTAAAATTTTGCATACCATAATTAAATAAAATTTTCATATTTAACTAAAAAAGTGAAATGAAAATTACTTGTTCATTCACTACAAAAAAACAGCAGTTTTGCGACGGAAGATTACCGTCGCAAACAAGGGTTATTCCGTCGCAAACCCTAGTTTGCGACGGATTTGCGACGAATTTTCTTTGTCGCATTTTTTAGTCGCAAAACCCCAGTTTTGCGACGGGTTTTCCGTCGCAAATTGTTTGCGACGGCTTTTGCGACGGATAATAACGTATTTTATTTTATTTTTTAATTATAATTTCCGTCGCAAAGAAATGTATAGTCCGTCGCAAATAACAAATAGCGACGGAAATATTCCGTCGCAAACATGTAAAATTGCGTCGCAAAAATGTATCATCCGTCGCAAAAAAATGTATAATCCGTCGCAACTTATTTTTATTAAATAATTTATTTATTTTTAGATCTTTTCATATCCGTCGCAAAATGAGCCTTTTCCGTCGAAAATACCATATTGCGACGGATATATTCCGTCATAAAAAATAAAATTAAGCAGAAAATTATGGTTTGTTTTGCAAAGAACCGGCCAAACCACATTCATTGCAAAACAGCCTTAATTTTCCCGGTAGCATTACAATTGCTACCGGCTATCAACAACAACAATATAAAGCGGGAATACGATATCAAAGGGATATGTCAAAAATACGTCAAAGGGAAATGTCAAAAATACGTCAAAGGGATACGATATGCCAAAATAAATAAAAATGTATCAAAACAATGTCACCCGATCGGACCGGTGTACTACCTAAACCCACGTCACCTCCTCCAGGTCCATGATCGAATGGTCATCTCTGTGTTGCCTCGTACCGGGTTGCATCCTCTCGGAGGATGCGCGCTAACATTTGGGTAATCCACGCCTCCATCTGCGCTAGTCTGTGTCATCTGGCGCTTTACGTCTCTCTCTAGCTCCTCCAACCTCGCCTGGGTTTCTCGCATGAGTCTGCATCTGTCTCTCGCCATCTCCTGGGTGAGGCGGGTGATTATGCCCGGAGAGTATGTCTCGGCGGATGAGTGTCGAGCAAAGCCAGGCTGTCGTAGTACATGAGGCGGTGACCCCATGCCAAAAACTCTCCCCTTCTTGTCGTAACCACCGGTAAGCCAGTAATAAAGACGCGACTCGTCGGCGAGGGTGTCAGTTGCGTCTCTGGGCTTTCGCTTTCTTCCGAGGTGAAGGCGTCACGCAAAGTATGATATAAATTTGTTAGTAACAATAATTACATGATATATATATAATGTATATATAATATTTAGAATACATAACGTACCATGATTTTCTCAAACTTCCTCGAGGCGAAGTTGCCCGACTTCTTCTTCTTGAACTACTCACCGGATCACCGGATCGATAGGGCGCTCCTCTATTGTCCTCCATGGCCCGAGCGAAATCGATAACGCGCGTCGCCCGTAGCATGTGTCCCGGGGATCTTTCCTTCCTCACCGGATCCAGAAGCTCGGTTTAGCTTCTTTTTCGTAGATGTTTCCTGGAACGCCTATTCCGACATAAGATAAACAAGTTAGTACATACATATATATATATATATATATAACAAGTATTGTTAATTAAATATTGAATAATTGCTTACGGGACTCCCAATCCACTCCTCGAACTGACGGAGAATATCCGGGGTCATCCAAAGCCGAGCACGGGGGTTTGTTTGAGCCCGATACATATAATCAGGGACCCTGTTGATAGCATACCGCTCAAAAGCTTCCCTAACCAGGCGCTCGTGGCGTAACTGGAAGCTGAAATGACCCTGCAACATAGTTATATATATATATATGTTATATGTATAGTTATAATTATAGTTATATTTATATATAGTTATATTTATATGAACAGCGTACCACTAAATGCGTTCCACCACCTATCCTGCTTTGCTCTGGTGGGCATTATGCCACGTGGTGGCAAAAGTGTTAAGCTTACTGATTATGGCGTTCTTGGCCATTTTCTTGACATAGTTGTCGGTAAACTTTGTCATATTGAAAACAATAAGTTGTTAATATATTTGGTTAATCAAAATATAAATAAAAATACAAACAAATTAAAGCAAGATATGTATTAACTTACCATTTCCCCGGGATCCAAAGCGGCAATCCAAGGTCACCATTGACAATGACACCAAAATCCTCCTCGCTCATCTGGTGTATCTCATCATCCAAACCTGCTGTCTGTGAGGAGGAAGACGCTCCGGGGAGGGGAACTACCCTACCGCGTCTACCTCTACCTCTACCTCTACGACATCTATTTGACACGAGAAAATGACGTTTATACTAATATAAATGCAATTATAATAAAAAGGCGTTTATACTAATTAATAATAAATTACAATGTTTAATACATTATTATTCACTATCATGACAAAATAAAATATTTAATACATTATTATTCACTATCACTACTAGAATGGAAGAGTTCTTCCTCCTCTTCATCGAGATTCAGATCATCAACCGATTCTTCTTCCTCTCCATCTTCTTGTTGAATGAAATCCTCCATCTCATCATCATCCAAGTCATTATCCCCAACATCGGAGTCAACATCGACATCAAGATCTTGGTGGACAATGTTAAGAGGATCAGATAATCGGGAAACATCATTGATCACTTGTTCTTGGAAAACGGTTTCCTCGACGGGAGCATCGATAGTCGATCTTGCCTTTGTTTTGAAAACAACCGACCATTGATCTTTGTCTTTTTTCAAACTTGGATATGGAGCATAGTAGACTTGCTCGACTTGATAAGCCAGAACAAATGGATCATAAGCGCCATATTTCCTACCACGATGAACTTCAACTATCTTATAATCTTTATGCACATTCATGCCCCGTTCAGAATTATCAAACCAATCACATTTGAACAATACGGCTTTGTAGACAGTCGAATGTCCATAATACACCAACTCAATGATTTCATTTAAAGTGCCATAATAGTCGGCACCTTCCGTGGAACTGACACAAACTCCGTTGTTGGTGAAGATTTACCAATATCGGTTGCCCGGTTGAATGTCCGAAAGTTGTAGCCATTAATCGAATAACGTTTCCAAGTTTTGACTTGACGAGAAGGACCACTTGCCAAAGCTTTTAGCAAATCATCATTCAACAATGATGCTTGTTGTCCAAACCATTTGGTAAATTCATGTTCATGTTTATTCCAAATATCTGTCGAGGTCAATTGAGGCTGTTGAACACGAATAAATTGCTCGAACAATCTAAGAATGAATCATTTTGTCAGTTAATGTATATTTGTTCGAAAAAGCATTAAGCATTGTATGTATGTAGTAATGAGGTACTTACAGTTCATACGGTTTCATGATTTCACGATTAGCCAATACGTACTTGTGCACAAAGTCATATTCTTTATTATCCAAGAACCTCGTCTTGCACTTCCCGGTTGTTGTACCATTATGATCACGGAATAACTCGAGGTAAATCTGAAACGATTGCGATGCGAAGTCTCACCAATGACAAGATTCTTTGCTTTTGTTTCAATATGATCATCGTAATACATAGAATGAAGTTTGAAATCTCTTCCAACAAATACGCATTGCATATTGATCCTCTACGAAAGCTTTGTTACCAATCTTTTGTTTTAAGTGATTCAAAACCTTTCGAATGGATACATCCATCGATATTGCACGGGACCACCAACTCGACCTCATACGGCAAGTGTACGGTAAATGCTCCATCGAGTTAAAAAAGCGCCTGGAGGCAAAATCTTCTAACTTGCAAATAATCTCAAAGCAATGTTATTCTCTAAACGAATCACGTCTTCTATTTTTAGTGTAAGCGAGACACAAGTCTCGAAAGAATTGACTTATCTCGGTCAATGCATTCCATTCATTTTTCGGAATCAATTCTCGAAGGGCAGCGGCAACAAGCGTTCCATAAAAGCGTGACAATCATGGCTTTTCAAACCACGTAGAATGTATTCATCATGATCTACGCACCTACTCGGTCTGAAGCATAACCGTCGTGGAATTTCAACTTGGTGACCCATTCACACAACACTTTTCTTTTACGCTTGTCAAGAACAAGTGTACAATCGGGCGCTTTCGCAAAGCTCTTTCAAATCTTTAGCGATTTTGGACCACATGCGATCTTGCCTTTAACGCGTCCATAACCGTGTCAATCAGTTTTTCAAAGAAGTTTTTCTCAATATGCATCACATCCAGGCAATGTCGAAGCGGCAATGTTTTCCAATACGGAAGATCCCAAAAATGCTTCTTTTCCACCAACCATTCTTGGAGTTTTTAAGCCGTTTCAAGTCCGAATCTGAGAGCCATCAATGATGCTTGGTAGGTGTTGTACAAATTCCCATACCTCCTCACCACTCAATCTACGGGTGGAGTCGCGTGTTCATCTTGTTTGGACTTCAAAAAACCTTTATCGGTCACGAAAAATATGGTCTTCAGGAGGGCGCCGATGACAATCAAACCAAGTGCATTTACCACTATGTTTGAGCGTAACGACTTGTTTCCATCACCACAATAGGGACAAGCTTTCACACGGCCGTAGTCCACCCGGATAACATGCCATACGCAGGAAAATCATTGATAGTCCACATTAGTGCGACCCTCATATGAAAATTCATTTTGTGGATACATCGTAAGTAAACAACCCTGTTTCCCACAATTTGCTTCAACTCCTTAATCAATGGTTGCAAATAAACATCGAGGTTTCCTTTCGGATTTTTCGGCCCGGTACAAGCAGCGATAAGAATATAAAGCTGTCTTTTCATGCACAAACCAGGCGGAAGATTGTATGGTGTAACCATGGTCGCCGACAAGAGTAGTTCTTCCCAAAATTACCAAAGGTGCAAAACCGTCGTGCAAAGTCCTAACCGCACATTTCTAGGCTCCTTAGCAAACTCGGGGTGCATTTGGTCAAAATGCTTCCAAGCTTCAGCGTCACTTGGGTGGGCCATTATACCGCTTGTCTGGGGTTTTCGCGTGCCACCTCATTTCCTTGCCTATATGTTTCGTGGCGTACAACCTTTGGAGTCTAGGTCCAATCGGGAAATAAGTCATCACTTTGTTAGGCACACGTTGACCTCTTGCGTTCGTTTTCGGTTTATATCGATCAAGGTCACACTTCCGACACTTGTCCAGATTCGCGTCCTCCTCCCAAAATAACATACACCCCGCGGGACACACGTGTATTTTCTCATGGGGTAGCTCTAATGCCTTTAACAACTTTTTGGTTTGATAGAAGTTCGAGGTCATTAAGTTATTCTTCGGAAGAATATCTCCTATCAAACCGGTAACCCCGTCAACGCATTTGTGAGAGAGGTTGTGATCACATTTCAAAGTGAGCAACCTAGAAAGCCGCTGCGATGACGGAGACACTACTTCCATCACATACAGAGTTCCTCTCTGCGTTTTCAAACATTTCAAAAAGCGATGCAACCAGGGTTTGGTGTCTCATTGTTCTCCTCTTGGTTAAGAAATTCTTCTCTTACGTGATCAATCCTATCACGTAATCGTCATTAACCATGTCACGATAAGGGTTCACATTCCGTTCTTCTTTGAGCGTTGATCGGAATGGAAACTCTTCACCATGACACACCCAATCATAGTAGTTTGCGCAAAACCCATATTTAGTTAAATGTAATCTCACGTCATGTTCGATTGAAAATTTAGTGTTCTTACACTTACTACATGGACACTTCATCATTCCATTATTTGCCCGAAACGAATCTAACTGCTTTGCATGTTTTATGAATTCCTCCACTCCATTCACAAATACCGGGTTAAATTTCTTGTTAGCATCCAACCTCTCGTACATCCAACTCCGTTCTATTCTCTTCATTTTCAATCCTACACATCATATCATACAAAATATGAGACTAACAATAGTCTTTGAAGGTTGTCTCAACACTTTTGCAAACTCGAGTTTTACTCAACTTACTATGAAACTAACAACACTTTAACCTAAATTTTTAATTCATGGTCAAAGGTTAAGCGTCAAAATAATTCGGAGGCTTTGCCGTATAACAAAGTACCCCCAGTACCATTTTCCAAAGCGGGTAGGAACAGCACCCTTTTCAACAAACCAATTCAACCACATACTTATCATCATTTCAATCCAAATTCAACAAACCAATTCAACCAACATCCGGTTTCTAAACTAAGCATTTTCAACCAACATCCGGCTTTGCACATACTTAAGCATTCAACAAACCAATTCAACCAATTCAACCAACATCCGGCTTTGCACATACTTAAGCATTTTCCTAACTTATCTAACTAATACACATAAGTAAGCATTTTCCTAACTTATAATTACAACACATATATATCTATAAATATATACTACATATGATACACTATATAAAAAAATATAAAAAAATAACTATAAAACCGGCAATCCAAGGTGCAAGGAACTACCCCTACCGCGTCTACCTCTACCTCTACCTCTACCTCTACACCGACATCTATTTGACAGAAAATGACGTTTATACTAATCTAAATGCAATTATAATAAAAAAGGCGTTTATACTAATTAATAATATGTGCAAGGAAAGCAAGATTTTCTGTAGATCTCGTAGAACTCACGGGGTTTGCAATAGATCCCCTAACTATTGAGATTTGCAGTAGCACCTCTAACTACACCGACCTCAAGCAATTTCTTTGTTTGCTAAGCCGAGTAACTACAACACCTTCTTCGAAGCTGTAAAAAGTGCGACAAAGTAAGTGGACCTGCCAAAAAAAAAGTTAGGTAAGTATAGCCGCACACCAAATTGCGTTTTCTTTATATGGTTGGAAAGCTCAGAATGCAAGCTACAAAACGCATATTTCAGATCTCATTTTCATCCATCACACATCACACACCATGTCAAACAAAACGCATCGAGATATTGAAAATCTGTTTTACAGCTTTCTGATGTGGTTTTGTGTCGAACTTTGAGTACCCTATACTACTTGGAATGAGCTGAATTTTTGATGTGTTATATATTGCATATAGGGGTACATTTTTCATTGAGAAACCATTCTGGTTTGAGGCCTTTATAATAGTTAAAAGTTGGTCACAAACTGCTTAGTCAAAACTGTCCGGCTGGGAGCTAATTAGGGTGTGTGGTGTTTTTGAATGTCGGGTTGAAGCCCAAACGAGCTGAAAATTTAAGGGATTATAATTCAGAATATTATGAGCATTTTATCTTCTTAGACCAACTGATTTTGAGTTCGTTCGATAGTAAGAAAGTGAGATAAACATAGGTCAAAAGTTCATCAAAAAAATGAACTTTCATCCAAAATCTAACACAAAACAATCAAAACCCCAAACCACCCATCACCAAGCACCAACCGAGCAAACATCACATAGCATCACCACAACCAACATTCAATAAGATCCTTAGTTTTTTTTCTCTTAAATCAGTTTCTTTTATATGCAAACATCACATAGCATCACATATATATCTATAAATCTATACTACATATGATACACTATATAAAAAAATATAAAAAACGAAATAAAAAATATACATATACCATATATATATACATATACATATACATATACATACATACATAAAAATATACATATAATACATACATAAAAATATACATATACATATACATATACATACATACATAAAAATATACATATAATACATGCATAAAAATATACATATACATACATACATAAAATATACATATACATACATACATAAAAATATACATACATATACATATACAATATATATATACATATACATACATATATATATATATATATATATATAAAACGAAATTAAAAAAAATATACATACATATACAATATATATATATACATATACATACATACATATATATATATATATAAAACGAAATAAAAAAAAAATATACACATACATATGCAAGTGGGGGGGAGGGGGGGAAATCGGGTCTAGGGGAGGGGAGGAGGAGGGGAGGGAAGAGCATACTGTGGGTGGGCGCGGCGGTGGTGGGAGGAGGTGGCGTTGCCGGAAGAGCTTCAGCAGGGAGGTGGGGGTGGGGGGCGGCGGGAGAGAAGAGGGAGATAAAGAAGTGAAATGAGGAAGAAAAGGGGGAAATGCGACTGATATCCGCCATTTTGCGACGGAAAATAATGTCCGTCGCAAAAAAAAACCTAATTCCGTCGCAAACATGTGCATCTGAGAATAATGAAATAATTTATAAAAATTTATTAAATATTCCGTCGCAAACAATAAAAATTCCGTCGCAAAACTCCGTTTTGCGACGGCTATTAAAGTCCGTCGCAAAGTTTATCTAAATTTAGAATAATAAAATAATTTAATAAAACTTTTATTCGATGGTCCGTCGCAAAATGATAAAAATTCCGTCGCAAAATTGCCCGCCAAGTGAAAAAATCGGTCCCGCCAAGTGTCCCGTCGCAAACATCAAAATAACCGTCGCAAACGTAAATTTGCGACGGGAAATAAGTTCCGTCGCAAAAATGCCGTCGCAAAACTGCTGTGTTTTTGTAGTGATTAAGGACTTTGTGACTTATTTTTTATTGTCTTATTTCTATACTAAATTATGGCATTTGATTTTTTTCATTCTTTTGGATTGATTTCACATTGATCGAAGTATTCTTGATTTGGTTTGTTGGGAGAGATTACCTACCATAAGAAAATATAATAGCACATTTTGCTAACACCAATTGGTTTCAGTAGATGGTAAGTGTTTGATCTTAACATGGTATCAGAGCCGGAGGCCATGAGATATGAACATTATTTTTATAATTTATGTTGTGCAAGTGTTGGGAGAGATTACCCACACTTGAGGAGCATGTTGCACCCCAATTATATTGTGCATGTGCTGGGAGAGATTGCCCGCACATGAGAGGGGGTGTGGGAGAGATTATCCATCTTTACTAACACTAATTGGTTTTAGTAAAATAATAAAAGAATATTGTTTAAAAGTCGTTGATTAAATTCATTTATATGTAACTCGTATCCAATCTATGTTAGGTTCTACATAATTAAGAGATTCGTGCATACAACATCGTATTTGTTCAAGAGGATTTTACTTTACCTAAGTTCCTAACATATAAGGTCATGTCATTTATTGGTATCAACCATAATTTGAATCATCACCTTATTTCTTAATAAAATAAAATTTTCCTTACAATCCCTTAATAATAAATATATATACTATTTGTTCAAATATGCATCTTCTAAGGGGGAAATTTTTAGGTAGTGTGTACCTACGTAGGTATATCATTAAGCACGTAATCAGGCCACGAGGATCAGTTCGAGAATTGTTTGTATGGTGTGTAGATCGATCGTGTAGGCTCTCGATTGTCTTGCGTAGTATGCACTCACGTGGTACACACTACCTAAAAATTTCCCCTTCTAAGGAGTGGTAGGGACTTACAGAATGATAGGGATTTATGACTAGGAAATTGAGCCGAGTTGATCCACTAGCCATTTGAAGTTATTTTCCTTTCATTGTATACTGAATTGGTATGTAAACTCAATAATTGTCACTGTGTTCTGATTATTTCAAATAAAAACCATTTTTGTTTTTAGTTAAATTGTTAAAGTATATAAAATGCTAATTATTCATCTCCCTCTCAGCTTAAGTTTTTAGAAGAAATGATAATTCAACATGATACCAGCAAGAGGTCATGAGTTCAAACCTCGCTACAAACACAGTATTCCCGAACTAACAAACAAAATCAAATGTTGGGCCACCAAAAAAACTAAAAAACGCACACACTTGAGAGAGCGTGTTGAAATATATATATATATATATAAATAAAATGTTAATTATCTATCTCCTAATGTTAATTACCTATCTTCCAATCAGCTTAAACTTATGGGAACTATGCTACTTCAACATGGTATACAAACAAAGAAAATCAAGTGGTGGGCTGACAAAAAAAACCTAAAAGAGTGTCCACCTAAGGAGGCGTGTTGACATATATAAAATGTGCTTAAGCTTTTGGGAACTATGCTAGATCAACATGGTATACAAACGAAAAATGTATACAAACAAAGAAAATCAAGTGTTGGGCAAAAAGAAAAAAACTAAAATTTACCCATTTGAGGGGCGTATTGAAATATCTAAAATGTTAATTATCTACGTCTCGATCTGTTTTTGGGAAATATGATGATTCAACATGGTATATAAACAAACAAAAAAAGTATACAAACAAACAATAAATCAAGTGATTGATGGGAATCAACTTTACGTGATTCCGGTGCATTTTCTACCCCCGTTTACCACACTTTTAGCATGTTTCTTGGTAATTTAGACCGTTTTAGGGGTAATATCGTGAGTTTATAGCACGGGGAGTAAATCCGTCACTTTGATGGTTTACTACCTCCTTTTATTGATATTGACCCTATTCCGAGCACTTTTACCCTCCGGAATGTTTTGGTTGTTTTTGGTTGTTGTGATGATGTAGGGTATTGGTGTCTCGAGAACCCGGAAGGCGAAGATTTATGATGATAAGTGTGATCAAGGTGCAAGAATGAGCCAAGAAAGAAGAAAGAATAGGAAAAGGAAGAGAAAGAGTTGGTGCCCGAGTGACTGTTCTGATTCAGAAGCATTTTGACCAATGATGGAGGCATTTTCTGGTCACGACTTCTTCATGAAAGTTTTAGATAATTGAAAGAGCTTTCCAACGCATCTTGAATCACCCAAATCGGAGCTCGGACGAAGAAGTTATGAAGGTTTTACTGCAGCAGAAAACAGCAGCATTTCAAATGCGCGTTTGGAGCTTTCAAGCGCGCGTTTGGGACTGTTTTTTCATGTACAGAGAGTTGGGGACTGAAGCGCGCGTTTGGGGACCTCCCAAGCGCGTTTGGGTCATTTTCTACAGATTTTGACCTATAAAAACACACAAGAACAGGAGAGACGGAAAGAGGGGACGAGTTTAGGGTAATTTTGGGCGCATTTCTTCGTTTTTAGGAGTTAGAATTAGTGTAATATACCGTTAGAATCGTCTTTCAATCCTCTCTTTGATTCTCTAACTCTTAGCTTCGATTTATAACATTTCATTGGGCAAAATTCGATCTTTTGTATTCAACTTTTGTGCTCTTCTTCTCCAAACTCAATTTCTACACTTTAATGGTACATTTCTTCTCTCTTTTACTTATTATGTCTTTAATTCATTGTTTCTTTCATGTTTTAATTAGTATAATGAGTAGTTAATTCCTCCCCATAGCCGGGTCATGTGATATGTGATGAAATCACCCTTTGGGTGATGAAATTGGGAGTGGGTAGTGTGTTTTATTGTTGTTTCTTGCATGTTTCACGTCTTAGAACTTGTTATAAGCAGTTTGAGCTAGATTAGCTACCTAGGTCAAATATCACACACATCACTCTTGAGAGTTGTTAGAGAGAGAGGGTGTGGGAAAAGGGTTTTAGGATCGTGGTGTAGTCTCGGTTTAGTTGTTAAACCGAGCTCATCGTGAGGTTACTCGTTTATACGTTTAAAGCGGCTCGAGTGCAAAACATGACTTGTTAGGAGAGAGTTGTTCAGACCTTAACATGGCATAAGGTGTTAGAAGAGAGTTGTTGAGGACGCTAGCACCGGGTTTAGGAGTTCGCACCCGTGAAATTGAATGCAAGAGTTCGTTTATTATATTGCACACTCCGGTTTTGTCTATCCTCGGGGTTGAAATTAGTCATTTTGATCATGGTTCGGCTATGTCCCTTTCTCCCTTTAGACTTGTTAGTTTAATTTACTTTAGTTTAATTGAAGTGTACAAACATTCCAACAACTTGTTTGCCTAGACTAAGCAATAAGTTCACTTTGGTACTTACAAGCACATCTTCTCTGTGGGATCGACCTCGGACTCTGTAGCTTTACTCATAATCGACCGGTACATAATTGCCGGTTAGAGAGCTTGTTTAGTCACCGTTGTCTTGAGTATTTTATAAATTTGTTTGGTGAAATAAACGCTCATCAAAATGGCGCCGTTGCCGGGGAATGGTGTGTGTTATTTGTGATATCTTGTAAGTGAACCGAAGGCTTGGGCCTAGGTTTTGTTTTATTGTTTTCTTGTTGTTTTCTGAGATTTTGCAGTTGTGCTTAAATGGAAGGATTTTTCAATCAATGGTACTCACACGAACAACAATACCCTTACCAACCTCAGGCACTGGCGATATTATCAACAACGATTCATGCCTCATCCTCAATATCGCTCAGCAGAGTAACCAAAGTTCATGGGCTTATCGATTGCCCTAGTGCATACCAAAGTCAAAATTATGGTTATTCGAGCTATGAGCCACAACATTATGAGGATTTTCGGTATGACCAGTTCCCTCCATGCCACAAGAAGAATTCGCGACAATCAAATGGAGCAGTTGTCAAATCAATTGCAAGAGTTAGAAAGAGTTCAAGAAGGATATGCAAGAGGTCGACAAAGATTTGACTCCGACATAAGCAATCTTGGAGACCGGATGGGGAAATTGCTTGAAGCCCGATGAGGCACGAGAAAGTGGAAGAGACTTGTGCAATAGAGGTGGTTAAGGAGGATGAGGTGCTTATTGAAGAAGTTCGGGTTGAGAGTGAGATTGATGATTCGATTCACTATAGCGAGGTTTACGAGCGGACATTGATTTGGGGTCATTCATCACACCATCACATTCTATTGAAATATCTAATGATACCTTGGAAGAGTGTGTGGTGGAGCCAACCATTGTTATGACCGAGCAAGAATTCTTTGGTGATGAAACCTCACAGGATCAAGAAGAAGCTGCAAGATTTTGAGATGGAAGCGGCGCAATTGTTGTCTACAACACCACCTTCCCATGATGTGCAAAATGATGAATTGACGAGAGAGTGTGGTGGATTCGATTGCGGTTGTTGATTTTGTGGAGATAGAGCCGAAAGAGAAGAGCGGGATCGCCCATTTCACCATCACTCCCGATTGAAGTGCATGATGATGCAATTTTGGAGTGTGTGATGAAATCTAATGAGCTTGGTATGACATCCATGGTAGAGCTACCGGAAGAAGTGGAGATTATTGACATGCCGGTCCCGGACTACTACACTCTTCCACAATGTGTTGAGGAGTATTATTCGATCGAGTTTGTGTACTCCCCGGTAGATGAAACTCACAAGATTCTTGAAAATGGACGACTACCATGGGATGGCAACTTCAAGAAGAAGAAGATAAAAGACTTTGAAAGGAAGGGACTCCCGAGTTGGCAAGAGGTGGCCTCGAGAGCCATGCGAGGTAAGTTCCTTGTGAACTCGTTTTTCCCTATGCTTGCTATTTTTGTTCTTCTGAAGTTGTTGATCTTTTTGAGTTCGGATTTCGGTTGATGGTGTTTGGTGTTACTTGTTTGAAATGAAAATGTTGGCATGTTGTTTTGAGTCTTTTGTGGTTTGAGTCCATTTTAAGTGCCACTTGGTCGAGCCAACGACGTAAAACAAAGGCGCTTTGTGGGAGGCAACCCACCTTTTTGGTAATAATTATGTTTTTGAAGTGGTTTTTGGTTGGAAGAGGGGTGAGTTTTGTCTTGAAAAAGAGAGGTTGGGGTGAGAGCTCCATGTTGGTTCTTGCTTTTGTATGTAGACGGGGATGTTTTTATGTGAGCCTATGTGGCCTTATTTTATGCGTGGATGCTCTGTGTTTCTTTTGATTATCTTTACATCCAGTGCACTTCCTGTCTAGTATGGTTGATATGCTTTGATACCTTGATTGTGGCATGGCTTCTATTTTTATATATCTCGTATCTATCACCATCTTTTGGCACGTGGATTTTTTCCCGTGCATGTGTTTGCCTTGTTTTCTGTTTACATGGTGTTCAGGTACTCGAGATGGAGCTTACTAGAAGATGTCACATGGGCTAAAGTGCGCCTTTCTGCCGGGTTTTGGTCAAACAGCTAAGTCTTTTTACTCTTTTTATCTCTCACACACTGAGGACAGTGTTTCGTTTAAGTGTGGGGTGGGAGACTTAGCTGTTTTCTTGTTTTCGTTGTTAAATGTGCTATAAATGTGGTATGCTTAGCCTATGATCGGGCTCGAGTCGATTTTTGGGTAATTTTTAAAAATTTTCAAGGGTCTTAACACCGTGTTGTATGTGTTATTTTCACATTTGAGTGGTGATCACCTTAGTCGGGATCCCGAACATGTACATTGTGGTTTGATATTATCTTGAGAATGGAGTCTTATTAATTTCACGAAAGCTACACTTTGTGCACAATTTGATTGCTACCACCTCTCATATCACTAGTCTCGAGGCGAAATGTTTAAGGTTCACCTAAGTAGGACACGGGATGGACGGTTCTGGCGTTCTTTTGACCCTACCTTGGCCAAATAAGCCTAAGCCGAACATTTACCCTTCGTAGCCCCTCTCAGCCTTGATAGAATGGTCTAACCACCATTCGCTTATAGCCGTTTTGTTACTTAGTCAGAAACCTACCCTTGAGCCTTATTATGGTCACATTTCCTTCATTTTATATACCTACGAGTGGACTTAGTCTTCTGTTAGACCACACTTGCTAAGGCGAGTGTGGGGTGGGGGAGATGATGTTTTTGATTGGGTTGTTGTTTCTCGTTTTGAGCTATAAAGTGTTGAGGAGCTCGTTTGGGCTTGGTGTTCGGCTCTTGGGCCAAAAGAAAAGAAAATCTCTTCTTCTATCTCTTCCTTAAAAAAAAAAAAAAAAAAAAAAAAAAAAAAAAAAAAAAAAAGAGAGGATGTACATAGAAATAAAGGCGTGGAGTCAAAGTAAGGAGCTCAATGATAAATTTTTATGATGTTAGAGTTGGGATAGTGAGATAGGTGCTAGTGTGCTTGAACTCACCTCACGACACTTGAAACATAGTCGAGTTTGGCAATGAGTTCGGGTGCACTGGTAACCTATGGTTCCCAAAATGTCAAAGTTGATCAAAAAGGAGTTTTGGGTGGTTTGCATGATAAAGATGAGTTGGTACTTGTTTGATTAGGTTCACTCGTACTTCTTTTCTCCAGTTCCCAAAATACCCCTTTCGATTAACCGAAATTTCCCTAGCCTAACGTTATAACCGCTCAAGTCCTGCCCGATCGTGTCCAAACTTAGTAAACTAGATTAGTGGAGAGGCTCGTGATTATGAAACGGTTGGTAGATTTTTGGTTGGGATTCAAGCCCCGACAATCATTTTGAGCATTTGGTTTTAGCTTGGCACCACACACACTCCATTTTCTTGATAATGTTGTACCAATGTGTTTATGTTCGTGTTTCTTACTTTGGGGCCACCTCGAGAGTGTGAGTAGTAGCACCTACATCATAAAGTTGAATCCCTTGGTTTGTTTTAAAACGCCTATTTTACTCGAGGACGAGCAAAGGCTAAGTGTGGGGTGGTGATGGGAATCAACTTTACGTGATTCGGTGCATTTTCTACCCCGTTTACCACACTTTTAGCATGTTTCTTGGTAATTTAGACCGTTTTAGGGGTAATATCGTGAGTTTATAGCACGGGAGTAAATCCGTCACTTTGATGGTTTACTACCTCCTTTTATTGATATTGACCCTATTCCGAGCACTTTTACCCTCCGGAATGTTTTGGTTGTTTTTGGTTGTTGTGATGATGTAGGGTATTGGTGTCTCGAGAACCCGGAAGGCGAAGATTTATGATGATAAGTGTGATCAAGGTGCAAGAATGAGCCAAGAAAGAAGAAAGAATAGGAAAGGAAGAGAAAGAGTTGGTGCCGAGTGACTGTTCTGATTCAGAAGCATTTTGACCAATGATGGAGGCATTTTCTGGTCACGACTTCTTCATGAAAGTTTTAGATAATTGAAAGAGCTTTCCAACGCATCTTGAATCACCCAAATCGGAGCTCGGACGAAGAAGTTATGAAGGTTTTACTGCAGCAGAAAACAGCAGCATTTCAAACGCGCGTTTGGAGCTTTCAAACGCGCGTTTGGAGCTTTCAAACGCGCGTTTGGGACTGTTTTTTCATGTACAGAGAGTTGGGGACTGAAACGCGCGTTTGGGGGACCTCCAAACGCGCGTTTGGGTCATTTTCTGCAGATTTTGACCTATAAAACACACATGAGCAGGAGAGGCGGAAAGAGGGGGACGAGTTTAGGGTAATTTTTGGCGCATTTCTTCGTTTTAGGAGTTAGAATTAGTGTAATATACCGTTAGAATCGTCTTTCAATCCTCTCTTTGATTCTCTAACTCTTAGCTTCGATTTATAACATTTCATTGGGCAAAATTCGATCTTTTGTATTCAACTTTTGTGCTCTTCTTCTCCAAACTCGAATTTCTACACTTTAATGGTACATTTCTTCTCTCTTTTACTTATTATGTCTTTAATTCATTGTTTCTTTCATGTTTTAATTAGTATAATGAGTAGTTAATTCCTCCCCATAGCCGGGTCATGTGATATGTGATGAAATCACCCTTTGGGTGATGAAATTGGGAGTGGGTAGTGTGTTTTATTGTTGTTTCTTGCATGTTTCACGTCTTAGAACTTGTTATAACGGTTTGAGCTAGATTAGCTACCTAGGTCAAATATCACACACATCACTCTTGAGAGTTGTTCAGAGAGAGGGGTGTGGGAAAAGGGTTTTAGGATCGTGGTGTAGTCTCGGTTTAGTTGTTAAACCGAGCTCATCGTGAGGTTACTCGTTTATACGTTTAAGCGGCTCGAGTGCAAAACATGACTTGTTAGGAGAGAGTTGTTCAGACCTTAACATGGCATAAGGTGTTAGAAGAGAGTTGTTCGAGACGCTTAGCACCGGGTTTAGGAGTTCGCACCCGTGAAATTGAATGCAAGAGTTCGTTTATTATATTGCACACTCCCGGTTTTGTCTATCCTCGGGGTTGAAATTAGTCATTTTGATCATGGTTCGGCTATGTCCCTTTCTCCCTTTAGACTTGTTAGTTTAATTTACTTTAGTTTAATTGAAGTGTACAAACATTCCAACAACTTGTTTGCCTAGACTAAGCAATAAGTTCACTTTGGTACTTACAAGCACATCTTCTCTCAGGATCGACCTCGGACTCCTGTAGCTTTACTCGCAATCGACCCGGTACACTGCCGGTTAGAGAGCTTGTTTAGTCACCGTTGTCTTGAGTATTTTATAAATTTGTTTGGTGAAATAAACGCTCATCAGTGATGGGCCAAAAAAAAAGGCCCTCAAAAAAATGAAGTGATGGCCCACCAAATAAAACTAAAAAAGGCTCACGCTCGAAGAGACGTGTTGAATATATAAAGTGTTCAACGTTGTATCAGAGCAAGAGGCCATAATTTCAGATCCTAGCAAGTGTTAGGAAAACTATATAAAAAAGGCTCACACTTGATGTGTTAAAATATATAAAATGTTAATTCTCTAACTCCCTACATAAAAAGAGCCACGCCCACACTTGAAGGGTCTCTTAAAGTATATAAAATTTTAATTATCTACCTAACTTAAGCGTTTGAGAGAAATGTTAATTCAACATAAGCATATGTTTATTTCAAATTCAATAAAAAAATATAAATTTTACCCTTTTCGTGTGTTAAAAAATTTCTACCACTTTAGTAAATGATTCATTGATCTTTATGCATGATATCTTATCACAAACATCAAGAAGTATAAAATAGTTTATCTAAAAATAATCCAATATTTGATATTATAAATTTGGTTATATGAGAAACAAAATTTCCAATTGCAAAAAGATTGAATAAGAATAACATGATACATGGCAAGATGACTATTAATTTTGTTTAAATTTATTGATTAGGTGTAACAAATCATTATTACAAATCAAGTAAAACACGATTAATGAATAAATCTTAGTTGTCATTGTCCGCGTTGTTTATCATGTCAGTCATTTTAAAAATGTGTAACCTTCTTTTCTGCACATGAAAATCTTCCCAGATTTTTCTCCGCTAAAATGGCATAAACACGAAGGTTTCACGTTTGATATCATTTCCGGAGCATGATCAAAACAAGACTTGTATGGATGTATCACGATTATTGTATATTCATGATGACAAAAGATGAAGCAAAATAAGGGCTTTACAGCTATGACAATGCCGTTTTGGGTGAATAATCTTCGCCTCCTATTCAACGCTCCGGTATAAGTACATGCTCTACCGGAAGGCAACTATTCAACTCAATCACTACCAAATACACTAGTACTCCATCATTGAGATCAAACTCATCTCTACTATTGTAAGCTACTTCTTGTAAATTTCATCTACATACATACATTTATATATGAATTAGTGTTCTAATCTCATCCCCCGATATCATAAACATCTCCTTTCCTTCTCCCCACCCCCTCCCCTCAAAAAAATGTTTAAAAACAATAGTTGTGCAGTGCATCACTACACATTCTTGACAATTGATCATGATGTGAATCATAGATCGACGTGAATTATACTCATTGATCAATGGTCTATAATATGTAATATGTATTGAAACGGTGTTGTTAAGCAACATAGTGATTATATTCTTCATGTAATAGTGTCTGTATCTTATAAATAACATAAGATAGAAGGTCCCAATGATGCAATGCCCATGTGGTAAAATATATGCTTAGGCCTATTGAGGTTTCATATTCAAATTATTGCTTTATACAAAGATTTTTTACCTTGTATAGTATTGGATGTATATCAGTGGTACATATCATTTTTGTAATAAATAAATTTTAAAAAAACTTGGAATAAAAGTCATAAAAAGATTTTGATTTTCATTTATACACGCTTTTAGATTTTATTTTTGTGTATCTTGATTCATGTGTCTAACATTATTTAGTTGTAGCCGATGGATATGGAGAAAGAAAATGAAAAGCTCTTATTGGAAAACTATCGCATCTTTATTGAGAATTGTAGGCTGACGAAGAAAGTTCAAGAGCTCAATAGAGAGAAACATGATAGGCAAGCTCAGATGAAACAGGGGTTGGTGCTGAAGATCTCATTCCCAAACCTAATAATGAACCTGGGTCTAGCTCAAAAAGGAACACTGAGAAATTTGAGTCCTTAATGCTCACGAGTCGAGTTGAGCCAAACCCATCTTATTGTTATTCTAGTCATTTACTATCGATCGCCTTATAGATGTTGCATGTACTTTCATTTAGAACAAACAAAAAAAAGGTGATAATCGAATTGTGTTTGAAAACATTTTGCTTTTCATGTTGAATAAAAGTCTCAAATTTCTCCCTTTAGTTTTTAACTTTTCTTCTACACTTTTGAGAAAGAATAGAAATGCATCGCACCGCAGCTTTACAAGGTCATGACTTCAGGCCTAAATTTTATTTTTTTTAAAGTTAATACATCAAAATATAATTGTCTGAAATGTCAAGAAGTTTGGGGAAAATATTTCTCATATTGATTGATTGAAAAGGTTACATGTATAGTGTATATATACACTTCAAAGAATGTTCTGCATATCCTACGTAATTAATACAAAATATTCTATACACATTATGTTCACACTGTCTGTTCACACTAATATCGTAATACTCCCTCAAGGTGGAGCGTGAAGATATCGAGCGCCCAACTTGCTCAATAGGAACTCAAACTACTTTCGTCCCAATGCTTTCGTAAAAATATCCGCCAATTGACTCTTCGTGGGCACATATGAAGGAAGAATCAAATCATCTGTAATAGCATCACACACAATATGAAAATTCATCTCGATATGTTTCGTGCGTTTGTGAAATACCAGATTTTGTACAATATAAAGCGCCGAATGACTATCACAAAAGATCCATATCTATGGAGGGTCCCGCACCCCAATGTCGGCCAGCAACTTCTTCAACCACTTTAATTCGCATGCAAGAGATGCCATAGACCAATATTCCGCTTCCGCAGATGAACGAGAAACAATGGCTTGTTTCTTGGACTTCCAGGATATGGGCGAAAGACCCAGGAACACAAACCATCCGCTCAAGGAACGCCGAGTAAGTGGACAACTCGCCCAGTCAGAATCACACTAACCCACGAGAAGAAGAGGGCTATCAAAACGCTACAGAATTCCCTAACCGGGATGTTTCTTCAAATAACGAACAAGGCGTAACGCAGCTTCCCAATGATCAACCCGAGGTGCTTGAATAAAATGAGACAAGACATGAGGTGAGTACGCCAAGTCGGGTCGTGTTAACCCAAGATATATGAGTCGTCCAATCAAACGACGATAGGCCGCAGAATCACTCAACAACTCTCCAGTGGCAAGGGCTAACTTGTGATTTTTCTGAATAGGGAAGTCATCATGTTTACTTCCAAGTAAACCAGCTTTGTGAATGATGTCAAGAGCATATTTCCTCTGATTCAAGAAAATCCCGTCTTTGTTTTGGGCCACCTCTATCCCAAGAAAGTACTTCATGACACCCAAATCCTTCATCTTAAAGCACTTTCCCAAATATTCTTTAAAAATAGTCATGGCAACCTTATCATTCCCGAAAATTATCATATCATCCACGTACACCAGAACATGCAGCTGAATACCATCTCTATGCAAAGTAAACAAGGAATAATCGGAGTACGACTGAGAAAATCCATAATCCTCTAAAGCAGAAGCGAGCTTCACGAACCAAAACCGTGATGCCTATTTCAAACCATACAAAGATTTGCGCATCTTGCAAACCAAGTTCGAGCCCTTTTTTCTGAAAACCAGGAGGAATCTTCATGTAAATTTCCTCCTGCAAATCTTCATGCAGGAAAGCGTTATGAACATCCATCTGATGAATATCCCATCGTTTCACCACATCCACACTGAGGAAAGTTCGTACAATAACCATATTTGCCACAGGAGCGAAAGTTTCAGTATAATCAATTTTTTCATCCTGCTGACGCCCAAAAGCTACTAACCGGCTTTCAGCCTTTGCAAGGTCCCATGTTCATCATATTTCTCGGTATATACCCATTTACTCCTCAATGTCTTTTTCCCGGAAGGAACTGGCTGTAAAACCCATGTACCCTAAACTTCTAGAACCCGAAAAACTTCATCCATTGCCCTACGCCAACACCTTCATGTTTAATCCCCCCTTAAAAGATTTTTTAGGATTGCCAACAGTGATAGCTGCGAGATACTTGCGGTGTTTATCAGAAAACAAATCATAAATCACAAAATACATAAGAGGATACAGAGTACCTGAGGATGCAACTGGAGTGGAAGAGCGTGGAATGGGACATTTCTTGTCAACCAAAGTATGTGTCACAAAATCCTGAAACCGTGAATTTGGAATTTTTAATCGTTTAGCTCGACCCATTTCTTCCACACCTCCAGCTTGTTGATGGGGTGGTGGTGAAGGTGCTAGCACAACTTTCTCTCATGTCTCATCCGCCCCCGTTCATCCCTCCTCAACCGGTGTATCCGTCACCGGAGGACTCCCGCCGAGGAAGAAGAAACTCCGAAGTCCTCATCATATTTTATAACGTCATCTAGCAATTGCTTAGGGGGAGGAGAAGGGACGGTCACCACGTCCGGATGAAAAGGAAAAATATGCTCATAAAATTTTACATCTCGGGACAAGAAAATCTCCTCAGTGTCAAGGTCATACAAAATCCACCATTTCTTCGCAAAGGGATATCCCAAGAAAACACACTTGCGACTACGGCTGTGAACCTTATTCGAGTGGTATTGGTCATGAGCATAACACAAACAACCTAAAATTCAAAGCATAGATAAATCGGGTGGCTTTCCAAACAAGGCTTCATAGGGAGTTTTGTAATTCAAAACACTCGATGGGGTACGATTAATAATATGGAAGGTCGCTAACACACACTCTCTGTTTGGTGTAGTGCCCGAAAGACAATTATCTAATTGTTTTTATGATAGAATTAATAATTCATCTTATTATATGCATTATGCTTATAATTAAGACACTATTGAAAACCCTAAGTACCTCGTTTATGTAATCACATAACTCAGTGTATGGCTATACACAAGAGGATTGAGTTAATGAGATGTACTTACAATTAACTTAGTCCGTAGCGTTTATTAATCTGAGTACGGGTCGCAAGATTAATTTGCTAATAATGCGCCCAGAACACTTTAGGTGTGACGGTCCTATCCGGACTGTCGGTAATAGGGTACCTAGTGGGGCATTTATATATGATGATAATCATATAGGGCTGGACCGATTTGATTTGAGTTCTCGATATAATTCCGTGATCGAGAAGTCTTGTCGAATCACAAGATGATCATATATGGATTAATCTCAATCCTGAGGTGATCACAGACGACTGCTTAGGGTAGAGTTTGATGTGTTAGTAAGGATCACTTCGAAGTATGTGGTCCAACACTTCTCGTTGGCTCTATTTTAGAATGAGTGGGTAGTCTGTGATATCACAGATATGGAATCCATTCCTTCCTCCGGGAAGTAGACAGACAGTTCCCTTATTTTTTAATCCTAGAAACTGACCGATGCGCGCAGTTCATATTATATTAGTTATGAACTATTTGGTCACTAGGGGCTTAATGGTAAATAAGGATAAGAGGTTTCGAGTAGGCTTTACGGAAATATCCCGATTCATAACCCAACGATCACATGAGGATTTATCCGTATGTAATGATTATATCGGTGGACACCTTATGACTCATGGTTGAGTGTAAGTTTATATCTATATATTGCAGAGTTCAGTTTCGGGTTTATGGTGGTGTAATCCCGGAATTAATAGATTGAATATTATTTTTCGGTCTGACGAATAATTTTATTTAATTTATTGTAGCTACTGAATATGAGTCAATGGTCCCCGACGTGGCTCCTAACATGCATATGTTTTCTCGTCGTTTCACGTCAATTAATATTAAATAGTTGGATTGGACTGTTTAATAGATATGTGGATTAATTGTTTAGTTGGAATAGATAATTAAATACATGGAAAAGATATTTTTCGTGGACTCGGCCCAAATATGTGTAAAATGCGTGTGGACCTATTTATCTAGGGTTTGGGGCGCATTTTGTGTGTATTAAATAATTAGAAAGAAATTAGTTTTCTTGGATAATTATTTGATATATGATTTAATTATTTATTTGTTAAATGATAAATCATGGAATATTGGATAATATATTTATTTATCCTAATTTGTTTGGGATATATATTATATTTATCTTTTATTTAAATTAAGGATTAATTTAATAATTATCTTTTAATTATTAAATCCTTGGAGGACAATGATTACTCTCCTATATAAAGAGAGTTTTCCCAAGCCTTAAACATATCACATAATTTCGACACAAAAAGTGCAAGTACATGGCTTGGAGATTTCGGCCATTGTACTTAGGGTTTGAGTTTTAGAAAAACTTCGGGTTTTTCTAAGGTAGCATATCGAGGAGGTCCGGCGGCTTGAAACACCATCCACCTGGTGGTGCTTGGAGACACACGTTGGAATACTTTGGCTTCTCAACTAGGCTCTCAACTAGCTCGGATTGGATAGACCTTGTTCTTGGCATTTTGCACCATAAAAAGGTTGGTAATCTAACCCCCTCGTAGGTTAGATTTATTATTCATGTATATTGATTGTTTAGATCTAGATCTTGTACTTTCCGGTGCGTAATCGGATGGATCTTTGATCCGTCCGGCGATATTACATCCTACACTCTCCCCAAAACATAAGAGGCAAATGACCCTCAAAGCGAAGGGCCCGAGCAACGTTGAAAATATGTTAGTTTTTACGCTCAACACGGCCATTCTGTTGTGGGGTAGCTACAAAGGAAGATTCAAAAATGATGCCTTGTTCCCGAAAGTAAGGAAGCAATTTCCAGAATTTTGTTCCATTATCACTACGAACACGTTTAATAGTAACATCAAATTGTCACGAAATAAAAGCCACAAAGTCCAAAAATACTGTTTCAACCTACACTTTATTCAAATGCAGGTAAACCCAAACAGATCGTAACTAATCGTCAACTAGAGTCAAGAAATAAGTATTACCACACGTAGCATAAGTATTATAAGGTCCCCATAAATCACAATGAACAAGTTCAAATATACGACTACCACGACTCTCACTCAGAGTAAAGTGTTCACGATGCTGCTTAGCCCGAAAACAGACATCGCAACCATCTTTGTTCAAATATTTGGAAACAGTAATATTAGGAATATTTCTTAGGAGCTTTTCGGATGGGGTGACCCAAACGATGGTGCCACAAATTTGTAGAAATCCCGCTATCAATAGCCAAAACCCGAACCTCCGGAATGCCCAAGAACAGACTAAGTCCATCCACACGCTCTGCCAGGCCAATCAACGTCCTCATCACTCGGTCCTGCATAACACATAATTTTCCCATAAATTGCAAAACACAATCATTATCATCCTGAAATTGGGCAACCGAGAGCAAGTTGCAATTTAATCGTGGGACGTATAAGACATTTTTTCATCATAAATTCCTGGGTAAAATAACAATTCCTTCATGAGTGGCCACTGATGAACTCCCATAAGGTAACCCTATTGGACAGTAAACAACTGGTCGTGGGTCAATAAGGGACTCGAAAGAACCCGTCACGTGGTGTGTTGCTCATGTATTAACAATCCACGCATACTTACCTGTCAAGCAATCCTCTGGCTTGTAAAGTGTCAATAAATCCAAAATGGCCTGCCATTGGGCTGGTGTGATATTACCGAGCCCAGATTGGTCCAAATTCTTGGTTCGAGCCGAAGCGGTGAGCTGAGTCGAGCCCACCACAGCACCTACAACTGCGTTACTTACCTTCGGCTAATTAGAAACAGGGCCTGCTTCTCCCCGTCGTCCGGCTTCATTGTGGATTTCTAGGTGAGAATGGGAGCACCACTTGCCGGAAGAATCAACGACCGTTTGCCAAGTTTTCCAGTCGGCTTGCAGCCAAAAGGCCATCATCCCTTCGCCGGCGTTCATCTGGCCACTGCCAAGGCCACCAGGGATGTTGGTGGTGTTGAGAATGAGCATCAAGCTTCTTCTCAGGTTCTGCGAGTCCGGCCATGGCCTCCTTCTTCGTTGATGAGGGCCTATTCAAACAAAGTTGCAACCAAAAAAGCTGCGTCAATTTTCTTTCTTTCTTTTTTATTATTTACTAGTAAAATGCACGTGCATCCGCACGTGTTTTAGTTTAATGAATCTTTTGAAAACAGTATCAATTAATACAAAATTTATTAAGCATTTATTCCTCGTAAAATATAAATATGCTATTACAAATAATTATACAAAATGATCTTATGTTTTTTTATTAGCATTTTGAATTTATAAATTCATGCACTCGATACATTTATCACCATTTTAAAGATAATAAGCATTCTAAATTTACAAATCTGTGTATTTAATATATATTGAGAACATGTTCTTCATAATTATCTAGTAAACCTGTGGACATTTTCCAAAAAGAAAAAATTAAGCAACTTTTGGGATGTGCTTAGTCTAAACAACTCCTTTTGATAAGTGCATGCAAAAATTATAGCATGTGGGGTGAATGTGCATATAATTTTATATTTTTACAATATCTTAGCTATGAATATAATTGAGTAATTGTAAAATAACACTTATTAAATAAAGTAACATTTGAGATAACGATCAGTATGTTTTAAATATTTGATGTATGAATCTAAGATTCAATTTTACTTAGTATGATAGGAAGAATGGTGAAACCATAGAATTTTATTATCCATTGTAAATGATTAGATATATATTTCAATTATTATAACTATCATTCAGTCATTTTATATGTTATATTTTCATCGTTCCTATTTAATTGACGAAGTTGCCAAAACAATGCATACCAATCCAACATATCTCCTCGCATAATAAATGCGTTCTTATTTAACATATGGATTATGCATCGTGAATTACTCTTTGTCCTCAATTTTACCTGTCATACTATTTTTGGATTAGACATGATCAACTCATCTTAAATGCCATTATTTCTTCTCTTTCTCAAAATATCATCTCGTAAATCACTCATAAAAAGACTTCTCATGAGGCATGGAATACTTTATATGATACATATGCAAAGTAATCCATGTGCCCGAATCAAACAAATTAAACAATACCTCAAATCCATGCAAAAAGTTCTCAAACAATCTCTAATTATCTTCATGTTCTGAAAACTAAAGTTGATGAATTACTCGACGGATCAAGATCTTGTGAATCTTATTTCAGACAATTTGAGAGATGACTGTAAAGAGTTGGCTAGGGTTTTTCAAACACGTGATACCCTTATTGATTTTGAAGAGCTCCAAGAAAAGCTATTTAATTGTGAAACTGTTCCATCTAAGATGAAACCATTCATTTTTCTGGTCTTACTACAACTCATTTGGTCGTATGACATCCCTCTCCCAGTGCTAATTTGTTTCCACGTCTTACTATTCCTAATTCTTAGAAATATGCACAAATACTTTCTCTCATGCAGTAGGCTCGAGTTTTCACCCTAAAAAACCCTACATGGTTATTTTCAGTATGGAAAGTGCAAGGACATTCAGAGAAATAGTCCAGTCCTTACCAAGTTCAACCTCTTACAATTTTTTCTCATTCGGTCCAGTCCTCCAACATTGTGTCCTCTTCAAACACATTTGGATGCTCTGTCATCTTCTATATGGCTTCTTGATAGTGGTGTTACACATCATGTTACCACAAATCTCGGTAATTTGGCATTACATATGCCTTATTCTGACAATGAAGACATCATGGTTGGTGATGGAAATAATATTTCCGTCAGACACATATGTTCTATTTTTCTCTCTACTCCTTTAAAATATTCTATGTTTCAAAACACACAAAAACATGAAAGGTCGCAGAGCTTGCCTTCAGGGGATACTCTGGCACTCAAGTCAATATTTGAATAGATGAATTTCTATTAGGACAGTAAGCAGGAATGTATAGCAAGCATATTATGTGTGTACTAATTGAGGATGACGATACTTTATATAACATTCCCTCGCATAGGATTGAATTATGATGCATTGAAGTCATGGTCAAGGGAGTTTACAATGTATTCATGTAATGAAGCCTGTTATGGAGCAATTAAGGCTCAGGATACAATAGAACATAAAATTTCAAAGTCATCATTATAGCAGTTACTATTGTGGAGTAATGTCTATGTGAATTCCGGAACGCTGATTGAAGAGAATGTAACCGTTGCTTGAGGTCGAGGATGATTTTACCGTATTGAGCATAAACTACCTAGGTGACCTACATGACATCGGTAATAAGGGACCGTAGACGTCTTGCATCTTGCCGATTATGAGGGACAGTGATGCGGATACGATCCCAGGAGATCGACGAAAGGATCAATAAGAGCGGGAAACCCTAACCTATCTGAGCAGCAGTCTAGGAAGAGGGCCAAGAACAACTCAACGCTTTGCTCAAGAACGCTGATAAGCTCTTGAAAGGGGTGCAATCTCTACGACAAAGAGACCACTCGCTCGCAAGCGATGTTCTTGATCAATCACAGACCAAGGAAGAAGAGGAAACTCTCAATTTCATTATAATAGATTCATCATTGGTTTATGCATATAAAATTACAAGGAATGCCTTTATATAGGCTACAAAATAAATGACTAACCAACTCCTAAGCAATGTGGGATAAATTACATAGTAATTTTCGCCACTTTATTTTGTAACAATCCTAACTCAACCCTAATAAGCCCGAACGGCTTTTATTTGCTAAAAATAAACACCTGGCCCAATATACTAACATATGGGCAACTTTTGACACGGGTTTAAGGCCGTTTTATTCATTAAAACACTGAAAACTAAAATAAACAAAACAAATAAAATGTCTCGGGACGGATCACATCATTCCCTCCCGGTTGGAAAGGATTCGTCCTCGAATCAATAGGACGTCATAGAAGTCAGCATCCGAAACCAATCCCGAACAACCCGCAAGCAGAAGCAAAGATATACCGGGATCAAATATGAAGTGGACAGATGACATCACAACAATGGTGCGTGGAACGAACGAGTCATTCTTCATCAGTGCAACAAAAGAAAAGTCCAACGGCTTGAGATTGATGTCAAGAACACTCGGCGTAGAAGCAATGTAATCAGAACAATATGGTGTAGGGGCGTCGTCAACACGCACATCAAAAGGATCCATAAAACAATGCACCGGTTTCTCACCACAAACTACCTTCAAAGATAAACCGGGAACCTCGGATGGTGTATCAAGAACCTCAGTATGCTCATCACTACACTCAACAGGTTCTTCAACAACCGTCTCATCGATGCGTACTATCTTGTCCACAACAATTTCCGCCTCATCATTAACTACTTTGGGCACACTCTCTAATTTCTCATCCACAAATTCAAAGCATTCACAAATTCAGTTCCGCATGGTCAACATGACTCTCCACTACTTCTTCCACAATCTCATTCTCCTCGGTGATTGCATCTGCCACCATAGACTCTTGGACTACCTCCTCTTGAATGTTAACACTCTCTTCGTTGTTTGCTTCAACCAAGGCTTTTTCCTTTCGATTCACGTTTCAAACGAGCTTCCTCATGTGCGGCTGCCAGTTTGAGTTGATCTTTGTGGGCATCTTCGGGGAATAAGGAACGGAGTGTAAGTCTCATCCTCTTATGGCGCAAGGTGTAGCTATTCAAATACCCATCATACGTAACCCTCCTATCATATTGCCACGGTCTCCCAAGTATGATATGACAAGCATGCATAGGCACTACATCACATAAAACTTCATCATCGAGCCTACCAAGATTAAAAGATATTAAGGCCTGTTTGGTAACTCGCACTTGACCAACATCTTTGAGTCCTTGCAACGTATATGGTTGAGGATGAGGTGTCGAGGAATAGCTAAATCGGAGACAAAACCAAAGACTTATCACATTGGCACGACTTCCCGCATCAATTTTCATTAAGCAAACCTTCCCACTAACCAAAACCCTCGTATGAAAACTATTTTCTCGGTGCAAATCATTCTCCACATTCACCACACTACTCAACGCTTTCTTTATCACAAACATCTCTCCTTTTTTCAATGATTCATACCCTCCAGATGCCTTAGTTTCACAATTGTTTTGACAATGAGAATTTCACAGGTGTGAAAATGTTTACACCACAGGTGTGACCCACGTATTTAAGCACCAAACGACTACGAATTTGGGAAAACTCAAAAGACAAAAGTTGTAGAACTGAGAGTTTTCTAAAGGATGTCAAATTTTCAGATTTGTTGGAGATACGTAAGTCGCTCAAACAATCGCTTTTCGGAAACTGGTGCAATCTGTCAATGATTTTCAGATTGGTAGCAGTGTCTTACGGTGCCAATTACGACAAAACTACAGAGAATTTGGAAAAACTCAAAAGATAAAAGTTGTATATCAGAGTATTTCCTATACTATCACCAATTTTCAGGTAATTTGGAGTCGTCTAAAGCATAAAAACCTAAAACGATCGACGCTTGACGGCTGTAGTTTTTTCTGGACAGATTGTTCGGAGTAATCGGCGGTTTTAGGCAAGATTTATGTTGAATCTGGATTGGGTGTAAAGAGAGAAATTGTAGAACGAGATGTGTTGTATATGTGGTAAAAATTGCACAATTGTTCGAGTTGTTTTGGTTAGGGAACGAACTGATACAAAAAAACGGGATCTGGAAAATAATTAGGGTTCTTGGGATGAAGGTTTGAAGAATCTTCAAGTTTTCCGGGTAGGATGGATGAAGATTTGAAGATTTTGGATGTTCTTGGGAGAGGGTGGACGAAATTAATGAACAAAAAACAAGGAACCAATTTTTTTTTTTTTTTTGAATAAGAAAATTAAAGAAGGAAAATAAACGGGATATTTGATACCTTCGTCGTTTGAGCTCGCTACTAATCGATGCGGATACGATCCCAGGAGATCGACGAAAGGATCAATAAGAGCGGGAAACCCTAACCTATCTGAGCAGCAGTCTAGGAAGAGGACCAAGAACAACTCAACGCTTTGCTCAAGAACGCTGATAAGCTCTTGAAAGGGGTGCAATCTCTACGACAAAGAGACCACTCGCTCGCAAGCGATGTTCTTGATCAATCACAGACCAAGGAAGAAGAGGAAACTCTCAATTTCATTATATAGATTCATCATTGGTTTATGCATATAAAATTACAAGGAATGCCTTTATATAGGCTACAAAATAAATGACTAACCAACTCCTAAGCAATGTGGGATAAATTACATAGTAATTTTCGCCACTTTATTTTGTAACAATCCTAACTCAACCCTAATAAGCCCGAACGGCTTTTATTTGCTAAAAATAAACACCTGGCCCAATATACTAACATATGGGCAACTTTTGACACGGGTTTAAGGCCGTTTTATTCATTAAAACACTGAAAACTAAAATAAACAAAACAAATAAAATGTCTCGGGACGGATCACATCAGACAGAAGGCGACATGTGTCATGTAGGATAGATGACGACCTACATCATTTCGGTTGATGATATAAGGGTAGCCTGCATTGTTTTAAAGATGGAGCTTGCTGGTTAAGGTCTGATATCGAGATAAGCTCATGCCGTCCCATATGTTGATATGTCATTTATCACTCTATGTGAGGTCTGATGAGTGTCATGTATACGGTGACCGATCTCACCCATTTCAATGTTCGTTGTATTCCCAGCATGTCTCGTAATTTATTATGTATCTCCTAGCTTTGTCAAGTCAATAATGTTTATTTTGAATTCTTACCCTCTAAACGTATTTGAAGGATTTTTAGATCAGTACTCATATGATGAAATGATCGGTTAAAAATGGATTGTATGAATGGCCTCCCCTTTCTAGCTTTTCGCAATGAATAAATTATCAAAGTGTTTGGCACCATCGTCTTTGTCACCCAGCTACTCCAATTATTCAAACTATTCTTTTTTTAAATGATTAAGAAGTTGCCACCTCGATCGCTTCTTCCTATTGTTTTGCTTGTTTAGAGAAAAAAAAGCACAATTTTTTGCTACTTCTACTTTATGTTCTTCCCATCCCCTAGAGATTATTTTCACTAACATTTGGACATCCACAATTGTGTTGTGTGATGGTTTCAAATATTATTTAATTTTGTTGATAATTTGTAATGCCCCCAGACCCTAAGTCCTGGCAGCACTAAATGAGTCATAAATGATCCGGTAAACTGCTTAGACCGTCGTCCTCGCTGGTCTAAAAGGACTAACCCGAGTTGACAAGACATTTATGTCTCACACTTATATGGGGGTGAGCAGACTATTAGTTTACCAATGTGGAATTTTACATTCTGTTAAGGGCTAAATTGTAGTATTTATACATATATTTTATATATCAGTTTTCTCCCATATATGTATGATTTTCATAGAAATCGAGCTTATAATTGATTAATTGAGTAAGTGAGGTTTTTAATGGTTAAATATGAAAACGTATCGATTTATATGCTTATTTGGTGATTTTATGTTGTTTTGGAATTGTGTTACGTTTTGGTATGTTTTTCGATGTGTGTAGATACATATCTTTAACTTTGGAAGAGATTTGGAAGAGGCTAAAGTCGAATTTGAAGTGTTGATAAGAGATAGAGATGATACAAGAGGATAAAGATGGAGGAAAGAAAGGATAATGATCAAGAAATCGAAGTCCAGCAAATCTGGACGAGCGTCCATGAAGCGTCCATTATAGACGGGCGTCTGAAGATGTGAACTGGCGTCCAGGGAGTCGAAACTAATACAGAGAGTTCAGACGCTCATCAAACTAGCGTCCAACCCCCGTTCGAGAAAGTGGACGGGCGTCCACATATTCAGACGGGCGTCCGCCGCCGTTTTTGCTGAAACCGACTTAGGTTACTGTAGCAACCGCCTCTGTTTTCTATTTAAAGCACAGCAGCCCCAAACCCTAATTCATTCTGAAATTTCTTCACATCAAAAGAGAGGCCAGCAAATTGCACCTTGAGATTTGAAGGCCGGTCACCCGAGCCTTGTGCTCGGGTGAACCGAGGTTAGATTAGGAGTAGTTTAGATGCGTTTTCTTTTTCGTTCTTGGATCCTCCATTGTATGAGACTATGTGAGTTCTTCTTGATTTATTTAATTCCAGTTTTTATTCATGAGCTTTAAGTCGTTTGTATTTTTCTATGCGATTTGTATGCCATGTGAATTAGAATCGAAAGATTAGTTCACGATTGATGTTTATAATACGGAAGTTGCATAAACGCTAGATCACCATAGAAAGATAGGGTTTTAGCCATTAATGATGGCAAGTTAATGAGTTAGATTCCTAGGTTGTTAGGTTCTTTAAAAACGAGAGTTAATTGAATCTACACCCAAGTTTTGTTTGGTAAATCAGTCTCAACATTCGAAAGATGAGAGATAGATAATTGAATTCACCACGAAAGTGGGCTTTCATAGCTTGAGAGATAAGTTCACTAAGAGATTAGGGATTTGTGTCTCGTGAAAGGGCGAAACCACAAACTGAATTAGAATCATGAGATTAACTAGAATTGAAATCACTTAGGTTTGTACTTTGGTTGTTCCCATGTTTCTTAGGTTAGATTTATTTTGATTGTTCTTTTATGTTTTTCTGTTTTTATGCTTTTGCTTTTCGTTTATTTGTTTTTGTTGAGTAGCAATTGGGAGGATTACTAGGATTAGATTCTACATACCTTTTTTCCTGTGGATCGACCCTTACTCATTACGCTTTACTAGCAACAACCCGATGTTTTGGTCGGTTAGGAGTTAGTTTTGCATATAGGTTAGGGTTATAAATTTTCTTTTGTTATTGATGCAAAATCTCCGCAACACATTCTCCCCCTTATAGAGGACTGGCGTTATCACCAGGACGGCCAAGACTTGTCCCACTGGACTTGTCCCAGTTTCGTCCCTACCAGAGGAGTTACCGTCTCATAGGGTGTGACACTTAGGTCCGTCTGATTGTCGGCTCTGAATACCATTTTGTAAAGCTCGGCTCTGAATACCATTATGTAACGCCCCCAGACCCCGGACCTGGTAGCGTTAAATGAGTCATAAATGATCCGGTCAACTGCTTAGACAGTCGTCCTCGTTTGGTCTAAAAGGGTTAACCCGAGTTGACAAGACATTTATGTCACACTTATATAGGGGCGGACAGGATATTACTTTACTGCATTTTTTTGGGATTTTTATAATTAAATAGTTTAATTAACTAAATTTATTAGGGCGGAAGAAACTTTCAATGGAGGAAACACTTGATGGGGGAAACACAGTGGTTCTTTTTTAATGCAACAATGTGGTATTTTTTATATTTAACAATAAGTATTATATTTAGGGGATGTCTTTTCACACAAACATGTTTTACACATTCCAAGGGCGAAAGTATGTAACGAAAATTATAATTATCATTTAAATTAATATAATGATGTATATATATGAATTTATTAAGATAATGATGTTCACATTTATCTTTCAACAATAGTGTATATATATGATGATTATTATAGTAATGATAATGATGTTTAAATTAATCTTTTAATCTTTCGAGTGTTACAGCCCCGGCGGTACTATGTGGATAAATGGATGAGACCGGTCGAGGGAGTGATCAAAAGCAATGTAGATGCGTCGGTTACGGACCACGGGGCAGGGGTTGGTGTGTTGTTTCGTGACCACCAGGGTGCGGTTCAGGCGGCTTTTTCATATCATTTTGACCCAGGTGCGGCAGTGGAATTTATGGAGATGGCAGCGGTTGATTTGGCTTTGATGGAGGCTGCGCCGCTGGGATTTCTAACTTTGGTAGTGGAAAGTGATTGTTTGGCATGTGTCCAACGGCTCAATCGGCATGTTGAGGATATTTCGGCTCTTGGATGTCTTGCGCAGAATTGCCTCTCTAGGCGTAGTCTTTTTCATTCCGTCTCTTTTACTTTTATTCGGCGTACGGGGAATGTCCCTGCGCATTTACTGGCGAGACATGCTTTGTTGGCTCAAGGTAGAGTTCATTGAGGCGTTGAGCCTCCGACTGATGTTATTACCGCTTGTTTGGCGGATGCGATTTAATAAATTTGGTAGTTTTCTCAACAACAACAACAACAACAACAACAACAACAACAACAACAAAAAAAAAAAAAAAATTCTTTTGAGCAGAATAGTAGTTTATTTTCTTAGAAAGAAAAAAATCAATATACGTAGTAAGCAAAATCAAATCAATATATCTTTGATCCTTACTTTTTTTTTTTTTTAGGAAATCTTTGATCCTTACTAACTTGCTTACCTGCGAGAGATTTGCTAAGATTTTAAGAGTTGCATGTCTATATTATAATGATCCTTATTAATTGATTGATATTTTTTTTTTTTTTTGACGTTTTCAATTTTGGATTTTTAACATTAAATACGTTTAATTAAATAAATTTATTTAGTAGAAAACAATTTCAAGGAGGAAACACTTGTTTTAAACACACACCATTTCTTTTATAATAATAATAATAATAATAATAATAATGATTTGATTTTTTTTTGAATTAGATCTCACACTAGCTCACGATACCACGTCGAGAAGTTCGAAGAAAATATTTCTCATATTGATCGATTGAAAATGTTACATGTATAGTGTATATATATACACTTCAAATAATGTTCCAGAGATCCTAGGTAATTAATACAAAATATTCTATACATATTATGTTCACACTAATTGCGTGATATGAAAAGATTCATTGGTTCAGAAACATATCACTATTCGAATAAAAAAAAAAAAGTCGATTTCCTTTTTCTCAAGAATTTGTCCATGGGATAAACCCATGCAGAAGTGATCATTCGTCGAACCGAAGACGTTGGCCTTTAGGACTCAGAGCAAAGGTTAGATAATCAACATTATGGTTGTTGATGGTCGTAGGTTCAGATTTACCCAATAAAGATATATATTTTGTATTTTTACATTTGAGGCGCTCAATAACTTACCAACCAACATGCTATCACCCTAGTGGTAAGCACCGGTTATAACCTGCCAAGTGACCAAGGTTCAAGCCCCATTAATGCCAAAAAGGGTGCGTGTAAAGACCTTTTTTCTTATAAATTGTTTTTGGCCCCGAGCCTAAATTTGGACAGGAACGACCTGCCAAAGACACAACAGCGGTCTCTCGTTCAACTCCACAGTCTAGAAGGTAGGCCGGGTGGCACAAGTAGGAAAAATGCTCTTTTCAGGTAAAACATGTCTCTTGAAGGTTGAGGGATGGAGTATGTGTAAACTAATATTCTAGCCACATGACTTCTTGTTGCAGACCTGCAGCATAAACCGAAACACAGAAAAAGCAACTTACATAGCTCGATATGAATAAACCCCAGTGAAAGGAGGAGTGTAGCATGTATTCATGAGGTATTCAGACACGCGTAGCATCAAAGAACTCTACTTTAACATTGTATTAGAGCATGAGGTCCTGAGTTCAAACTCTAACAAGTGTTAGTCCTTTTAAAAAAAACCATATAAAAAAAGACTCACGTTTGAAGGGACGAGTTAAAAAAACTATATAAAAAAGGCTCATATTTGAATGGACATGTTAAAGAGTTTAAAATATTAATTATTTAACTCCACATATATGTAAAACAACCCGCAGATTAAAGGCGTGTTAAAGTATATAAAATGTTAATTTTCTACGCCCTTAGCTTTCGAGAGAAATGCTAATTCAACATAATAAATGATACCCTTTTCATGTGTTAAAAATTTCTCCAACTTTAGTAAATGATTCATTGGTCTTGAAATGGACGCAGATCTAAGGTAAGGGGCGATAAAATTTTTAAAGGCAATTAAAAAATTTAAGGGGGGGCAAACTATATATATCGTACAAATTTTAGTGTATTTTTTTCGGATTAAGAAGCGATTGCTTGCCTTCATTATATATGTAGGTCCGCCACTGTTGGTCTTTATAGGCATGATATCCTTATCACAAACATTAAGAAGTATAAAATAGTTTATCTAAATTAATCCAATATTTGATATTATAAATTTGATTATCCAATATTTGATATTATAAATTTGGTTATATGAGAAACGAATTTTCAAACTGCATAAAGATTGAATAAGAATAACATGATACATGGCAAGATGACTTAATTTTGTTAAAATTTATTGATTTAGGTGTAACAGATCATTATCACAAATCAAGTAAAACACGATTTATGAATAAATCTTACTTGTCACTGTCCGCGATGTTTATCATGTCTGTCATTTCAAAAAAAATTGTAACCTCCTTTTCTACACATGAAAATCGATCATCCCAGATTTTTCTCCGCTTAAAAACAAAGCTAAAATGGCATAAACACGAAAGTTTCATGTTTGTATCATTTCTAGGGTATGATCAAAGCAAGACTTGTATGGGTGCTCACGATTATTGTATATTCATGATGACAAAAGATGAAGCAAAGCAAGGGCTTTACAGCTATGACAATGCCGTTTTGGGTGAATAATCTTCGCCTCCTATTCAACGCTCCAGTATAAGTACATGATACTTTCTCTCTACCTGAAGGCAACCATTCAACTCAATCACCACCAAATACACTAGTACTCCATCATTCAGATCAAAACTCATCTCTACTACTGTAAGCTGCTTCTTGAAAATTTCATCTACATACATACATTTATTTATGAATTAGTGTTCTAATCTCATCCCCTGATATCATAAACATCTCCTCTTTCCTTCTCCTCATCCCCTACCCTCAAAAAAAAATTAAGAAAAACAATAGTTGTGCATTGAATCACTACACATTCCTGACAATTGATCATGATGTGAATCATAGATCGATGTGAATTATACTCATTGATCAATGGTCTATAATAAGTAGTGAAACAGTGTTGTTAAGCAACATAGTGATTATATTCTTCATGTAATATAGTTTGTCTTATAAATAACATAAGATAGAAGGTCGTTAATGATGCAATGCCCAAGTGTGGGAAAACATATGCTTAGGCCTACGGAGGTTTCATGTTCAAATTATTGCTTTATACAATGATTTTTTACCTTGTATAGTATTTGATCTAAATCAGTGGTACATATCAATTTTGTAAATAAATAAATAAAAATGTTAATAAAAAACTTGGGATAGAAAGTCATAAAAAGATTTTGGTTTTCATTTGTACACACTTTAAGATTTTATTTTTATGTATCTTGATTCATGTGTAACCTTATTTAGTTGTGGCAGTTGGATATGGAGAAAGAAAATGCAAAGCTCTTGATGGAAAACTACCGCATCTTTATTGAGAATTGTAGGCTGGAGAAGAAAGTTCAAGAGCTCAACAGAGAGAAACAGGCTAGACAAGCTCAGATGAAACAGGGGCTTGGTGCTGAAGATCTCATTCCCAAACCTAATAATGAACCTGGGTCTAGCTCAAAACAATGAACATGGGCAGAGGGAACACCGAGAAATTTGAGGCCTTAATGCTCACGAGTCGAGTTGAGCCAAGTCATTTACTATCGATCACCTTATAGATGTTGCATGTACTTTCATTTGGAACCAAAAAAAAAAAGTGATAATCCAGTTGTGTTTGAAATAACTTTGCTTTCGTAGTTGAATAAAAGTCTCAAATTTCTCCCTTCAGTTTTTAACTCTTTTTGTCTACACTTTTGAGAAAGATTAGAAAAGCATCCCGGACTAGGTTTACAATGCCATGACTTAAGGCCTAAAAGAATTTTTAAAAAAAAAAAAAAAAAAGTAAATACATCAAAATATAATTGTCTGAAAAGATTCATTGGTTCAGAAACATATCACTATTCGAATCAAAATAAATAAAAAATCGATTTCCTCTTTCTCAAGAATTTGTCCATAGGATAAAACCCAAGCAGAAGGGATCCTTAGTCGAACCTAAGACATCGGCCTTTTAGGATAAAGGATTATGCTACTTAGATTGTATAACTGCACATGTTTCCCTTTGGTTTTCAAACCGCGTTTATCAGAAACCCTGTGTTTATCATAAGACACTCAAATGTTTAAAAAGAAACGCATTCCATTACAGGCAAACCAAAAATCCGGGTTTTTCTCAGAAATTTATTCATGGAAAAGAGAAAAACAACTGGTTTGTGAATGTCATAGACCAATGAAATAGTACATGAACAATGAAAAATGGCAAGGGATCCCCCTATATGTTACAAAATACAGGATAAAACAATGGCTCAATTCAAAGCATTGAAAGTTAAAATGAGAACAAACCACAAAAAGTAGCTCTATCCTTCCATTTAAAGCTACTTTCCGGACTTAAAACCGTTTCAGAAACAACCCTAGGTTCACTTGGGTAGACCGGTTTCAGGATTGAGGAGAGCTTTATCTTCATCTGTAATCAAAATAGGACCTTTACCAGGTTTTGTGCAGATGAAATAGCTAACATCGCCCGTGAACTTGTGGGCAGGAATATTGTCTTTTATTTCTGGGGGTGGGGGCAAAGCTTCGATATCTTTTATATTCTGAATGCCAGCATCTTTAAGTATTGATTTGTCACCGACAATATAGCTGTAAAACCAGAAAGACTGTCAGAAATGTATCGTGGAACAATTTTTTAGAAAGCCCTGTTGAAATTACGAAATATCCCTCAAAAGTTTAAGATATTAAGGAGGTGAGTATTTTCGACATTTGGATTTTTGCAAATTATGAACTCAGAAAAGGGTATAATAAATATGTAACCTGTTTAAATCTGCATCTGATTGTGGAGGGAAATAAAAGAGCAGCCTTTGAAGCAGTAAGGCAGCAGTCTTCCTATTACGAGCAATTAAAACTGCATTCGGCCCAGCATCAAAAGTGTAAGCCACCTGTCAAATTAAATTAGGTGGTCAACTTTCTTTGATAAAACATATTAGGCGATTGAGTAGACAATTGCACATTGATAAATTATAGAACCTTGCCAAAAAAAAAGTTGTTAGGAAGAAGTGCAATGCCAAAACTGGTTGTGTCTAGTGATAAGGAGTTCAGACTCTTGCCACCCCCACCTCCACCCCCTCACAAGGTCTTGAGTTCAAACTTGTTAACGGGAACCAAAAAAAAAAAAAAACAGTTTTGGGAGATTCTATAGCTGCTCAAAATGAGATCTTTGAGGATGAACTGGCATAAACAATGTGACTGCAGAAGAACCAGTTGGGAAACCAAAGAAAGAAGTGCAATTTATCATTTATATACTTTTAACACATAATGCAATTGCCCTAGGAGTCGTTTTGGAAACAAACAGGAGGCATGACCATCATTTAGAAGACAGATGGATGAAGAATCAGTTCAAAGGCAAACAAAATGAACCGGGCTAAAGTTTCTTTATTTACAAGAAAAAAACAGCAGTTTGACTAGTAGTTTTTGTTTACTGATGCAAATGACTAATGCATCCCCACAGGGATGGCTCCACCCTATACAGGTATGGGGCAGCTGATAGTAGGCATATTTGTATACACGTATGTGAAATTGACATCGACACACTATTTTGTTTTTATGAATTGACCCATAATGAGTTATCCAAAAATGAATCTACAAGCCCGAGTTTAAGAGACAAAAGCCTGAACAATTCTCAACCCATATCCCAAAATTCATGCATACATATATTGGCAATAGGAAGAACCACTTTCTTTGATCTTATGTTCGTTACAAGTTAGTATAGTCCGCCAATATATATAATACACACACACACACATACATACATACCCCTTAATCACAAATTCATGCATAAATATATTGGAAAAAGGAAGCACCACTTTCTTTGATCTTATGTTCGTTACAGGTTAGTATAGTCCGCTACTATATATAATATATACACACATATGCATACATACCCCTTAATCACAAACTTGGATTTCAATGGTAAAAAAGCAGCCCTACACTCTGATGAGTTTGGCTTTGTGAACTTCCCTCACTCGTTGAGTTCTTGGTCGCTTCCTTTATACTGTTCCTTAGACCATTATCCAACAAGTTCTCAGTCTATTTATAAAACATATTTATAGTTGCCAAATGAACTCAATAAGACCTTATCATAGATTCATAATAAAGGTCAAATGGATCATTGGCTTCATGGTTCTACAAAAGCTAATTAGAGAAAACTAATCCTGCTCATAAAGTGATTACCCCACACCTACTTTTGATGGGGGAAAAAGGGCTTCAGCATAAGGTGTTCCATAAATTTAATCTTAAGATTTCACTCAATTGGTTTATTCAGATAAAAAGAAAATTAGATGCATAACAAACTCTATGAGGATAACTATGACAAGAATAAAATATATGCTCCTAATTTCAGCATCCAAGGGAATTCAGATCGAATAACATTCAAGACTAGCAAAGGATCTGGAAGTATAATTTCTACTGAAACAGACCTGTGGAGTTCCTTCAGAACGATTCCACTTCTCAACACAGCTTATTATCCTGAAATGTTAACGAAAAAAATGTTCAGATTGGAATCCTAATAAAACCTTATCAAAATTAAAAATGAAAATGAAAAAGAAGAGAAAAGGCGCATAATCACTTGCCTATGGGATGTGTCATTCATGTAGAATATGGGTGGGCTTGTATCCAAGCAGACAGCATGAAACTGATTGCTGTCTGAGCAAGTCAGTTGAGCAAATGTTGGAAAATCCCGATTCTTTATGGCTTCTTCCATCTGAAGTATGCGTTTTGGTACTACTTCCTGTGGCAATCCGACCAAAGAATGGGAAACAAGAATCTTAATTTTGTTTTTGAAAATCACAATAATGAAATGCCAATAAAGATACAAAAAAAAAAGGGTTTTTGTTGAAAAGGACACATTTTAAACTTAATGGGTCTGGAAGGACAAGGTAACACAAAATTGTGTTTAAACAAAAATAAAGTAATAACCAACAAGTGTCGAATGAAGTAATTATGTACTAACAATTACGAAACATGAAGTAACATTAACAAATAAAGTATCAATCTTGAAGTAACAATTGTGATTTTTGTCGTTTATAAAAAAACAATAAAAAAGTACAAGAACTGGCAAAAAAAAAGACGTACAGCTGCTCGATAACAATCAAATAATGTTGTACAAGAACTGGCAAAGACGTACAGCTGCTCTATGTTGTATGAGGGGACTTGTGTCAACTGTCTCCCGCATTCCACTAGTGCTACTAGTTTCCTTCTGCCTTGAACTTACCTGAATCAATGGATTAAATACATTTCTACATTATATTTAATCAGAATGCTGAAAAGGGTATAATATACAAACCAACTAGTGGTACTCGAGGATTCTCTTTAAAAGGTTCAGACAGATAAATTTTGTCGTCATTTTCAAGAAACAAAAACACTGGACTCAAAAAGAATTAAAGAAACTGGGACTCAAGACGTTTACTGAAAAAAAAAATAACAGACAGAGAAGAGAGAGAGAGAGAGACAGAAATACTGACAGATTAGTTGCAATCTTGCTACTTCATGCCATACAAACAAGCATCGTAACTACACAAGACAAGGTGGAAATGAAAAGGGCATCATAGCTTATAGGGCACATACTACAACACCAACACACAAGCTTTGTTCCTACTAGGTGGGGTTGGCTATGGATCATGTCTTCACTGTACTCTATCACAAACCTTATCTCCCAAATACCACTCTACCTCTCCTGCGTTTAACATGGTCTCTTCTTGTATCTTGCAACACCTAACAAGTGCATCTACAAGACGTCTTTGCACATGACCATATCATCTCAATGGTGACTCCCGCATTTCTCATCAATAGAAATACCCTGACTTTTCCTCTAATAAGCTAGTTTCTTATCTTGTCCAACCAGGTAAGCCAGACATCCATTATAGTGCACTTACTAGACAGAATGATATTCAGTGCATGCATAAAGGGGTAGGGGATGTTTAGTGATTTGGGATGATTAAGAGAACTTAATAGAAAAGCAATATATCAAAGAATGAACTCTTTGTATGAAGCAGCATTAACTGTTAGTTCTTGCACAGAAAGTCAGTGTTAGAACTAAATAGTACTCTCAATGGTACACAGATACATCTAACAATCTAGATCCTCGGTAGTCGGTATCAAGGACACCGCAAATTTTATTTGAGAAGGGATGCTGTGTAACAACTGGTATAAAAGGGAATGTCAGATGAGAACAAAGGGGAAAGAACGCTTGTACTCTTACTGGGATATGAAGAAAACGAGAACATAATGAAATTTCAATTATCTTCACCTTAACCCTTTCCTAGACAGATAAGGTAAACAAGCATGCAGAAAAAAAGGTGCATACCACAGCAATGAGAATAACAAGCTCATCCCAGTGATTCTCATCCACTAGTTGAACAGCAATGCTATCACTGCCTTTGTCATCCTTGACATCACAAAGAAAGATATTAGTGATCGTCTTGAAGGACAAACTTCATTTTCTTTTCTTAGCTGATATCATCAGAAAATGAGACATACTTTTCCCATGATCCACTTCACAAATCCGCCATATAAGCTACGGCAAGCACTTCCTGAACCTTGCCTGCAAAAGTAAATCTCAGTCAATTCTGCAACTTACATTAGTCTCAAGTCTCAAAAACATAAAACACATACACCAATAATTAGGAAGAAACCACATCACATGACAGCGTGCAGAAAATTTTCAGTTTCTCAGGCTTGATGGAAATTGACAATGCAATTACAGAGCGGGATAAATAAGTCTGTCAATCTACTTCTCAGTATATGCTTCCTTCTGAAATTTCTAGATGTGTCCTTTCATGTCCATTCACTATCGAAAAGGAGATTTATAAACTTCATTTACTTTTGTGAATGAACTAATGTCCCTGAATAAATAAAAATTAATGAACTAATCATTTTTATATGTATATTCATACTAAAACTAGTTGTCACTGCTCATTAACCATAGTTCATTGTAATAATCTTCGAAAAGAAGTCCACTTCAACGTTTAAAGAACGCTAATGAAAACCAAAACCACCAATGATGCCACTTAATCTGGTCCAATAATTTGTCTTTCCTCCGCTGCACACTTTTCTCAGCGTATCGAGTGTTCTGCTTCTGATCCGTTACTTGGCATGTGATCTCAATGGTTTCCCCATACAAACGGCGGCGATGGACGGTTGATATGAAGGGCCAAATACAAAATGCAAAAGTCAAATGTAGTTTTGTGGTCAATAAGAGATAAAATTGATAAATGGTTCTGACAAAAAGAGGAAAAAGGCGGTGAGAGGACCTTCAAGAAGCACTACTTTTATGGCTTCAAAGTTTTTGTCAAAAATCAATCAATAAGAGAAGGCAAGGGAAGGAGAATGAAACCAGAGCTTTCCAAAGAATCATAATATTAATCAGGTGAGGTAAAATTGATTAAAATAGGGAGTTCTAAGACGTTGTTTCTCAGAGATGACATATGAACACAGACAAAGGGAAAACCAAATAATGTAGAGAAAGAGAAGTCGAAAAACTTGAAAGTCTAATCTAACATACAATACATCATGTTAAAATAGCAACACATATCCGATCACTTCTCAAAAAGGATACACGACATATTTTTCTGCAACTTATTGACCTTGAGTATAACTGAAGAACGCATACAATTATCCTGACAAAACATCAAAACTAGTCACCATAACAGAGAAGACTTACCTTGCTATAGCGGAAAGTTGGCCATTGTCTTCTTTCACATTCATTAACTTTGCTAGGGAAAAAACTGCGTCAGAGAAATAAAAACATCATTACAACCATTTACTTGATCAGGAAGGAATAGGTAGATAAATCATCATGACATGAAGATCCAAACGGAGAGAGAACAATTACATCCATCTTAAAATTACAGAAAGAACCGGAAAAGGGGACAGAGTACAAACCAAGGCACGCAAAACCAGCAGCAGAGGAAGCCAAACCAGCTGCAGTTGGGAAATTATTGTAAGAAGCAATGTGCAGATGCAACTTCTCCCAATCCTTCTTAGTGATTTTGATTCCCTTTTCTGCATCCTCCACATCAGAAGCCCGAGACCGAATTTCCCTCAAGCAATTCTGATACCTACCTCCTGATAGAGAGATCTCCTGCACGCCATTACCTATTTTTTACATTCCAAAGCACTAAACTTTTGCTGAAAAACAAGAACCCAGATTCTTACTAATACTAGAAAGTCAACAAAATCAAGAACCCAGATCATCATTTGTATCGATTTTCATTATAGAAGTCAAAACGCTAGAAACAGCTAGTGTTCACATTCAGAAGTACTAATCTTTTTGCTCAAAATCAAGAACCCACCTTCTCATTCACACTATAACATCAAAAGTTCAAGGACCCAGTTTCTTATTTTGGACAGTCTTCATGCCTAATGTCCCAAAGTCAAGAAAGTAAGCGCAATAGAGAAAACAATTTGTTTAGGTACCTTGCCGTTAAGCCACATGCGATCATTAGTGAAAGAAGGGCTGACGGCGACAGTGGTCGTTGTGCAGAGGTGGGAAGGATCGAGGGTGACACTAATGCTGTCGTTAATGGGAAGAATCAAGGACTCGTCCCTCTTCCCCCAGTACTTGATCACCGCTATATTGGTCGGCGTTTGCGCTGTAACCGTCAAAACCCATGATTCTTTCTTCTGAGATTCCACAGCCATTGTTTCAATTTGAATTGAAAAATGTTAGATCTCACAGTAGCAGCCTTTGTGGAAGAAAATATGGAAACATATATACACAGAGGTGTAAACGTGTAACGCATTGGAGCTCCATTGTAGAATTGACCGTGCTTTTGTCCTTTCGTCTTTCCATTTCGGTGGAACATAAGACAGTGGGTCCATATCGGCTCGACAATTTGACATCAAACCGGTTAATAGAAAGTATAATATGAAACACATGGGCTCTTGAAAAGAAAAAAAGAAAAAAAAAATTGTATTTGTTCCACGTAGATTATCGGTCTATCAAGGTTTTATTATGTACAATTTGGTCTATATTTTACATTTTCACTGTAAACATTTGCGTAACTCTAAATACATTTTGCGGGTTTGATATACTTCATAGGCTCGAGAGATTAAGTGGCTTGCCGTTCATAGGCTTGAGAGATTACGTGGCTTGCCGTTCGGAGTTAGGGCTGTTCATTAACTTAGTTAATCATATCTATGACGATAACGTATATCGTCTCGATACATGTTGAGTGTTGATTCGGGTAATTAACTGGTTTGATTTACTTTACAGGCTCGAGAGATTAAGTGGCTTGCCGTTCATAGGCTCGAGAGATTACGTGGCTTGCCGTTCGGAGTTAGGTATATTCATTAACTTGGTTAATCATATCTATGACGATACCGTATATGTCTCGATACAGGTTAAGTGTTGATTCGGGTAATTAACTGGTTTGATTTACTTCATAGGCTCGAGAGATTACGTGGCTTGCCGTTAGGGATATTCATTGACTTGGTTAATCATATCTCTGACGATAACGTATATCGTCTCGATACAGGTTAAGTGTTGTGTGGAAATATTCTGGCATTTACAAAGATTACTTTCAAATTCTTGAAGTTCAAAGAGGTGTCCAGCTGATTTCTCGGGAGTTCGTCTGAGGATATTTTGTACACTTTATTTAATTATAAAAGACATATTAATTGTGATACATATAAACAATTAATATGACAAACTCTAGTTTCTTTTATGTGAATAAACATATTAATTGTGGTACATATAAACAATTAATATGTCAAACTCTATTTACTTTATGTCATGTAGACATAGCTTTTACTTTTACTTTTGCATGCTTGCCGCCCACATCTACATACTCAGTGGCCGCCAAGCTAGCTTGCTAGTCTCTCTCAATTGTATCTATTTATACACCTCTCATATCAATGAATAAACCAAGTTGAAGTTTACTCTTGTGTTTATCACATTCTCAAACTCTCTTCATGGTATCGAGAGACTTACCGAGTTCTAAAATCATTTGCAAAACTCGATTCTTTTTCGAGAAAAATGTCAACATTATCGAAGTTTCATCTTCTTGATTAGACTCACAGTGCGCCTCAAAGCAGATGGGATAAGCGAACACTCTCTTCTTTACAAATCATAAACTTGATGGTAACAATTACTTGCTATGGTCAAGGTCTATGAAAATGTATATCTCCGGCCAGGGCAAGATGGGATATCCATGCAGTTCCAAACTCCGCCTGCTAAACCGACCCCCAAGTTTGAAGCATGGGACACAGAAAATAACCAAGTCATGACCATCCTCACGAGGTCTATGACAAAAGAGATCATGAGAACTTCATGATGTATGACACGCTAAGGAAATGGGACAATGCCGAGACCTTTACTCAAAAAAGGACAATACATCTCGAAGTCTATGAACTCGAAGCTCAGATTCAAAATTGCAGACAGGGGATGTAACTCAATACTTTAATCAACTATCTAAGGCATGGCAACACCTAGATATGTTGGAAACTCACCCTGGAATGATGTTAAAGATCTTTGCACTCTTTAAAGACATTATCGAGAAAAGAGAGTATTCAAATTCCTTTATTGGGTGAATCCTACTCTTGATGATGTCGAGGTAGAATTCTTGCTACTAAACCTCTTCCAAATCTCAAATCCATGTTTCTTTGAGGTCAAACATGAGGAAAGTGATCTTCTTTGAACTTCCCTGCCGACAACCCCATCAAGGTACGCCGCCTTGAAGGTTAATGAGACTTACTGAGGAAGCCTCTTGAGAAATTTGGAAAGGCGTTGCGTGATCACCGCAAACGCACAAATCACACCAAGGACAATTGTTGGAAGCTACATGGCAAACCTACCCCTCTAAAACCTCAAAACCAACCAGGAAAGTCAAGGCAAACTTGTCGGTGAAGAGGAGAATGATGATGAAGTGAATGCTCGGTTCTTTGTCGCTTTAAAGCCTTTATTGCTCAAAGATCGGGAAGGTAGCTCCCCACTGAAATGGCCACTCATGCTAAAACAGGTATATTTTACTCACCTCTTAGTAATGAGACTTGGATTGTTGATTAGGGGGTTTCTTCCCATATGACGGGTAATAAAACCTTATTACCCAATATATGCCATGCAACCAAATTCATGAAATTAAGGCTAGCATTGATGGTTCATTTCTTATGCAAAAGGTGTTGGGAAGGTTAAACTTACTAATCGAGATATATCTACAGAATGTCTGTTTGTTCCAAAGTTAGATCAGAACCTTATATATCATCGGTAAACTCACTAAAGATCCGAATTGATGTTGTTTTTAATAAGAATCGAGTGCACATTCCGGGGATCTTTCTTCTCGAGAAGTGATTGGGCAAGCTAAACCCGCCAGGATGTTTGTGATCAACCTCTTTGCCAAGGTAAGATCGAAGACAGAATCGCCTTCAGAGAAACTGCACTCAAAATCTTGACAATATCATGTTATGGCATTATAGACTAGGACATCCAAGTTTTGGTTATTTAAAGTCTTTAATTCTGAATTGTTTAAAGGATGTAATCTTAATGATCTTCAATGTGATATTTGTCAATTTGCTAAACTCACCAAATCTGTGTATGCTAAGTTACCTCACTTGCCCTCTTCCCCTTTCACCCTAATTCACAAAGTGATGTATGGGGACCTCAAGAGTGAAAAGTATAACAGAAAAAGGTGGTTTGTAACCTTCATTGATGATCATACCGTAAACACTTGGTCGTTTTAATGAAAGACAAATCGAAGTTGGACCTATCTTCCAAGAATTTTATCACATGGTCTCCACCCAATTTGATACTAAGATCAAGATCTTAAAGGCGATAATGCTCTGGAATACTATGAGTCTAACCTCGGTAACTTAACTTGACTAACAGAGGAATTGTTCATATCGGTAGTTGTGTGGAAACACCTCAACAGAATGGGGTTCTTTGAAAGAAAGAACAGCATCTATTGAAATGGCCAGATCAATCATGTTCACTACACATGTTCCTAAATACATGTGGGGTGAAGCTATATTGATCTGCAACATATTTAATCATCAGACTTCACAGCAGAGTGTTAGGTTTCAAAACTCCTCTCCAAACCCTCCCGACCACACACTCCTCGCTCTCATCTTATTACCCAATTGCCTCCAAAGATCTTTGGTGGTACTGTGTTTGTTTATATCCATGCTCAACATGTAGTAAACTTGATCCTAAAGCTCATAAGTGCATTTTCCTTGGATATGCACAGACAGAAAGGTTACAAGTGTTACTCTCTCTTGAAAAGAAATTTTACAATTCTATGGATGTGAAATTCTTTGAAAGGACTCCATATTACAAACAAACCTCTTGAGCGACCACGATGGAAAACGATTGAGATTGAACTAAGTCCTTTCCTCGGCAAACAATTTACCTCGGAGAGTCCTAACCTCGCAGACTCATAACCTTCAAAGATCCTGCGGATACTCACACATCGACCCTCGGCATCTGGCGACCAGTCGGGCCGACCCAGAGCTCTTGAACCAGAGTCTGGACCTCAAGAACCTCATTGAACTGCAGTCCTGCTGGACCTCGGCTTATTGACTCTCGCAGCTTCATCAAGTGGATGATGCAGACTATTGCTCTAAGGAAAGGAAAAGATCATGCAGCGATCATTCTATTCATACTTATTTATCTTATGATCGGTTGTCTCTGCCTTTGCCATGTTTACACAGGACTGGACTCTCACTCTATTCCTAGAAATATTCAGAGGCCCTTCAAAATGATAAGTGGAAGGTCTGCTTTGTTAAAAGCAGAGATGATCGCTCTCCTGGATAATCATACTTGGGACTCACAACTCTTCCCAAAGGCAAGAAACAGATTAGGCTGCAGATGGTTATTCACTATCAAATACAATGTTGATGGTACAATTGACAAGTATAAAGCAGATTGGTAGCAAAGGGATTCACTCAAACTTATGGCATTGACTATAAGGAAACTTTTGCACCGATAGCAAAGCTCAACCTTTGCCAGGGTATTGATTTCCCTATTTGTCCAACCAGTGGCCTCTTCACCAATTGGACATAAAAATGCCTTTCTAAATGGGGACCTCATTTTGAGGAGGTTTATATGGTATGTACCCCTGGTTTTATCAATCCTCATACTCAAGGCAAGGTGTGCAAACCGAGGAAATCTCTATATGGCACAAGCAATCACCAAGGGCATGGTTTGGAAAACTCACTCTCGTGGTTAAAAGCTGCTGGATATCATCAATGCAACTCGATCACACCATGTTTGTCAAGACCACCAACCGAGAGGAGGTCCATTCTAATTGTATATGTGGATGATATCATCTCATCGGAGATGACTCTACCGAGATCCGAACTTGAAGACTCTCTTGGCAAAGGTGTTCCAAGTTAAAGATCTAGGCTACCTCAAGTACTTTCTTGGTATGGAAGTAGCTAGAAACACCAATGGCATTTCGGTCTCCCAAAGGAAGTATGTCCTGGACTCATGAAGAAAGCGGCATCTTTGGGATGCAAACCCTCTTTGTATCCCCAGTAGACCCCGAGAACACCCATTGCATGGTGACATTCTTTGTCGAGAAAAGAACAATATCAAAGGCTTGTAGGTAAACTCATCTACCTTTCTCACACAAGGCCCCGATATTGCATATGGGGTTAGTCTGGTCGGTCGGTTCATGCACCGCCTCTTGAACAACATTGGGATCTTGTGAATAGGATCTTGAGATATTTAAAGTCCACTCTGGCCAAGGCTCAGACTTCACCAAGTCTCTTGATAGATCAACCAAGGTCTACACCGATCTTGATTGAAATTTGGATGTCACATTGATGAGACGATCTACCACAGGCTATTGCTCATATGTATGGGAACTGGTTACTTGGAGAAGCAAGAAACAACCCTCTTGTGTCAAGAAGCCGTCTTGAAAGTCGAACTCAGGCACTTGTACTTGGCATTTGTGAAGCTCTACATGGCTTAAAAAGTGCTTGATCGAACTTCAAAGAACCTCTCCGACAACCTATCACACTCTCTTTGTGATAATAATTCAAATTTTATGCATGGTGAAGATCCCATCCATCATGATAAAACCAAGCATGTGGACATTGTGATTACTTACTACGAAGGAAAAGATTGATGCCAAGATTATTCAACTCCAGTATGTTCCTCAGCAGATCGAATCGTCGATATTCTTACCAAGGCTATTCCACCTCTTATGTTCAAATGAGACTTAGTAGCAAACTTAATTTGCATCAACATATCTGATTGATTTGAGTGGGTGTGGAAATATTACAAAGATTTACAAGATTACTTCTTGAGATCATTGAAGTTCAAAGAGTGTCCAAAGTGACCTCAGGAGTTAAATCTGAGGATATTTTGTACACTTTATTTAATTATAAAAGACATATTAATTGTGATACATATAAACAATTAATATGACAAACTCTAGTTTACTTTATGTCATATATATATTAATTGTAGTACATATAAACAATTAATATGTCAAACTCTAGTTTACTTTATGTCATGTAGCATAGACATAGCTTTTACTTTTACTTTTGCATGCTTTTGCCACATCTACATACATACAAGTGGCCGCCAAGCTAGCTTGCTAGTCTCTCTCAATTGTATCTATTTATACACCTCTCATATCAATGAATAAACCAAGTTGAAGTTTACTCTTTTGTTTATCACATTCTCAAACTCTCTTCATGTTGATTCGGGTAATTAACTGGATCTTCAAATGATGATCCATTCAGAAGGGTTCTATGTTGATGCTAGAAACTGTAAAAACATGTTTAACACTTCCATTCGAGCAATGGTTAATCTTTATATTAAAACACTTGTATAACTCTCATAAGCATGCTTTAAGGTTAGCTTCCTTAAAAGCATACTTATATTAGGGCAGTAGGGTACGTGGTATCCAAGGTAGTGAAGACCCCGCTAGATTTACGTCATGTGTACAAGAGGACAAAAATAGCGCACACATGACACAAATCTAGCAGGGTCTTCACCGTAGGGAGTCATCACCTAAGAATTTCCCTCATTGATAACAACCACCCCATGTAAGCTATTACAGAAAAACGAGATGGTCAAGCAGAGGGGTCGATATAAGGTTTTTCCTTTTTTCTTATGTTGCTCCCTCTCTGCGAAAAAAGGGAGTTGAGTTGTTCTTGAAAACGTTATAAGTTGGATTCGGTCTCACGCCTATCATTACAATGAAATATCTCTATAATCATGACATCACCAATTTAGAATATTTTGTAGTAATGACCAAGAATAAACACAATGCTTGATTTAAGCTAATCACATTAATTTCTTTTATGTCTTAACATAAACGACCGAGATTCTCTAAATACACGGCCGGCATACACTGATAAATGGTTACAAGACTTCCGACTTGAGTGGTTAACCTAGAATAACTTTGACACGTGGACATCGGACCAGAGACTATTAAGAGCTCACACGTGACTACGTGAGTTATCTATAATAGGCATACAACATGAGGCTCCGGGCAAGCCCTAGGATCAAGACGCGTTCAACCTAGCTCATGGCTAGAGACCTCGCATACTTTCAAAGTCACTTAAACATCATATGATAGAGGTCACAAGCACGGCTCTGGCTCGAGTTATATGATCGCCTTAGAACATGCAGGCTACAGCCTCATTTTCGACAAGTAGTCTCTATATTCATTTTTGTGTGTGTTATAAATGTTATATTGGTCTTTTAAATCGACTTACATTAGGGACAAAGGGAAAAAAAAAAAAAAAAAATAGAGTAAATCACGAGACGGAATGAGTAATAGCTTATTTAGTATAAAGTTTAACTTTGGTAGCATACATCTATATCATTTGTCAATCAAGCATCTAGGGTAGTATGTCTCCACAACAAATCCACCACCCAAAGTCTCCCTCACCTTCCTAAAGCTTGATTTTCGGTTCGCCTTCCACATCGCATCAGCCTCATGATTGAGAATAACCACAGGGCCCCAAAGTACATTGCGTTTCACCTACAGAGAGAACGTGGTCATCATCTTCCAATAACGAGATCATATTTCACACACACACACACACACACAAAATGAATAATTTTAAACTTTACCGTTAATATGTGCTTCAACACTGCGACTAGAGTATCGAGACTGTGTTCCCTCCCTAACCATCTGGCACCAAGGAAACCAATGCCAACATTCCCTTCCAAGTCGATAAGAGGATGGAAGATCTACACGTTATAAAGACGACATTAATGCAAATAGATTATAGAAGAGCAAGAAATTTACAACTCATTAACGGAAAAACATGCACACACACACACAAACACCTTGGTTTTGCAACGAACCTCCGGGGATTCATTAGGGTACCAAGGACGGACATCAACAGAGAAAACCACTTTCACTCTTCTGTAATCCATGAAAACAGGGTGATGATCACAAAGGAACGTAACTATTGTTCAACAACAACAAAAAACCCGATAAATGAATGAACAAACAAAATATCGGTTTCAATTAGCTTATCAATAATGACGAAAGAAAACATCAATTCAATTAGTTCATCAATCCATCATGTTAGCTGTAAAACCGACTTTTTTGAATAAAATACGCAAAGCAGAATAGATGTTGAAGCCAAGTTACTTACTTATATAATCCTGCTTCAGGAATAATGGTGACCTCAAAGTCCATTAGATCATCTTCCCCATATGGGAACGACAAGAAACACGATCCTGTCTTCCATCTCTCTTTCAACAAACCAATTTCTTCAGCATATCCTTCTGTAAAGACACAGTTTGTTAACAAGGACGGCCAAAATAGACATCAAGCAAAGTGTCTAGTCCCAACATTTTGCCTCTGTACAGCAAGTTGCACATACCCGTTCTTCACATATTCTAACTTTTACAATGCCGATCAAATACTTCACAAATCAAGTTTCCCAAACAATGCAAGCCAACAGTTTCATCAGAGCACAAAAGTACGGGAATTCACTTTTTTGTTTTAGCAAAACGACATAGCCGCACCCACTGATGCAAACACGGATGTAGACTAGCATGCCGCATGTCTGACACATGCTGGATACGGATACACGAATTGTGGATACATACGGGATATTGCAATTTTCTGAAAAATCAGAGATACATCCCGTATTGACTGGTACTGACTACTGAGTCTATTGACCCGTATGATTGATTCTCCACAGCTGCGTTTCATCTTTCTCTATTTTTTTACATTAGTTTTATTTCACTGGGTGGATTTTCTACATCTTGAACACAAAAGTATTCAACTAACTAAGCTAAGGCTAAGCGTAAATATCCTGATGGAAAAAAAAAACGAGGGATCTTTGTATTTTTATACTTACCCTTGTACCCATATTCTTATTTTTTTTAAACTTGTATCCTCGCATACCGTATCCCTGTATCCATGTCCGTGTAACATAGGTCACACCATTTATAATATCCAAACCTTCTCCAATGTCACGATCGAAACCTAATCTTAATGTCAACCTAGATTGGCCACTATATCAGCTGGATGTAAAGGCTGATTTCCTAAATGGGGAACTTAGCGAAGAAGTATATATGAAAATTCCACCAGGATATGAGAATCCAGTGTGTGCAAACTGAAAAAGGCTCTTTATGGCCTAAAACAATCACACATGGCATGGTTTGGCCGATTTACAAAATCTGTTAAGGCATATGGCTACAAACAATGCCATTAAGATCATATCCAACACTGGAAAAGGAATGGTGTTGATTGTTTATATGGATGACATAATCATCACTGGTGATGATCTGGATGAAATTCAGAAACTAAAAACTTCTCTTGCTTTGGATTTTGAAGTCAAAGAATTAGGGCAATTGAAGTCAAAGCATATTGACAGTGACAGACATTTTATCAGAGAAAAGGTCGAGAACAAAGAGATTCAGATCTCCTTTGTACCCTCTCAAAATCAGCGCAGATATCTTTACAAAGGGTACATCTACAGCTCAGTTTCAGCAGATTACTAGCAAGCTTGGTTGTTCATCCCTCTACACAACCAACCTTGAGGAGGGGTGTTGAAATTATAGGCCTAAATTACTCTAATTAGTCTTAATTAGTTCCTAATCCTGCTTGGATTAGTTCCGAATTAGCCTAAGTCTGTTTTTCTCTTTTTTCCAGCTTTTCCAACTGTTTTTACTGTACAGCGTCCGTTGGGACACTCTACAGAACCGTTGGGGCTGTTTCCTGCTTTTCTCTTGGACTTTCTTAATCCTATAAAGTGTAACTCATTGTAATAAGTTAAACACATGTTGATTAATAAGAAATCCCTCAATTTCTCTCCATTTCTGCTCTAAATTTCTACATATACAAATATATATGCATGCATATTCAATAATATGTCTGTATAGTATACACACGATGACACGACAATAGTCCACTGTCCTGCAAGAGAAATGTTTCGACAAAAAGGAAACAAAAAAGACGAAAGCGCAGTGAAAAAAAAAAATCTAGATAGGATTTCACCACAAACTCACTAGGATAGACATTGACAAAACGATTCATCCTGGTCCGCCCGGTCTCGTCTTTGTACACGCGATAACCTGTGTCAACAACAAAAATTCCTTCGAGAATGTAACGAAAGGATACGACTACAAACCCATGTAACAGTCCTTTATCTGTACAACAGACTGAAAGCATTATATTATAAGGAGACCTTTTAATGCATTCACGGTTTTTGTTGATCTAAACATCAGTAGAACATTATCTCACCCTTATTCCTATTCTTTGAAGGAATTTTGGTTAAGATGTTATCTGGATTGCATCAAAAAATTGTGTCGAATAATGCGGGTATTGTGAGGAAAACAATAAGAGAGACATATATAACTTTTTTTCTGAAGTAATAGTTTGGAACAAGAGAATTAAGAGAAGAAAATTTTCTCTTTATTGTTTCACAAAGATAGGTACGAGGATATTTAAACAAGACATGCCCAACGGCTAGTTTGGGGCCAACACCTAGTTTCCAGAAAAAAGTTATAAAAAAAAAATTGATCTAACAGAAATTCAGCCTAACTAAGCAAACTTAACCAATAGTTAAGCGATAAACAGCATTGCAAGAATTAATACAAAGACATATTTCAACAATTTCAATGAAAATATTTTCTTTATTTAGATGAATGAACTGAACTAACTCGCACACAAACGCGCATATACGTAGTGTCTACTAGATTTTCTTAAAATTCAGCAAACCCCAGAACCCAAAGCAATGACTACGCAACTCCATATAGGCATTTGGAATATGCATATATAATGCAACAGCATTCAGAAAATCGCCTTCAAAATTTCCCAATCGAGTACAGCCTATCCTATTGAATCTTCGTGAAAGGTGATAAACACGATCGAGTATGGAGGACACGCTATGTGGCTTGTGAGTGTGGAGGAGTTCCAATTTATGTTCTTGGCTTTCATGGCATGATGCAGCCTGGGGACGTTCTGCAGGTTAAAACTCAAAGCAACATCGATCCAACATGAAGCCAACTTGAGAGGTGATGAAAAAGATGTAGAAAACACTATTACCAGCACAACCTTCAAAAGTATTATAGTATCGGAGCTGCAATCTTAAAATGAAAATCAAGAAATGCCTTCATTGCCTATAGGCAAGGCTCCGTGTTCAAGGGCACAAAGAAACAGACACGCCATAGCATAAAAAGTACTAGGCAGAAAAATAGCATGCGATTCAAAAAAATGAATTGACACCAATGAAAGGCAGACCAATGCATGACTGGACAAATCACAACTTCAAAACCCTTAAAAGGATAAATAATAATGGTAATAATAAATAAATAAATAAATCTTGACATCAAAATTAACTGAAGGATATATAATCCTTAGTCCTACTTACGTGGAGGAAACCAAACGATAAATCTACACGAGGAACACTTGATTGCTCCTAATTTTACCAACATTTCTGCGTTATCCTCGTTTCCACAACCTAAACACCAACATATATAGCATGTTTTTCACTATATACAAGTAAAAACATATTGCAGTATGTATGTAATGTATACTTACGCTGACAAATGAAGATATCCGCTGAAGATAGTCCATTCCATCCATAACAGCCAAATCAAAAACTCCGAAACATCAGTTCCATGATGACAGCCACACAAAACATAAAATTGCACCAGAGATATCATATCTACCTTTAATTGATTAAGATAAATAATGTGTGTATATGTATAACCAAGATTATCATGATAACCTAGCAATAAATTAGTACCATGTTTGGATCTGAAAATTGGATCATCGAGTACACCGACCTCACGCCTTGCCCGTTTCACGCAGAAGGTTTCCTCCGTTGGTGCCTGGCCCTGGGGTAAGCGCATGCCTTTAGAAACGCCGACGTCTCGCATTCCCTTATTCAAAGAGCCACTGTTCTCTTTTCCCGAAGAAGCAGAGATATCTGAAACCCGATTATAAACCAAAAACCAATATATAACAACTGCCTCGCTGAAAATTATGTAGTATGGCAATTATCGTAAACCTGAATTATTTGATATAACAACTGCCTCGCTGTTTTCCCTGACACCATCTCCGGCGCCGAGATCAGGGCTTTTCACGGTCGACTCCAAATTCCCCATATTCTTCTTGTTTCAGTCACAGGTCCGAATCAGTTCTGGTCCGAATATCCTTTAAAGTATTTGCATTTACGAACTTAAATATATACTATATATAACCGCCAATTAACCCAATTGACCTGCTCCTAATCCGTCTGGACCTGTCAAAAAACCCGAAGCCCCCTACTTTTTGGCAAACTGAATCTTTCCTACTGGTAACCTACGATTTCTCTATCCACGTTGAAAACTCACATATCTATTATTCAATGGCGGAACGAACTTGCCTCTGATCTGGATTAAAGAAGTTAAGTTGGTTGAGCTCTATATCTGCACTTGCTTCCATGAAGTCCACCCCTCTGCTGTTGCACAGAATTTCAGGTTCTCCAAAAGCATTTTGCACCATTTCTCCAGCAAGAGGATACAACGGCACCAGAGTTTTCGCCAATGCCTTCTTAAGAAGGTTAACCATGGATTCCTACGTGTAATTTTCATCAATCGGCTTTTTATAACAATAGAATGACGTTGGGTGAATAGGAGGCAACAACAAATCAAGGTTGGTTGGATAGGGGTAGCCAATGTTCTTGAATTGGGACCTCTGGTGCCACCGCCACGACGTTGTTCTTCTTCTTGTAACCTGGAAATTCCCTTTAAAAGCCATTTCTTCCAATTAACTACACTCTGTGATATCCGGCAATCAAAGCGCATTTGCAAGTGGCAGACTCATCACCGATAATGCTATCAACGCTTTTGAGGCATTTCACTCTCTTAACGCCGATTCTGCAGGCTGTGACCATTATGCTGCCTTAAAATTAGATATGACCAAGGCATTCGACCGTGTTGAATGGGGCTATCTTTCAGCCACCATGCGGGCTATGCACTTCCCGGACCGATTTATCCACCTTATCATGAAAATGGTTAGCTCTGCTTCATTCAGAGTTCTTCTTAACGGCAAGCCTACTCGCCGCATTATGCCATCTCGAGGGATCCGCCAAGGGGACCCGCTATCCCCGTTCCTTTTCATTATCTGTGCCGAGGGCCTCACAACACTTATTAATCAATCCATCTCCAATGGCACTCTCGAGGGATTATCTTTTGGCAGGAACAATGAAGTCCGTGTCTCCCATCCCTCTTTGCGGACGACAGTCTCTTATTCTTTAAAACTGATACGGAAGGGGCCACTACTGTCAGGGACATTCTCGCTAATTATAAACGTCTCTCGGGCAAGCAATTAACAACACAAGTCGAGCCTCTTCTTTAGCAAGTTAGTCGCATACGATAACTAGGTGGATGTCATCTCAATTCTCAATGTTCTCTTGGGCACTTGCAACGGAAAATATCTAGGCCTCCCCTTCATGACCGGCAGAAGCAAAAAACAGATATTCATTTTCCTCGAGGATAAAATTCGCAAAAAATTAAGTGGGTGGAAAGAAAAATTCTTATCTCCAGCCGGCAAAGAAGTCCTTATAAAAAGTGTGCTCCAAGCTATTCCCACCTACGTAATGCAGTGTTTTCGCATTCCTTGTTCCCTCATTGACTCTATTGAAAAATTGATCCGGCGTTTCTTTTGGGGTGGTACTGACGACAAGCAGAAAATTCATTGGAAAAAATAGGACACCTGCACAATGCCTAAAGATATGTGGGGCCTCGGTTTTCGTGATCTGGATGCCTTTAATTTGGCCCTTATTGCAAAACAAGCTTGGAGAATTCTCAAACTACCGGATTCATTGGTAAGCAAGGTCCTCTCGGCCAAATTCAACAATAGTAATATTTTGGACGCCAATCTTGGATCCGGGCCTTCTTTCCTTTGGCGCAGCTTACTTGAGGGAAGGGACCTCCTGACACAGGGGCTTCGTTGGCGAGTCGGTAATGGTGCTCTTATAAACATTTATTCCGATCCCTGGCTGCCACTACAGACATCTTTCCGTGTTACCTCGACCTTCTTACCGGTAGATGCTAAAGTGGACTCCCTCATTAATCCACTCTTGCACACTTGGGATTATGATCTTAGTAACCACATCCTTTTACACACATGAGGCACATGCAATCTTAAGCATCCCCTTACCAATAGAAAATCACTGGGACGATATTGTTTGCATTATGACAAAAAAAAGGAACTATTATGTTAAATCGGGTTACACACTTGCTCGGCAACTCAGTCGAGGAGGGTTGCATTTCTTCACCGCATCCACTTCCACATCCCCGGATTATATATGGCGCCTTATTTGGAATCTCCCGCTTATACCCCGGGTCCAACACTTCATCTGGAGAGGCCTACACGATTGCTTAGCTACTAATGCATCACTCAAAAGGCGGAAGTTAAGCGATGGGCATTGTGCACTTTGCTGACACCACGATGATGATCTAAAGCACCTATTCTTTTATTGCTCGTTGCCGGAAATTGTTTGGAAAACCGTCAACGACAGCCTAGTTGATTCAGCCCTTGCGGTTAGTTGGGATCTAGCTAGTTTCCTTGACTACCTTTTAAAGGAGGTCAGCACTGAAAAAGTTGTGGCAACCATCACCATCTTATGGCATATCTGGAAAGCTCGTTCTGCCTGGCTTTTTGACAGCAAATCCTCAAGTGTAAGTCAGCTTATTTCTGCAGCGGATGAGGAAGCTAAAGAATATATTATGGCTGGAAAATCCCCTCTTGGATCACAAGTGCAAAAGAAATGGCCTTCTACTTGGACCCCCCCATCGGCCGGTGCCCTCAAGTTGAACACATATGCAGCCCACTCCGGTGAATCCTCCGCCATTGGAGTCATTGCTCGTGATGCCGAAGGCCAAATTCAACATGCCCTTTCGCAACATATCTTGGGAAACCTCGACGTCGAAACTCTTGAGCTCATGGCCATCCAGCAAGGTCTCTTCACTGCAGCAACCCTCGGAGCTAGGTCCGTGATCATTGAAACGGACTCCCTCTCTGCATAACACATTTGGAATCCTCTTTGAATGACCTATCTTCCCTCGGCTGCCTTGTTGCGGACTGCATAAGTATAGAAAAGGTCTTCCAGTCTTGCTCTTTTTCATTCATTAAGCGCAATGGCAATATGCCGGCCCATTTATTAGCTCAAGCAGGTTTGTCTGCGAGGGGCTTAATTGTTTGGGGCACCTCCCCCCAACAGAAATTGTAAATGCTTGCTTCGCCGATATGGCTTAATAAAAGTGCGTTTTCCTTCCAAAAACAAAACTACACTCTCAAATAAATGTCACAAAAATATATTGACATTACGGAATCGGTAGTAGTATGAAATAACATTAAAAATAAATTTCACAATAAAATTGACGGTAGGTTTCAAAAAAATTTGACAATACGAAATACGTAGGTGTAAAGGAAAATTTATGGTGATCCAGCCACAAGTATTATTTGATGGTCCGGAATCAATCATATATTACATTGGAAAATGGTTACAAGACTTACTCCGACTTGAGTGGTTACGCGACTATGCGATTTATCTATAAAGAAAGCCCTGTCTCAAGAATTAGTGTAGGACAAGTAGAGGCACGTTCAATGCGAAGGGTTCACACCCTCAATAGGCATGCAACATGAGGCTCTCGGCAAGCCCTAGGATCAAGACCAGGGGCGGATGCACCCTTATGGGTGGGGGCACTCGCCCCCCTCGGATCCGGAAAATACACTAATATGTGCATGTTATATATTTTTTCATCCCTAAAAAATTTTATTTTCGCTCCTATCATCTATAATAATCCGATATAAAACATTAGTCATTTAAATAAAAATACATAGTTATTACCAAAGTGATACATTTAAAAAATACTCCATCCGATTTTTTAACTGTCGGAGAGAAAAGAATCACATAAATTAATAAAGTGATTAATGTGTCTGAAATATGATGTAAAATAACAACATTACTCTTCATTCCATGTGCATGGAAAATTGTACCAAAATTTGGGTTATTAAAATGAATGATAAAGGTGGAAAAAATAATAAATACTATATTGGAATTGTAAAATAACAGATAAAAAAACAAAGCAAATTCTGAAAATTGACAGGTTTTGAGATCTTATGTTGACCGTGAAAAGCCCTGATCTCACGGTCATATGGTGAGATTTTCAGAACTGTATGGCAATTGCTGGAGGTTGGACTACAAAAAAAAAACACTCTAACCTACACTAGTTTTTGTCACACACACAAAAAAAGTGTGACTAATAGTATTTGGTTTGGCTCTTTTGCCACGCTCATGTGGCTAAAAGCAAGTTTGTTGCAACACTTTTTTTGTTGTGTGACAAACAATAGTGTAGTAAAAATTTGTTTTTCTTGTAGTAATTGCCAGGATTTCAAAAATCACGCAATCTAGAATTAGAACCATCGCTCAGCCGTTGGCAAGGGAGCTTCCGCGACAGTCTCTGCTTCCGCCGGGTGACTTATGGTGTGTTTCATGCATATTCTTTCGCGTAAGTTTGTCATAATAAGATTTAGTAATGATGCAATAAAAGTACTTGTTCACGTATGACGTGAAACTAGGTTTTGGGGCATTACAAAAACTTAGTGGCATGGTTGTTTTGGCTCGTGAAGTTGCAAGAGAGTTTCGTGACGAAGAGATTGTTAGTCACAACAAAATTATCACAAAATACATTTACAACATTGATCATATATCAATTAATAAGTCTTGCATTATTATAGACTAGCAAAATGCACGTGCGTTGCACGTGTTGGTTAAATTGATATATTTAAATAAAATTTAACAACGTAAATTGTTAATCACGTGTTTAACTTATAAAATAATAGTACACTGAATAATCATAACCTTGTATAAGTTGATTGTTTTAATGTAAATTCAATTGTGGAATCAACATAAATACAAACATAATCTAAACAACATAACATTATAAACACGTCTAGTAGCGGTAAATAAATCATAAAGGATCCGGTCAACTGCTTAGACCGTCGTCCTCGCTTGGTTTAAAAAGGTTAACTCTAGTTGACAAGACATTTATACATTGTTATGTACGTGCATAAAAGAATGAGTACTGAAAAAATCTCTAGACATGTATGAGTGCAATGAAAGGAAATCGGAGACTTCCCACCAATAGTTCTTTGTAAACGGTAATAAAACCTTCAAGAAGTTTATTGGCCTCCTTATCAGATGGCGGGAGGCGATGACTCAATATTTTTAGGTTGATATCATGAGTCTGACAAATCTCCTCCATGGCAACGTTAGTAAGGGAGGATCGAATATCCTCCACACTAGGAAGTACTACCACAACCTTAGATGGGTTTGTACCTTTCTTTTGAGCGGGTTAAGGACTTTCAGCTAGACTTGAAACTCATAGAATTAAGGTACCTTGATCTTCAAATGGAAGCCATTGAGATTTCGGGTAGGATTTCGGTTTCATGAGAAGAATAAGTGTGAATGACTTTGTTGAAAATACGCATACTCCAAAAAACATAAGACTTTGATTATAATGGAAATCAAAGAAAGATTCAGATCGAAAGAGTTCTTATTTTATAATGGTTAAGCAAGAAATACGTCTTGATTACAAGATTTAATGATTAGCAAGTATCACAAGGTGCAGGTCAATCGAGATCTCAATTTGATAATGGAGATTTGAATTTCAAAAGACAGATGGGAAACGTATACATGTCAGAGACCTTTGGGTTCCCGCCTCTTAAGAAGTGCCACGCCATCTCCATTCAACCTATGACCTCCGTTCTAGCTCAGGTCTGTGGGGATTTTGATGTGGGTATGACCCGACATCAAACACGTGGCATCTAATGGGCTACATCAGATCCTTACCATATAGTTTAAGGCCTCATACTCTAGATAAATTTGATTAATATGCCTCAGTCCGATATGTAGTGCCTCATAACCCTCGTCCTAGTGATATGGTGCATGATCACCTCGGTCCTGAACTCTCAGCTTGGGGCAAATCATTATCGCCGAATTTGGGTTTCTGAGATGAGCGGTCATGTCATTTAGCTGATTATAACTGCCACAATAATGGCTCAATGATTACTGCTCCATTATGGTACGAATTTTGAGCCGTCCCATAATCTCAGTCATGTCCCCAATCATGTGCTCCAAGGCATCTTCTCCGGAAAGGGGATCATTTAAAAACGATCCACTCCTCTTAAATACAGAACTACATTAATAGCTTGATCTCAAATCATCTGGGTACGTTGGCAGTAAATCACAATGGCTTAGCTATAATTCACCACAAAATCCATCAGTCAAGTAATTGGGTTTTTCTTATGAAGCTTAATTACGCGCAAAAATATCCAATTTCATCAGTGACGGTTTCATAGGATCCGCATAAAGATGAATAGGATATTGTTTTCTTGTAAGATGAAACGGGTATTTTTCATTTTCTGCCGTTGAGAGTGGAATACGTGGATTAAAACATGCTTTTCACAATGTTGGCCAATTGTGATTTCAGCATGAATCACTTTTTCCTTTGAGCCCTTTACATATCATCCTTGTTCCGTTTCACAATCCTCATGCTGGATCTAAGTTCCTTCACAACATTTTCAGTGAATACTTTTTCAACAATAATTTCTAGGAGGCAATCCATTTGGTGTCAAAGTGTTGAGAACTTCTTCATAATAATCATTAGTCTCATCGATAGCCTTATCAGTGCAGTTGAAACAATATTCTTAACCTGGAAAGGTTGATATCAAATTTTCATTAACTTATCAACACGTTCATTAGTCGTGGCCAGTATTGCTCTGCTTGTAATGTATTATGCTGATAATGCGTTCTCCTGTATAGATGGAAAGATGGAATTGATTAAATGAATTTTCAAAACCTCATCATCGTTTTCATCATATTCAATGACCAATTATTTTGGTAACTCTATGTCTCTTTAAGTGTTTGTTGGTTCTTCTCCACAACCCAACCTTAAAGAAAAACCCAACCTATAAGAAAATTGATTGAACTGTAGATCTCCTCTTTCTCTCATTTTTTTGGAAAAGTATAATTTTTTCATCTGTTAAAGATCAAGCGCTTACCGTTGTACTAAAACCAATTGGTGGTAGTAAAGGAGCAACTTTATTTCTTTATACATTAAGAGTGTGGGCAATCTGTCCCAACACCTCTCTCATTTTTTTGGAAAAGCATAATTTTTTCATCTGTTAAAGATCAAGCGCTTACCGTTGTACTAAAACCAATTGGTGGTAGTAAAGACGCAACTTTATTTCTTTATACATTAAGAGTGTGGACAATATGTCCCAACATCACCATTGGCCACAAATAGGACTTCACCAAGCTTGCCTCTATTATTTGTAGTATCGTGCATTTTGGTAAAACAGGAAGCACTTGTCTAAAATGACCTCCATACAACCATCATTCCTCCAAATACATTAGAATTTCTCATAATGTCCTTTAAGCTTCTGTCAAGTGTCCCAATTACTTATTTCTTTGCCGTTAGTGCTTCATCCCATATGATTAAACTTTCTTTTCGTAGTAATTTTGCATTTTCCACTCCGCATTGGAATATTGCAGATACTTGTTTCAAGCGCATTAACTGGAATTTTAAAACGTAAATGAGCAGTTCGGCCTCTGGGCATAATTTCAGTTGCAACTCCTAATGCGGCTGTTGCAATAGCTATATATTGTCTCCTTCTTAGATTTGCTAGCAGAGCCCTATACAATATGTTTTCCAGTGCCACCATGCCCATCAATATTATGGCCATTATCAGCCTATAGAGAATTATGCGTAATATACTTTGTTGTTCAAGATTAAATATTTCTTCTAAAATATAATCTTTTTTGGGAATCTCTATAGAAGGAGACAATGAACATCTATTTGTATATTTTCTACAATGTTGTTGCAGTCTTCTTGTATACTTGGCAAGTCGTAAGATGTCGAGTTTTTACCAATGCTTTCTAGAAAATAATTTATGGATTTCAAAGTTTTGACAATAATTGATTTGACTAACTATGTTCGATCTTGCATTAAATCTTCCAAATTGGTTTCCAATATGTATTTCATAGTTGTCGAATATTTGTCGGTTGGCAGTAAACAAATAGAGTTGTATTCTTAATGCATTCGGCGTTTGAAAGGCAATAGCTTCATTAAGCATTACAATATGCTCTGGTCGGATCTCAATGAACCTCTCTTATGTGCAGTTTCTTTGAAACTGGTGTAATTATTGTTGTTTACATGTAGTAAATCATCAAATAATGTTGGTCCTCTAGCATGATTAAGTAGAATATTCAGTTTCCTATTCTATAGCCTACAATCAAGGCAATTGTAACTGTAACTGTAAATGTAATATATACTATACCTCAGTATCAATGAAAATCACTGGAAAATCATTCCCTTACATGCCTTTTGATTTGATCGACAATTATTTTATTTGATTGATTGATTTTTAAATAGAATTTTAATGTGTTTTTTTTTGTTGTTGTTGTTGTTGAATACTTATTGTAAATTTGATTTGATTATTAATAGTATTACATTTATTTAGTAGGATTTTTAGCATTTTTTTATTGGTTTTTTTATTTATTCTAATTCGATTTGATGATTAATGATATTGTATTAAATGCTTTTTTTTTTAGAGGTATTTTTTTAATCAATATCTGCAGAATAATGATCATAAACATCCCCGGGGGGAGAGAACCCGAAAGTTCGGACAGAAACAAAGATAATTATAACAGATCGCTATTTTAACATTCCTCTTAATTTTTTTGAGAGGTTTTAAACGCAATTGATTGGGTTAGTTTTTAAGGGTATTCATTGCTTTTATTGGATGGATTTAGCGTAATTCATTTTTGGTTTTTTTTGTTTGAATGATTATTTTGTTGAAATATTATCATAATTTATTAATAGTATTACAATTGAGTAGGATCTTTAACGTATATTTATTTTGTTGAATAATTATTTTAGAGAATGGTTACAGTCCAGTTCAAAATAGTCCAGTTTTTAATCTCTACCGTTGAGCATGCATGTACATAAAAGATTATACGTGAGTGTATATATACAAACTCAAAATATAAGATCATAAAAGTTTTTGTATAGTTGACGACCTATACAAAAATAAAAATGACACCTCACCACTTTTTTCTCATGCTTGTTACCCATCCTCATTTCCCGGGATATTGCATTAAAGCTCTAACAAACAACAAAAGCAATAAAACAAAGAAATCTACAATGAGATGCTATTGGACCCAAATAGAGAGATGTTTTAAAAAGTGGATGAATACAACTATACAAAGACTTTATTATTAATCTAATTTTAGGAGTCCTTCTACCTGACATCAATTTTTTCTAACACTATAGATGAATTCTATTTTAAAATCATTACAACTGCTTATTTGTTTTGTTTTAATATTAAATTATTATTATTAGAAAATATATTTAGACAGATTCCTTTTTCTTTTTCACTTGTGGCTATCTTAATTTTCAGCGTGATTAGTGAATACCTAGTTTATTTATTATTGATTAATGAAAATAATATTAAATTATTATATAATTTATAAAAATATATTAAATTGTGGAGAAACACTTTTAGGGGAAACACCTACGTGGGAAACAACTGGTTTTTTTAATATAGTTAGGATAGGATTAGGATTAGGATTAGGATTAGGATTAGGATGGTAAAAAAAAATTGATCAATGTGCCATATCATTACTCATCAATATAAGTCTTACATTATGATCAATTATAAAAAAAGATTAGTGATAGTGTCACAACAAAAAAAACCACAACCAAATACATTATATATTTTTGTACAATTGATTATGGTGTGTGAGCAAGGGCGGCTGCAAAAATTTTACCATATGGGTCAAGAATCGAAAACAACCTCATATTTTTTTCTCTACAATTAAATTACAACTAAAATTAAATTTTCAAATATGATTATGGGTTAAAGGGTAATATTTATAAAATTTATAGGGGTCAATATAGAGATATCAATGGATAAAATTTTCAATTATTGTAAATTATACAAAGTTTTTTTTTTTTTTTTCAGGGTCAAGTGACCCATTTGCTTGTTACTGCCGCCGCCCTTATGTGTGAGACATGTTGATTGTTATAGGTCTTATAAAGATTAATGGTGTCAAAGTTTGTTGTGGTATTTTGTTATGACACAAACATTTTACATAAAAAATGGTGTGATAATTGTTGATAAAACTAACAACGGTCTCTTTTATAACTACTACCTCAGTCACAAAATGTAAGTTCATTTAGTTTTTTGGTTTTGTCACTATAATGTATGTCTAATTAGAAAATCAATATAGCATATATTACAATTTTCTCCTTTTAACCATCATTTATTAATTAATGACGCATAACCAATTTAACCAACTCTGTGAGAAAAAATCCGAACGGACTTATATTTTGAGACGGAGGTGGTACTCCCCCGTTGCAAGCAGTTGTCAAAATCATAGTTCCATTTTATGTGAGTATGCACATTTTCTTGACTCCCCCATTCCCCGAAAAAGGAAATCAAAGAGATGAAGTCGGATAAGAAGTATGGACATTTTCTTGACACTTTTCGGCACTTAACAATTAATAGCCCTTTCATCGATGTTTATAAGGGAGAGCTTAGTTTGGGAATTAATGATGAGCGCGTTGTCTTCAACATTTACAATTCATTGAAATATCCATACACTACACTAGAATCTTGTTCTTGTGTGGACCCTTTGTGTCCCCTTGTTGTGGATCGTACTAACACGCAGGTAATTGAAGAAGATGACTTCAGCAATAATGTAAAAGCTCACAAACCGAAGGCTCGAAAATCAAAGGAAAAGGTCAAGAATCGCTTGGATTGGTGGAAATTGTCTGCTCTATGTTGGAGACCGGTATTAAAGACGGATGCGTGCGTGAGGATGACCCACCACCTGTGCATTAAAAACTGAAGCAAGGAAAAGTCTAGCTATAGACTATAAATATAGTGAAATCACGGACACTCGAGCCAAAAGTTACGGCCAAAATACTAACGAGTGCTAAAACGATCTCTTTTATCCCAAAAGTTCTATCGCTAAAAACGTGGAGTCAGATAATTCAACCTCAGATGTCCCCGAATCAATGTAGAAACTAGAAAGGACTGAAACAAAAACCTATCTACGAAAAATTCGTAACAAAAACAGAAAAATTAATAGAAACTAGACAACCGTACCGATTCCCGGCAACGGCGGCCAAAAACTTGTCACGGATTTTATGCAATGAAAACAACAAGTAATAAAATTTATAAATCCGTATTCCCAAGTGTGTGGATCGTAGTACAAATGATTAATACCGAGTCGATCACAGGAATCGGGGTATCTAGTTCATTAATTTTCCTAAGATTGATACTATTATTATTAAACCTAATATAATAGAACGAAAAGATAAACTCGACAGAGGATTGTCAGTCCAAAGCCAGGAAGGATAAAAGCGAAAACGAAATCTAAAATATAAACTATAAAATAAACGGTAAACAAGAAGATGATCATGGTGATTAAACAACGAACAAACAATAATCCACCGATCCCGCAACCCTTAATTTCCTCTCTAAAGTTATCTTGTGATGATCTAATTAAAGATGTGGTTCACCTAGCAAAAGTATGAATTCCTACTCTCGTAGATAATTCGCCTATCAATCTCTCATCTCTCGATATATAAGATTGACGCTATCAAAACAAGGCATAAGATCTCTCAATCTAGCAACCTAGAAATCTAACCTATCAACTCTCGTTATGTCAAGGTTAAAAATCCCATCTTTCCTATGGTGATCTAAGGTTTACACCGACTCTCGTCATACGGTAAACATCAACAACAATTCATCTTTCGATATTGATTGCATAGCACATAAGCATAGGAAAAATACAACTTTAATCAAATTCACAAAACAAATCTAGATTAAAAATAAAGAACCTGCTGAAACAGATTCACATAGTTTGAACAATTGCTCAGCCTCCAAGCATTCAGTACAAAGAAAAGCAAAACGGAATAGAAAACGGAAAAGAAACAAGCAAAATCGCAACCCCAGCCTCCCCTAAGGGGGCTGGGGCCGCCTAGGGTTTTCTCCTAATGAGTATGTATCAATAAGAGTCAATAATGTATTATTAGGGTTGAAATCCGCGCTGCTATTTATAGAAAAGTAAGTCGGTTTTCAGCATGTCGGCCGTGGACGCCCGTCCGGAATTGTGGACGCCCGTCCAGGGTGCCTTGGACTTGCTTCAGACGCTCGTCCACCCAGCGTCCAAACTCTCTGAATCAATTTTCTTCTCCTGGACGCCCGTTCAATATTCTGGACGGGACTTGGACGCCAGTTCAGCTGGATCAAAAATCGATCTTCTCATCTTTATCTTCAATCGATTTCATCTTTATCTCTTCTCCTCTTCATTAATCCGATTGTTAACCTCTTTTAATCCTCTTCTTGGTCGAAATTGTGTATCTACAATACATCAAACACATTGCAAAATGTAGTATCTTCCAAATCAATATAAAACCATCAATTTTACACATAAATCATACAATTTTGCAACTAACCCATTAAAAACATCACTTGCTCAATATTTCAATATAAAGCTCGATTTCTATGAAAAACATCCAGATATGGGAGAAATTGACATAAAATATATCCTTATAAAACGTATAAAATCACCCTTAACAACTCCCCCACACTTAGCTTTTGCTCGTCCCGAGCAAAAAAAAAACATAATCAAGACTCGAGACATATAAACATTTATGCAACCATAAAGCATATTCAATAGTTTAGAGGTTCACCCAAGTGTGTGTGCATAGCCATAACAAATTTCCACTAAATCCACACTTGAAATTGATTCAAGCAAAACTAGCCAACATCCAATTTAGATCAGAAATATAAAAACGATTATAACATGCACCTCACAAAACATACATATTCGAAAAATAATAAGGAGTATTTAAAATATTTCCGACATACTTAGAGGATAATCCCTGCAACATATCTTTCAGTTTATACTGGGGATAGTCAGAAGATAACTACGGTTTTTCACCCATCTTTTCACATTGCCATGCTCTAATTTTTCTTAAAGTCCACTTCACTACACACTTATCGCATATGCCCTCATTCCCAGCAATAGGACATTTCGTGATAACACCCTAGCTGGACTACTATCATCAGGCAGTCGGGAGCTATTAACCTCATAGTGGTATAAGACGTTTCGTGATAATGCCCTACCGCACTCAAATCATTGGCAGCTACTTCCGACACTTATATATATATATATAATTCATCTTAGAGTGGTATTCAAACCTTAAATTATATCCCTCCTATCACATTCAAACCTTCATATATTCACAGTATGTCATACTTTAATTCTAAACACAAACTATTAAAATTTTCAAAATTCGTATGTAAGCAAAAAATCATGCGATAATATCAAAAATCTCTAATCAAATGGGCATAGCTTTAAATTATAGCTCATCATTTACTATGGCACGTGAAAATCTCCGGAATTGTGGACGCCCGTCCAGGGTGCCTTGGACTTGCTTCAGACGCTCGTCCACCCAGCGTCCAAACTCTCTGAATCAATTTTCTTCTCCTGGATGCCCGTTCAATATTCTGGACGCCCGTCCAGACTGGACGGGACTTGGACGCCAGTTCAGCTGGATCAAAAATCGATCTTCTCATCTTTATCTTCAATCGATTTCATCTTTATCTCTTCTCCTCTTCATTAATCCGATTGTTAACCTCTTTTAATCCTCTTCTTGGTCGAAATTGTGTATCTACAATACATCAAACACATTGCAAAATGTAGTATCTTCCAAATCAATATAAAACCATCAATTTTACACATAAATCATACAATTTTGCAACTAACCCATTAAAAACATCACTTTCTCAATATTTCAATATAAAACTCGATTTCTATGAAAAACATCCAGATATGGGAGAAATTGACATAAAATATATCCTTATAAAACGTATAAAATCACCCTTAACAGGATACAAGCCATGAATGATGAGATTCATTTGATTGAGAAGAATGATACTTGGGAGTCAAAACCTTCCACCGGGCAAGAATACCAATGGGGTAAAATGGGTGTACAAAATAAAGTACAAAGCCAATAGAGAGGTGGATCGCTATAAAGGCAGACTTGTACCAAAAAGGAAACAAGCAGAAGGCAGGTATTTATTATTTTGAGGTGTTCGCTCCTGTTGCAAGACTTGATACAGTTCGTATGGTTATTTGACTTGCTGCTCAAAGTTCGTGGAAAATTTATCTGTTGGATGTGATATAGGCATTTCTCAACGGTGTTCTTGAAGAAGAAGTTTATGTGGATCAATCTGCAGGATATATTTTTGAAGGACAAGAAAGTAAAGTTTATTGCTTAAAAAGGCGTTGTATGGACTCAAACTAATCTCGAGAGCATGGTATACTTGTATTGACTCTTATTTTATTGATCATGGTTTTGAAATATGTCCTTATGATCATGCCTTATATGTCAAATATTATGGTGGATGTGATATCATTATTGTGTGCTTATACGTATATGATCTTATTTTTACGGGTAATAATGCACAAATGATTTCAGAATTCAGGGAGGCTATGACTAGTCATTTTGAAATGACAGATCTTTGTCTTACTTTCTTGCCTTCGAAATACTGTTGGAAGTAGTGTCAAAAGACAATTTATGTACTTGTTTTTATAATTAATAAATTACAGATTTATTCTCGTTTTATTATTTGTTTCGTGCTCATATGTAATACATTACTGAAAATCCCAAGTTGTATCATATGAAGCCATATAACTTAGTGTGTGTCACACGCGAGGATTAAGTTTATGGTGATACACTTGAACTGTTAGTCCATGGTAAACTTAATCAAAGTATGTGGTCTATTGATTAAACCACCATTAATCCACCTAGAACACTTTATGGTGTGACCGTCTTATCCGGACCGTCGATATTGGTTATCTAAGTGGGGCATTTATATATGATGTATTCATATATATAGGACTAGACCGATTAAATCTGAATTTCTCATACAATTCTGTGATTGAGAAATCTTATTAAATCACAGATGATCATATATGAATTAATCTTAATCCTGAAGTGATTGCAGACTCCTACTTGTTTCAAGATAGGGTTAGATGTGTTCGTTAAGGATTGCTAAGAGAGACGGTCTGAATCACTTTCACGTCAGCACTATTCGGGAATGAGCACCGAGTCTGTGTTTCACAGATACGGAATCCATTCCTTCCCGTGGGAACTAAAAAGACAATCCTCTTATTTGTTAATCCTAGAAACTGATCGATCCCGAGAGTTCATATTGGTTATGAACTAATTGATCACTAGTGGCTTAATGATAAATAATGATAAGATGTAATGAAGAAGGTTTACGGAAACATTCATGCTTCATTACGGATAGTCTATGGAGGGTTAGTCTATATGTAATGATTATATCAATGGACGCTTATTGACTCGACACTTTGAGAATAAGTTATATCTATAATCGATAGAGTTTAGTTTCGGATTTATGATGGCGTAATTCCGGAATTAATAAGTTTGATAGAAATGTTCTGTTTGATGAATGTTTTATTCAATTTATTGGAGCTACTGGTTATAGGTCCATGGTCTCCGGATTGACTCCTAACACGCGAGTGAGTTCTCGTAATGTGGAACCTCGAGAATAAATTAAATAGTTGGTCTATTTAATAAAGAAGCAAAATATTATTTATTCGGTAAATAATATGTAAAATAGAAAATACATTTTCTATTATTTCATGACACATTATTGGCGCCACATGTGTGGAAAATTGGGAACATAATTTTATCTGAATTATATCACATGTGTAATTAATTAATGGATAAAATAAGAGATTGATTTTATTATTTAATGAAAATTATCTCTTATTTATGGAAAATATCCTTTTTTTTTCGGAAAAATATAATTGTCTTGTGAAAATTGATAACTCTCAGTTGCTCGGTTAATTTCCTATATAAAGTGAGTTCCTCCCAACACAATACAGACAAGTCTTCTGCGCTATTTAGTAGAGAAAAATGAGAGAGAAATTAGTTTCTCATCCTAGCCATCGGGAGAAGAAGTTTTTCTTGGAGCATATTCGACAAGGTTCGAATGCTGGATTGATGTCCACCAGTCGTCGCTTGGAGATACAACTTGGAAGATCACGGCTTCTCTTCGGTTGGGTAAATCTACAAACCTTCTTGTAGTTTATATTAATTAAATATGTGAGTCATATCGTGGTAAAATCGTAAACAGATTTAATTCGTTCCTTCCGCTATGCATGATCGAGTGTCTCGATCGGTGCTGTGAGTAAGATCTGACGATCTGAAGAAAAGGGAAAAATTGCTCCGGAAATTGCGAGGACCCTCCCCGCAATTGCGAGCTCCGGGAAAATTTTCTGGATCTGGTTTTTCCTGTGTTTCGGATCCTGATTCAGGTTTCTGTATATCCAACAAATACATCAAATGGATAGTGGAATCTGCATTTCACAAAAGAAATATGTAGGTGATATTTTAAAGAAGTTTAAGATGTATTGTGCTAAACCAATCTTAACTCCGGTGGAAGAAAAACTAAAGTTGACAAAAGATGACATCGGTGAGTTTGTTGATCGTACATATTTTCGAAGACTTTTTGGAAATTTGAGATACCCGACTGTGATACCTCCGTATCTCCGTAAAGGGTATAAAAGTCTTTTTACGATTTTGTGCGTGACCCGGTATTTAATGTGTTATGTTTTAATAAATTAAATAGAGTAAAGATAAATATTAAATGATATTTACAGTATTTTTAAAAGCGTGACTTTTAATAAGGGTAAAACGGTAAATTTACCAACGTTTATATATAACCCTTTAAATCCCAAAACCCTATTCTTAGCAAGTGACTTCAGAAGAGATGCTTAGGTGTTATATCTAAAATAGAAATGGAAAGGTGAAAGGTCAAATTAAAATATTTACAATGACGAGATGATATATTATACCAAAATAGAAATAGAAAGGTGAATAGTGTTGTTCATATATAGAACAATACTATTCACCTTCTATTTCTATTGATAAATATCATCCATCTAACAGAGGCCATATATTTGATCGCTTTTTTTTTTTTTATTTTATTTTAGATATAACACCTAAAAAGACACTGTAGTAGATATTCAATTAGGTGTTCTATATCTAAAATAAATATTTTAATGTTATAGATATATGGATAGAAATGCTGGTGTGGAGTGTTTTGAATTGAGATGTTGTATAATAGAAATATGTATTATTTTATATTATTTTGGTGATGTAAAATAGGATAGCTGGTGCAAGTGCCCTTATTCATTCATCCAATTCCTGCGGTGCGGCTGTGAGGGAGAGAGTGGAAAGAAAAAAAGAGAGGGAAAAAGAAAAGGAGTGAAAAAAGAAGAAAGAAGAGAAATTTTGCCTTTCCGATCAATCCGGCCGTTGAAATCACAAACCAATTACACTAAAACGCTTCTCTTGATGAGAGCTTAATTTTGATACAAGTTTCACTCAGATCGGGTAAGCCTTACATAAAACCCATTTTCTAGATCTGTAAGTGTTCTTAGGTGTTTTTTTTAGCTTTTTAATGTATTAAAGGCTGTAGTAATTCTAAAATTCCGTTTTGGTGTAAGTTCGAAGTGTTCGCTTAGATTCTTGTAGCATTGCTTGTGGAACTAGATATTCTTGGAGTGTCCTTGAAGATGAATGTGGTGTTTTTGGTGTTTTTTGAAGATTTAAGTTGGATATTATCTTTTCTTCAAAAGATTTGAGATAAAGAGGAGTTCAACCGAATCTTTAGTTGTTAGTAGTTTTTAAATCTTGCTCATAACTAGTAGAAATGTTAGATTTGATTGTTGTAAGTGTTGAAAATGTTTTGGATTCAAAGTTTGTATCTTTTTACTTCAAGCATGTTTTAAAGTAATTTAATATCAGATTGACTTGAATTTCATGTATATTGGTGTCTAGATCTAGTATAATGTCACAAGCATATTGTAGAATAATTTTCGTATCTAAATTAATGAGATGCAAATCTAAAATAATCGACGGTGCATATCACCGTTTTGACACTTGTTGTGGCACAACGGTTGTGCCCGTATCATTCTTCTTAGAATAAATGTAAGAAGTATTTTTTTCTAAATGCATTTTTTTTCTTCCGCATATGTATGTATAAAAAAAAAAACAAAATGCACATTTTTCACTATTTCTTTTTAAAATGCATTTCTTTTCCCGCTATATGATTTCGTGCCCATTTCCCTGCTGGTTGAAGCAGAGCGGAAGAGCATTTTCAAGGAGTTTCCGGCTGCTCTTTGACGATTCCGTCAAGTTTTCGAGTTTTCCGGCCAACTTGCAACTTTCCAGACCCCGATTCCTCGTAGATTATCAGGTGATTCTTGCAGTTTACCTTCGATTCTTTCATTTTTGTTTGCTTTATCTTAGTTCCATATCCATGTATGCTGGTACTTTCCTGTTTTCTGAGTTTACTAGGGAGAAACATAAGAATTTTGCTTTTTATGAGCCCCTTTATGCTTGTTTTTCGTGTTTATTGTATGAACAAACACCCCTGCTATTCAACTTTTCCCTTGTTTAGGATAGATTTTTCCGATTTTTTTTCCGGCGTTTTTGTTGCTCTTTCCGGTAGCTTTTCGGGTAAGGGAGGTAACTTTGAAGATTGCATTTTAGGGAGGTAACTTAAATTTAACTAAATCTGTTCCTTAGAATCTGGTGAGTTGGTGTCTTTGCATTTTTGGGACTTGGGGTTGTAGATTTTGGCAACCTAGAGCATTATGTTATGATGATCTCAGTTGTTTGGTTGAAGATTTTTTAAGATCTCTAACCTGTACGTGTTCAATTCGTTATAGAGGAACTTTTTGTTTTTATGTTCTTGCATTGATTGTATTATGGGGTACAGTGTATTCCAGGGGCGGATCCACGTGCCCCAGGTGGTCACGTGACCCCACTGAATTTGAAAAAAAATAAAATAAAATTTAGTATTAAAATTATGTAGTTTTGTTGTTAAAAAGTGTTGTTTTGCCGATAAAAATTGATGTTTTAAACTCAGTGACCCTAATCGAATTTTTTTAGATAAAAGATGTAGTTTTAGCATAAATGGTGTGGCTGGAATAAATTCCCTGATCCATGGGTGGTGTATTCTACTTGTTCGATGCTTCATGAAAGACCCTTCTCATGAAAAAGCTGTAGCTTTTTTGTATTTATTTATGTCAAATACGTTAGCTAGTTTTTCTTCTTAGTACGTGTGACAGTATAATTCAATATGTTAAATCCTTTTTGTATTATATAGTTGGAAGTTAGTTGAAACAGTTAGAATTCTATCTGTAACTTGTTACTAGTGTTCATTTATTCAAATAGCATGATAATTGGACTGCGCTTAATCGAGATCGATAAAAGCCATGGTATTTCTTTTCCTTTCATGAAAATGATGAACATGTGTTATAATCTTCAGATATACCAAGCTTATATCCACAATGACAAGCATAGCTGGAGGGGAGAGTGGTCAGACTGGTGGAATTGAAGAAGGACAAGAGATGATGTCAAGGTAACTTATGTTCAAATTGATGGCTAAGAATTTTACTGTCTCTTCCATTACTATTTACTCGCCAGTTGAATTGCTCAACAGGAAGAAAAATAAACAGAGGAAGCTATTATGTTGAAAAAGCGAAATTTATAGCCAATGAGGATCACATTCTTTTGTTGTTATCTGTCAGTAGCCAAAAACAACATGTTGAATTATATAATCCAATTATTGATAGGGTGAGGAAGATCAATTTGAATATAAAGGATAATGGAAGATCATTGGACATAACCCCTTCGATCATCGGATAATGTCCCTTAAGCATAGGGAAAGTAAGGATCACTGGTGGATTTGAGATGATTTCGTTGAGCCCTCTCCCTGAACCTTTCATCGGTGAGCCACATTTTAGATACGTTTTTTGACCGTTCAGTGAGCATTGTTGTCTGTTTTAGTGAAACTAGATTTGTTGCCCATTGGTATCAACAAAACTCTGGTAGGTGGGAGAATATTGAATTCGTTTAACGAATGTATTGGCCAGATGATTTCGTGGTGTATGATGTGGATAAACACCGGAGATGGTACCTTGCATATCTTAACCGATGTGCAATACATGGACATGGTTGACCATCAGGACTTTGCTATTGGTAAAATTTTAAGTTAACTCCTGCTGCCAGCGATTTCATAAGTTTTTCTGTTGACACGGATATTGATCAGGAAAATATTTTGTTTGTAAAGAGAGGCAATATAATGGTGAACTTGGCGTTTTCGTGTGCTAGTTGTTGTGGAAAATTAAGAAAGGCAAGATGATATTTCGATATTGATGGTTTTACATTTTTCATGGCCCATGATCACTGTGGAGTTGCTTTGGGATTGGATAAGGAAATGACAGACAATATATTATTCAAAGGGTTCGATTGCGCTCTAATGGACTGGAAAGTTTGCGTTCGACTATAGGAAAATAAGATCTTTTGAAAGTAGAAAATATGAAACAATACTATGATGCGGTGAGCTTGATGGATATGGACATGTGCAAATGTCACAACATGTGGTTCGTTTGTGATAACAAGTCACGAATTCTGACAATCCCAGAAATGGATGATGTTAGTGTGCCAACTGCCAACGAATGTCTTCATAAGACATGATTTACAGGTAACTAATGTAATTTTTTTTGGTTTTTTTCGGAAGGGGATTCATTAATATTTGATACGACTAATTTTTCATTCTTTCACAGGTTGGGATGCTTCTAAAATTGTTTGATACGATTACTTTTTCATCCTTAGCCCTCTTTCTTCTACAATAAATGCTCTGTGTTGTGGGGTATGCATTCGGTATGTTTATAACTATTATGTTATCATATGGGTTCAAGGTTCTCAGTGTTATTTTGGGTGTTAATTGAAAGGAAGCTTCTTTACTGTGCTTTTCGACGTATTGTTTGCTATGCTTTTCTTCATCCTCAGCTCTTGTTGGCTATAACAACAATGGTGGCTTCCAATTAGATTCAAGATTAGTAGATAAAAAAGAAGGTTTTCTGGGGTTTTGGGTTGAGGCTGGTTTTGTTGCAATGGACACCTCAGATTTGCGGTTGGTTTACTGCAAAAAAAATGTACCCTTGTTTCCCTGCACTCTGAATGATGTTCATAGTTATTTCAGTTTCAAGTTCTGCAATGTTTCTATGCTCATTCTTCACTACTTCTGACTTCAGCCACTAATTCCTTAATTGCTAATTTGAATTTCCTAGCCCCTTGTATATGTCATATATTGAATATCGTATCTTTCAAATTGTTTGTATTTAGGTTATGGTTCAGCTTGAAATTTTTAACATGTCTTCTGTGTGCAGGTTCTACCGAAGGCAAATCTTGAATAATGTCTTGTCTGTCATTCTTTATCCAATCTCAAAGCAACTCCAGAGTGATCATGGGCCACGAAAAATGTAAAACCATCTATATCGAAATCCATCATCTTGCCTTTCTTGATTTTCCACAACAACTCGTACACGAAAACGCCAAGTTCACCATTATGTTGTGTCACTTTACAAACAAAATATATATTCTCCTGATCAATATCCGTAACATCAGTATAACTTGTGAAATCGCTGGCAGCAGGAGTTAACTTAAAAGGTTTACCTATAGCAATGGCCTGATGGTCAACCTTGTCCATGTAGTGCACATCGGTTAAGATATGCAAAGTACCATGTCTGGTGTTTATCTATACCAATTGCCATCATACACCAAGAACCATATGGCCAATGTAGGTGTTTATCTATACCAATTGCCCATCATACACCAAGAACCATATGGCCAATGTATTGGTTCAACGAATTCAATATTCTCCAACCTACCAAGTTTTGTTGATACTAATGGACTATTAAATCTAGTTTCACTAAAACAGACAACAATGCTTAGTGAACGGTAAAAAACGTATCCAAAACGTGGCTCACCGATGAGGGAGAGGCTCAACGAAAGTATCTCAAATTCATCAGTGATTCTTAATCTCCCTATGCTTAAGCAACATTATCCAATGATCGAAGGGCTTATGTCCAATGATGTCTCCTTATCTTTTATATTCAAATTGATCTTCCTCACCCCATCATCAATTGGATCATATAATTCAACATGTTCTTTCCTGCTGCTGACTGATAACAACAAATGAACGTTCTTCACACGTTCTTTTTCTTGATCCTCATTGGCTATAAATTCCCCGCTTTTCAACCTAATAGCTTCCTCTGTTTCTTTTTCTTCCTGTTGAGCAATTCAAGTGGCACCTAAATAATAATAGGAGAGACAATAAATCTTAGCCATAAATTTGAACATAAATTACCTTGACATCATCTCTTGCCTTTCTTCCACCAGGCTGGCCACTCTCCCCTCCGGCTGTGCTTGTCATAGTGGATATAAGCTTGGTAAATTTGGAGATTTTAACACATGTTAAATGTGCTCCATTGCGCTCTAATGGACCGGAAAGTTTGCGTTCGACGAGGAACAGATCTTTTGGAAGTAGGGAATCTGAAACAATGCTATAATGCGGTGAGCTTGATGGATAGGTACATCTGCAAATGTCACAATATGTGGTCCATTTGTGATAACAACTCATGAATTCTGACAATCCCAGAATTAGCTGATGTTAGCATGCCGACGAATAAATGACTCTTCATAAGACATGTTTTACAGGTAACTAATGTAAATATTTTTTTATTTTTTATTTTTTGGGAAAGAGATTCATAAATGTTTGATACGACTACTTTTTCATTCTTTCACAGGTTGGGATGCTTCTAAAATTGTTTTTTTTAAATGCTTTTTGGGAGGAGGCTGTTGCACAGTAGTTGCTGGTTGGTATCAACTGTCGGTTTAGAAAATGATTACTTATTTAATATTCTGCTTTGATGCTTAATTATATCGTTTAGAAAAAAGGATTTGCTTATTTAATCGTCTTCTAGTTTGATTTTGGATTTCCGACGCCACGACGTGTTGTGCTGGTTTGACGGTATTGCTTGAAATTCGGGAACTTGTTCTACTTATATATACATATATGCCAACTTATATTTATATTTGTGCAGTGACGATCCAAAAATCATCAAGGTAATTCTCTAAACTCACTTCCTTGATTATGACCTAAGAACACTTCAAGAACACAGAAAGAATGATGATGGAGGGGGTGATTTGATTTATTTTAGACTGCACTTGATGATGATCAAGCTGCCTACGTATCCAATGGTTCAATTGGAATCAAGTCTTCGTAGTTCTCAGGGACAGATTTATATAGTGGGGCTTAGGCCACAGGGTTTAAGGTGTCTGTGTGTCATTGACACCGATTAACGTACTCCCTAAGGAAAAAGATTATGATTGAGTGATCTCCATGATTATAGGAGATAATTATGGTATTCAAATATTAGGATTAAGTGATAAAGATTCGAGCCTTTATTATTCGGGATTTTATGATAGTTATCTAGTTATTAGGCAAACGAGGTATAAGATTAAAGACGGGGCTCGCCGGAGATACTGTTGGGATGGAGGGTCGCCCATAGAGATCGGGAACCGTGAGCGAGCTCCCACAACCACAAGGTTATATAAGCCTAAGGACCTTGTCCGATCGATAGAGGTCGGTAGAGATCGTACAGTCGATCTCCTAAGGTTTAGCGCCCGACTCCTCTCCGACCTGAATTAGACCGAGATGACCCGATCCAATTATGGCCGGACACATGAGGACCAGTGGTGACCAAGCGGATGGACGAGCTCCCTGGGCTCGTCACTAGGACGTCAAAAGTAGTTTATTTCCCTAAGACAAGTGTTGAGCCACCAAAGAGGTGCCACGTGGATGAGCCCATTTTCTGGCAGCATCATGCAGGCTCCTGTGATTTATGTTTCGTTTCTTAATGTTGAATTTTTTAGTGTTGTTGAAATGCATTTTTATGTATTTCGATTAAGAGCGGTGTGTCTAAAACGTACCTGATATGAATACAAAGCTGATGTTTGGTGTACACATCGAGATGGGAAAGAACTTAAGATTACATGTATAACATTAGGAATTTTGGTATACATATGGGAAAGAAATTGCCTGACGTTTGGAATTTTACGAACGAGCTCGGGTTTGTTTGTTTAATAACAAACTACACTTTATGTTTGAGATCTTCTCGTTAACATATTGCTCGAGCTCACCTCCTTCTTTACAACTTCTATTGATGTATGTTCTTCAACTCACTCCTAAGGTGTGAAATGACGAACATGGTTGAATGGTTGAGAGTTTGCTCATGTTTGTTCGACGGACACAATAATATGTTTGAGTTTGGTATACATACAAAATCACACTAAAAAAATGAGAGCAAAATCTGTATTCATTCGATACTACCAAAACACAGGAAAAAATAAATGTAACGGTACAAAACACCTCGTCAAAATGGAATGACCATGAGAAAGGCTAACAAATCTTTTTTTTAAAGGATATGATATACATGAAAGCTGTTATATGTTTATCTATTATTCAAATTGATTTACAAGATTTTTTGGTTTATCTATTATATTGTGTTCACATTATAATCTCTACTATAAATACCTATGATACCGATGAAATAATACACAACTTTTCCGTTCTTATTTCTATGTTATATTTCATCTTTGTTTCTCTGTTACTAGTTCTATAACAAAAACATTAAAAGGTGTTGCATATATTGTTTAACAATTATTACAGAGCATAATTAATTAGTTAGTTAATAAATGTATATAATAGATATGTTGTTACAATTGCGTTTTCATATAAAATACTAGTATATAATAACCCATAAAGGTAAAATGGTAGTTTCAATAGTTTTGCTAAACGAAAGGGTGTTCGGTCAGGGCTGGGATCCTCTGTCCAAATATTGTGTCTAATTTGTCTGTCTAAGTCAATACGGTGTCGTTTTGTATCCAATTGTCAGATTAAAAAAAAAAAAAAAAACTGTAAAGTACCGTCGTCTTCTTCACTCTTCCTTCTCCATACAAACTCTATTTCTCATTTTCTTCTCTACAAATAATCCATCCAAACATTCAATTTTTCTTTCGCAAACTCCAAATGCATCAAATGAACCAACATTCAACTTCTTAAATGATCAAACATCTTCTCAGGAGCAAAAAATCATACCCAAATGAACAACTAATTTTAAAACAATGAAAACAAAAATCAACAAAATAGAATCGATTTCGCACCTTGTATCATTTTTTTTATCAGAAACAACTATTTTGTTTTCACAAGAATCCGGGACTGCAACTATCAATTTGTATGAAACCCATCAATTTCTGCAACTATCTCAATCCTTGTAAGAAACTCATCAATAATATAAAGATAAGAAGATAAATTCCGGCATCAGTGAAAGACTTTGCAAAAAGAAAAATGAAGTTTTGGATGGATTACTTTGAATGAAATGAGAAATGGAGAAAAAAAAATAGGGTCTTTCAAAATAGAGAAATGGAGTTTTCTGAATCTCAGAATAGGGTCTTTCGAAAAGACAAAAAAATAAAAAAGAGAATGGGGTACAAAACGACGTCGTATTAAATTAGACAGGCAAATTAGACAAAATGTTTGGACAGAGGATCCCACCCCGTTCGGTCATTATATAAAAAATATATAAAAATGTCTACATTCAATAAAATAAAAATTAAGTATATGATTAAGACTACATAAGTTACTGTGGTAAAGTCATCACCCACTTTATGGATAACTTATATAATGTAGCTTTATGTAAGTTTATGAAAGAAAAAAATCACCAAAATGAAATTATTATATAAAAGTGACATATTCCCCGACGGAGCTATGTGTATTTGTGAGGGACTAAGCTCATCCAGACAAGAAAATATTACACTAAAACATCAATGTAGTCCAGTTTGATCAATAAAATATTCTTAATCCAGCCCACAAGACAAACTCGATATAATCTATTAGCCTACCCTAAGTTTAAATCCTAGCTCTGTCCTTAGACATATTCAAACCCACGTTGCACCGGTGAAACTCGAACCCAGGGACTCATTGTCATGAGCCTTAGCTTTACTACTTGGGTAAAAGTAAAACCTCATTGTCAAGTTTATGTAAAACTTATTTTTTGTAAAATATACATAAAGCAATACGACCTCCATCACATATTAAAGTGGTTGAATGTCATAAATTTGAAGATTAAATATCTAAAATGCTCATTGAGTATTATTAATGCAGTGGTTGTTAAATAATGAAAAGTTGATAGATTGATAATAAATTAAGGGTAAAAATGAAGAAATGAGTAATAAATATCGTATTGGTAATGTAGAGTGACTTATACTGTGGGACAAATATAAAGAGAGTTAAAATGGACGGAGGTAGTATGACAAATAGAAATAATTGAGTGAAAGAAATTAAAGTATACAAAGCATTTCCAAATTCCAATGAGCGGTTGGGTGCTGTTAACAGAGACTAGACGAAGAAGCTTGGCTTCAGGTTATGTATTTCCGGTGCGTGCCATTAGTTGCAGACATTCATCACGTGCATTCTCTTTCGTTCCATTCCATCACGTGCTAATTACAGAGAATGTTCTCTCTGTTAAATGCCACAGGGAGCGTGGTATATTCGCGTGGATGTATGTTTCTTGTCTTTACTTGCTCCTCACAAGACTCAAGAAAGAAATCTGTAAATATGTGCAACAAGGAATCAAATACAAACTTAATATTTTGCATGGAACCTAAAGGCACAAAAATGACATTCACTACTGCAATCAACATCATAAAATGATTAAAATCTTCTTACAAAGGAAAGTAGTTGATGCCATTCACGTAAAACTCGTCCTTTGATCCATGCTCTCACGGGGAGAAGAGTCGTAAACACTATAAATACACTCGAACAGCAACAAGAACGAAAGCTTTAGCTCTTCCCCACTAATTTACACTTTGTACCCGATTAAAGATAATATATGGTATGTAAAACAGCCACTTACCTATCTCCTCCTTAATTCTTGCACCTACTATTCTATCTCTAATATCCAATCCCTCATGAAATGTTGCCAACTTCAAGGATATGGACACCATTTGTCTGCAAAAAAACAAACCTCATTAATACATATTCTAAGAGAGTATTGAAAAACTATGATGGTTTTAAACAAAAAAAATCAGATTTCAAAACAACAAATTGCAATGCCTTTTTACTTTTTCAGAGATTCCATGATACACAGATCATTCACGAGAAAAAGGTATGAGATACCAATTACCAACCCCACCCGTAGAGCCTTGTAAGCCTGGCAACTTGAACAATCATCCATTCACAAAACAAATAGGCGAGGGAAACAGTCCCACTATCTAACACTACTACTAGATTGAAAGCTATCCAAACACATTCCATTTTAAAGCACGGAAAGAGAGGAAGTAGAAACATGGAAACAGAATCAACCTGATGATACCAGTGGAAAAGCCAACGTGATAAAGAACAGATTCAAGGAAATCCCAGTTGATCCCATAAACGCCTCCTCAAAGTGGACTTTGATAAAGAACCAACGATTCTTCTCTCTACGCCCCTGAAGGAATGGATAATTTCCGACCATGGATAATGCTAGTTTGAAGGGAGAGACAAGTTTATCCATCACAGACTTAATTCTCTTTGGAAGGAAAAGATTTCCACCACCACGTCAAAAAGTGCATGACCCTTCTTCTTAGAGATCAAACAAATCAAGGTGCTTTGAGATCAACGAGGAACTGGCCTTTTCAAAAGGGATCCACCACCGAGCGACCATAGGCCAATTCTGCTTTCAGAAAACTGGACGCAAACATCAGACCCATCAGGTTGAGAGCCAAAGAAATCTCACTTTCATAAGCTTGCATATTATACACAAAACATCAACCTAATGAACCAGGAATCAAGTTGAAAACTTTGTTATACCAATAGCCTATACCCATTTCCCGACATACTATTCTATCCTTAATATCCGATCCCACATAAAAAATTGCCAACTTCAAGTCGAAAATTAAAGGCTATGGACACCATTTGTCTGCAAACACAAAAAAACAAACCCCATTAACAGATACACGAAGAGAGTTTTGAAAAAATTATGATGGTTCTAAACAGAAAATCAGATTTTCAATATAAAAAAAAAAAAATTGCAATGCCTTTTTACATTTTGAGAGATTTCTGAAAATTAATCTTTTTCCTACACTCAAGGCAAAATAATTTGTTTACTTAGCCTCCCCAAATAAACACAGATCATTCATGAGAGAAAATTTACGAGATACCAACCCCAGCCGTAGAGCCTTGTAAGCCTGGCAACTTGAACAATCATCCATTCATACACCGAATAGGTGAGGGAAACAATGGGTCCCGCTACCTAACACCTCTACTAGATTAAAAGCTATCCAAACACATTCCATTTTAAAGCACGGAAAGAGATGAAGTAGAAACATGGAAACAGAATCAACCTGATAAAGAACAGGTTCAAGGAAATCCCAGTTGATCCCATATACGCCTCCTCAAAATGGACTTAATGTGATAGAGAACCAACGATTCTTCCCCCTAAGCTCCTGAATGAATGGATGATTCCTGACCATGGATAATGCTAGTTTGAAGGGGGAAACAAGTTTATCCATCATAGACTTAATTCTCTTTCGAAAGAAAAGATTTTCACCACCACGTTACAAAGTGTATGGCCCTTATTCTTAGAGATTCTTCTTAGAGATCAAACAAATCAAGGTGCTTTGAAAGATCAACGGGGAACTGACCTTTCCAAAAGGCATCCTAAACAAATTGCACAACCGAGCGACCATAGGCCAATTCTGCTTTCAGAAAATTGGAGGCAAAAATCAGGCCCATCGGGTTGAGAGCCAAAGAAATCTCATTTTCAGAAACTTGCATCCTCATGAAGCTGCAAAATTTTGTTAGTAGATTTCCAGAAACAGTTGATGTGTATAAGAATTTGGTGTTCCTATATCCAAATTGGAGTCATAAATTGCACATCAACTTTTCGTCAAAGCGTCAATTCCGCATGCATAATAAATGGACTGTGCAATTTATCACACCTCCGCATGTAGGATCACATATTCCACAAAGATGATTGATACTACATTGATGATTATCTGAAAGTCATACAATCACCTTAAGCCTCTGTAATTCATTCAGATCATAAAGGATCTTAGATAAGCAAGATCAGTCACACATTCCATACGAAATCCCAGCCCGAAAATCTGCATTAAGCATTTTCTCAAGATTTATCATTGCCTCGCCACGTTTGAATCTCCTTAGAGATTCTTGAAACATTACTTCGTATGAGGCGCCATTTGGTTCACAACCGTTTCTTTTGAAATCTGAAAGAAACTCTTCAGCCTCCTCTAGCAAACCCAGTGCACAAAACCCTTTTATCATGGCCAAGCATGTGACACCATCAGGATGTAATCCTTTAGCAGGAAGTCTACTGAAAACAGCTAGAGCTTTAGCTAGATTCCTACTTTTGCAGAGTGCATCAATGACAATGGTATACATAGATATGTGAAGATGAATTCCAGTAGTTTCTATCATCTGTAAAAGTTGCAGCGCATCGTCAACACGTCCATTTTTTGACAAACCATCCAATAAAACACAATAAGTGTAAAGGTTAGGAGCAAAGCCAGCTTTTAGCATTTGATTGTATATTTTCTCAGCAGACGCAAAGTCATGAGCAGAAAAGAAACCTTGCAGCATACAGGTATAGGTTTTAATATCAGGAGATATGCCTTTCTGGTACATTTCTTGAAATAGATTCATTGCCTCACTTATTCTCTTTTCCTTACAGTATCCATTGATGATTAAATTATAGCTAATCACGTTTGGAGCATCACCCCGAGACACGATGGAATCGAAAATTTCTCTTGCTTTGTCTATTTGACCTTGCAACACATACCCATCCATCAAAGCGTTAAAGGTGACAATATTTGGACTGATACCTTGATGTGTCATGGTCTTGACTAAATCTTTTGCCTCTTCTATCCTTCTATCCTTGCAAAAGGCATAAACCATTGAGGTGTATGTAACAATATCCGGATTGACACCTTTCTGCGTCATGGTCTTGACTAAATCTGTTGCCTCTTCTATCCTTCCAACCTTGCAAAAGGCATCAACCATTGCATTGTATGTAACAACATTCGGATTGACACCTTTCTGCATCATGGTCTTGACAAAATCTTTTGCCTCTTCTATCCTTCCATCCTTGCAAAAAGCATTAATCATCGCAGTGTATGTAACAACATCAGGATGTAATCCTTTAGCAGGAAGACTACTGAAAAGAGCTTGAGCTTTAGCTAGATTCCTACTTTTGCAGAGTGCATGAATGACAATGTTATACATAGATAAGTGAAGATGAACTCCAGTAGTTTCTATTGTCAGTAAAAGTTGCAGTGCATCGTCAACACATCCATTCTTTGACAACCCATCTAATATAACACAAAAAGTGTAAGAGTTAGGAGCGAAGCCAGCTTCTAGCAACTGACTGTATATTTTCTCAGCAGACGTAAAGTCATGAGCAGAAAAGAAACCTTGCAACATACATGTATAGGTTTTAATATTAGGAGATACGCCTTTCTGGGACATTTCTTGAAATAGATACATTGCCTCACTTATTCTCTTTTTCTTACAGTACCCATCCATCAAAGCGTTAAAGGTGACGATATTTGGACTGATACCTTGATGTGTCATGGTCTTGACTAAATCATTTGCCTCTTCTATCCTCCCATCCTTGCAAAAGGCATCAACCATTGAGGTGTATGTAACAACATCCGGATTGACACCTTTCTGCATCATGGTCTTGGCTAATTCTTTTGCCTCTTCTATCCTTCCAACCTTGCAAAAGGTATCAACGATTGTGGTGTATGTAACAACATCTGGAGAAATTTTGAATCTAACCATCTCTTCTAAGAGTCCGTGAGCTGCATCGACATTTTTATCCATGCACAAGCTGTGGATGATAGTGCTGTAATCATAAACACGTGGCTTATACTTCCCTATCTCCATTATTCGCAGTAATTCAATAGCTTTTCTCGTATTCCCTGTCTTACAAAGCCCATCAACCACGGTGCTATACGCAACTTTATCCAGTTTACACAGCTTTTCATTAAAAATCCTCTGCAACAGAATTTGTGCTTCACAGACCCGATTTTGTCCAAAGAGACCTTTAAGTATGGTAGCATAGGTGGCCGAATCTGGCTTGTGACCGCGCTTGAAGAACGAACCCAATATCGAAAAACAAAAATCCATACGTTTCAAAATGCAAAAACAGTTGATTGCAATATTCATTGTCCAGTTATCAATCAAAATCCCCACTGAACACATGTCTCTGAAGAGTGAGAGTGTAGTCGGGTACTCTTTCATCTTAGAGACATGCCCCAGAAGCTGATTGAATTGAAAAATGTAAGGGCGGGGACTCATTCGGATCATTTGATGGTACAGACTCATAGCATCATCAACATTTTTAACATCATTTATCAAGAATTTAATCGGCTTGATTACAGGGCTATTGCTTACATAACGAAACCCAAAATGCAAAAAGCAATTACCTTTACTTTCCCGGCAGAGAGAAGCACCATATGCGAAAAGTGCAGAAGAATTTCCCGTAATCATATAGTAACCATTTGGATCTAAAATCAGGTGTCCCAGATGAAAAATTAGGGATTGTTATGAAGTTAGAAGACACGAGCTAAAACCTAGAAAAAATAGAATAGTCAAGCAAGTAGGTGCTCGGAAATGATCGCAAACCATTTTATTCCGTCCGAGTTATTGACTGTAAATAAGAACGGGGCGAGCATGTTTCTGTTTTATATTATGACCAGAGCAGATTTAGTAATTTTTTTTCCGGGGGTCATCGGGACTGTAAAGTAAAAGTATATTTTTGATCGAAAAGTTTATTTTAATCGGATTATCGGGACTTAAAATTATATTTTTTAACAATAAAATTATATCATTTTAATATTAATAAAAAATATCTTAATCTTCGGATTTCAGTAAGGTCACGTGACCCTCCAAGTTTACACATGTCAGTCGTTAATGATGTATCGTGTTTTTATTAGATAATAAATCAAATTAATAAGGACATGACAGGTAAATTTCCGGTCATTATTATGGACGGAAATCATTTACCTTCTATACTGAAAAGTTACTCGCCCCTTCTGTAATAAGAGCACTCGCATCACTATCTCCTAATAGATTTTATATTTTACAATCTCAAGCACTATTTTTACTAATTTTATATAATCTTTATCGATGGTCAACTGTATCAAATTCTCTAGAATAATGTACAATATACAACATCAAAATAATTAGAAACCATAATAAAAAGATATTCTCACGTACATCATCGTAGGGCTGTCAAAAAATCCCATATCCCGACCCATCCCGAATCCCAACCCGAAGCCAATCCGACTTTTCCCGACCCGGGTTTCTTCCCGACCCGTACTATTCGGGAAACTTCCCGACCCGACTTACTTCTGGATGGGATTCGGGTATTTCCCAACCCGACTTTTATATATTATATTATTTTTGTATAATTTTTCTTATTTTTAAGCAGAAATATATCTTTTTAAAATAATTAATTTTATATTTTAGGAAAAAATATTTTACATCATAGAAATTGAAGAAATAATCGTAAAAAACGAAATAGAGTTTTTCTAAAAAATTCCCCTTCTTCTTTTTCAAGTTGTCAATTTATTCAATCACATTAATCTAGCTTTTATTATTTTCTTTTTTTTTTCCTATTTTATCACTTTTCAATTCAGTTCATCACCTTGTATCTGAGAATGCTAAATAAGAACTTGAGCAACAGACGGATGAAGATGTCGCAATGAGATTCAGCTGACGATCAATCATGGGGCTGTAAATGAGCCTAAGTATTCGATTCGATCCGGAGTATTCGGCTCGAAAAAGCTCGATTCGGGCTCGTTTCGTGGGTTCGAACTTCGAGCCGAACCTTACAAATTAGATATTCGGTGGTCGAGCGAACATGTTCGAACATGTTCGGCTCGGATATCATAAATTCATATACGATTCGAAAGCGAGAACATGTTTTTTAAAACCGGCGAACATGTTCGATTTTTTTTTTAAAACCGATTCGAGCGAACATGTTCGAAAGCGGTTCGACATGTTCGAGCCAAACCGAGCCGAGCTTTTTCCCCAAATACCGGACCGAACCCGAGCGAATAATGAAAATATAAGGCTCGGCCATTTCGAGCCGAGCCGAGCCTAAGGTTCGAACACACCGAGCCGAGCCGAACCCTGCCAGGGTTCGGTAGGGTTCGGCTCGTTTACAGGCAATTCATGATTTAGAAGTTAAAAATGGTGTTTAATTTTTATATATACAAGTCTTTGTTGTGAGTTAGGTGAGTATTAATGCTATTAACGAAAGTAATAATTTTCCTAGCTTCACTCAAAATTGCAACAAAATAAAAGTCGTGAAAAATCTCTGATGATATTTTTTTCGGGATATCTTCTCCCGATCTGACGGGATCCCGAACATTCGGGTATCCCGATTGTCGGGTCCCGACACTTGTCGGGTACGGGGTCGGGGAGAAAATAGATTCTTGATTCACAGTCGGGTCGGGATCGGGTATGAAGGTTACAGGACGGGTCCCGACCCGATTCCACCCCTACGTACATGTACATGGTGAACTATGTACATGTCTATATATATCGTTAGGAAGGCCTGTGAATATATTAAAAAAATAGGATTTTGGCAAACAAAATTGTGGAAGAAAAGAGATAATAACTTAAAGCAAAAGACTGTTTACCATCGTGAAAAGAAAAAAAAGGAAGAGGCAAGCAACATATCATACATTCATACCGTAAATCCAGTGCAATGCGTACATGATCTGAGAGTTTTAGATTCATCCAACATATTCTAAGAAAGACTTCAGATCAGTGTGTCTCTTAATGATTCTCTATTTTCTGCACTCAAACCCCACTTTTTCCAGTTTTCCAGAATCTCTATAAGAGATCAACTGCATCAACATCTTAACTTACAGATTCTCTATCCAGAACAAACTACATTAGAATCTCTATTTTCAGATTCTCTATTAATCTTTTCAATTATTATCATTAAATTTGTGAAATATTTGTAGTAATTCTTGATAATAATGTGATTGAGTAAAACTCCATCTCAATTTCTAATTTTTTATTATTATACAGTAACAACATTTCAATTTTATTGTAATTTTTAGCTTCTTTTATATTGTAATGTTAATTTTTTTTGCAAAGACTGTAATGTTAATTAACTTATCTATACACAAGGAATTGAATGAAAAGTTGTTATGCTCTTATATACATTTAAAATAGTTACTTTAATGACATGTTCTTAGCAATTAACCAGAATCATGACCCATAGTGACATGATTTTTTACTATTTTAAATTTGAAAAGAGGTCTTCTCAAAAAAAAAAAAAGTTTGAAAAGAGATTGTTTCCAACAAGTATATTTGTAAATGTAAAACGAAACCAATGACTCTGTGTTACCGACAAAATTCCCTTCATTCAAAATATAAAACCACATGTTTCTGAAAAGTTACAAACCGTGCATTTCCGAAAAGTTAGAACACTACAATGTAATTAAAAATAAGATAAAAAAAACTAGAACCCACAATGCAACTAGTTGTACTCAATCATGCTACTCAATATGATTACTATAAATATTCCACAAATGCTCTATGAGGTCATTTTGGAGTCGGGAATGCATTTCTCTGTCTCGAATGCGGATATGTTGATCAACAAAATCCCGAAACTGATTATCGTTTAGGTGCTCCATAACAGGTGATGGAGGTCCATCTTCAACTTGATCATACACATGTGCCACGTCCGGTTGAACATGCAATTGACGCTCATCTTCTACGATCATGTTATGTAGTATTATGCATGCCAACATTATATTCGTAAGGGTTGATCGTTTAAAGTAACGAGCTGGCCCGCGCACTATAGCAAACCTTGCTTGAAGTACACCAAAAGCACGCTCAACATCTTTTCTACAAGCTTCTTGCATCATTTTGAAATGTTTAGCCTTATTGGATAGTGCCACAGGGATTGTCTTCACAAACGTAGCCCAAGACGGGTATATATTGTCAGCCAAATAGTAACCCATGGAATATTGATTGCCATTAACCTGATAGTTTACCTTTGGAGAACGCCCTTCATCTAGGTCCCTAAACACAAACGAGCAATCCAATACATTGAGGTCATTATGTGCCCCCGGTAAACCAAAGAATGCATGCCAAATCCAAAGGTCGTATGAAGCAACCGCTTCTAATATAATTGTAGGTTCACGAATGTGGCCACTAAACTGACCTTTCCATGCAGTCGGGCAATTTTTCCATTTCCAATGCATGCAGTCAATGCTACCAAGCATTCCCGGAAAACCCCGGCTTTCACCAATAGCCATCAATCTCGCAATATCTTCATTATTTGGAGTTCTCAAATATTCTTTTCCGAAAATAGAAATAACCGCCTTCACAAATTTCTTCATACTCAATAAAGATGTACTCTCTCCTATTCGCACATACTCATCCAAAAGATCAGCAGAAACACCATAAGCAAGCATCCGAAATGCAGCAGTAATCTTTTGAAGAGATGAAAGTCCTAACCTTCCCGTTGCATTCATTTTTTTGTTGGAAATATGGTTCATGGGCTTCTACTTCTGACTGGATACGAACAAATAGTTCCCGTCTCATCCGAAATCTTCTTCGAAAGCGATCTGGAGGGTAAACTGGATTCTCAGAAAAATAGTCATTGAAAAGTCTTTCATGGCCTTCCATAAAACCACGATCAATGTAGTTACGTGGGGTATGTGATGCTAAAGCCCTCCTCATCGTCAAATTCTCTTGCTCTGTAGCGATCATTATCATCTCTTCGACCTCTTCATCGGATGAAGACTCAAAAATGGATTCCTTCAACCAATTTTGACCGCAAGAACCCATTGATGAAGATCAAAATACAAAATGCGTTGACAAGAACCGAAACGGAATCCAGGGTAGCCAAGCCGTGAGGACAACAAAAAATCACACCTACAACAATAAGGTAGAGTCCAAAATAAATAATAATCAACAAGTTGTTTCTTGAATCAAATAATACAAAAACCAAATCCAATCACCTGCATTTTCCATTGCAATCTTTTACGTACTGTGTGAGCAACACAACAATAATGACATAAACATAAATGACAAGTTAATGACATAAACATAAACATAAAAATATGAATGAGTGAAAAACATAAAGCGTGTAAGAAATCAAAACACACAAGGTTACTCAAAGTTGGGATCCTCTGTCCACGTAGAGTGTCTAATTTCTCTGTCAAAATTCATACGAGACCGTTTCCATTAAAATATCTCATGACTTGTTAAAATAGTAAAGACCAATTCTTTTTGCTTTAACTATTCTCCTCTTTTCTTCACATGACATGAACCTACTCTTTCTTTTCATTTTCCTGATTTTAACCACGCTTGTCTCTCTACTACACACACCCCTATGCTTCCTCCCCATCCCCACCATTGCCCTCAAGCGAACAGGATTAATAAGAAAGTAAAACTTGCATATCAACCTATCAACTTGGCTACTAATTAACTAGAACCAAAATGTTCAAAAGAGACTAAGTTCTTCTTCAAAGGCACTCTAATGGAAAACATTTTTTTTTGAAGATGATGAGAAAAATTAGTATGCATTTTGCCACAATAGATTTTTACAAGACAACATTTTTCATTCACTAAAAATCAATTTTGTCATGGTAGTAATCAGAAGATTAGACATGAATGTAAAATAATCAAAATTAAAAACAAGCCAACAATGGCAGCAGCTCCCTCAAAAAAGAAAAGAAAAAAACAAAAACAATGGCAGCTGCTTTCCGGTGCAATTTTTGAAGAGATAATACAGGGTGATGAATGTAAAGGTCAGCAAATCCTTATTATTGATAGCAGGAGATGAAACGACAACTCAGGAAAGAAAAAAAACAAGTATCAAATTCCAAAAACAAAACATAACAATTCAAGATAAACTCATAATTTATTAGAAATACCTGTGAAACTAATCCACCAATTAAAATTAAAATAGGGACAATAGATTAGATTCTTCAAGCAAAGGTTTTTTTTTTCCCAGAATAAATCTATTTTGTTGCTAAATCCATATGGAGATTGAGTAGAGGAAACTGAGAAAAAAAATGAGAAGTAGAATTGGGGGAAGACAGTCGGATGAAGACGGTGAGGGGGTAGAGGGGAGGGGGGAGGTGCCGAGAGAAATATCACGAGAAAAGAGGGGAGAGAGAGGGTATGATGGATCTGGAGACTTTTTTTCTTTTGCGGGAGATGTACCGAAATGTTTTAAGAATCTGTGGTTTACAGATCCACCCAACATATGCTACTGCATTTGTATTTTTTATAAATCTGAACTCTTTTTTATCCTAAATGTACAGATTTAACTCATTTACAGATTCTACTGCGAATGCTAATACGTCGATATTTTAGATAAATCTAGAAGTGTTAAATCTGTAAAAATACAGATTTAACATCATTTAAAGACTGCAAGTGCCGTAATAAGGACGAAAAATTACCTTTTAGATAATTTGAATGAGAAAGGACTCTAATGCTAAATTGTTTACACTCTTTCAATCTTGGTCTACGTTTTATTTTTAAGATATGTTATACTCAATTTTCTCTTATCTGAACCATTTAATTTTTTTCCCCACTAAAATGAAAGTTTATTACCACCGAAAGATAATTACAACAAAAACTAGCTCAGCTAGACAAGAGACGCGATCATAACCGTACTAGAACACGGTCAAATGCCGTACTACAACGCGGCCAAAAACCGCCCTACAAACCGGCCTAACTAACCAACACAAACCGACCAAACTCCAGACTAACTAACCAACACATACCGAGAATACTACATAACAAAGTCAAGTAATAGATTGGGAAGAGGGTGCAGAGCAAAAGCGAAAAAATTCTCGTAAGGATAAGGCGCTCAGACACATGAATCCTCAAAGGCAATATATTACTTCGGCTTACACATAAACAAACTAAAAAAAACTATGTGGACAACTATGTGGTGTTTATGGAAATTAATGAACAATATAATTTTAATGGGGCTGTTTTTTAATTTATTTATTTACGGAAGGAACCTTCTATTTGAAATTCAGCAGACATCGTTTATGTGGATTTCGGGTAGTTGTTCAAAATACTCTTGTAATTGGACTCAATAGTGCATTAATCCGTTGTTTTAAATACGGGGCAAGTAAATTTCTCGTTCTTGTTTGTAACGCCCCGTTTCCGGACACCGAGTCCATATCCAGGAAAGAAACGTTCGGCACATATAATATTAAACAAATCAATATTATATGTAAGCCTCTACTGCGTCGTATCGAGTTTAGCATTAACGGAAGCTAAAAGACTCGGGTAATTTTTTTTCTTTTGAAACAAGAATAGAAATGCAACAATCTAAAGATAGAAATATTACAAAAGCCAACGATATATAAAACTTACAACCGTACGATGTCTAAAAAGAACAACAAGATATCTTACAAAAGTCTCAAAGGAAAAGTACAAAATGTCTTTACACATAATACAACAAAGTCTAGAACGTAGTTTATCACAACTCAAAAGTAGATAATAAAACATCGAGATAACATCCTCAAAGGTTGTCCTCGAAATCCTCATCGATTTCTTGCTCCACCTGTTCATCTTCTCATCCCCAAACATACAAAATAATATGCATTCAAGGTAAGTACAAATGTACTTTGTAAAAGTTGAAGCTATTGTATTAAACAAGTATATAAAGTATTCATTATGATTATTAAATTATCTTTATGAAACAGACTCAATCTAGGGTTAATTTCATGCTCATCAACATGTCATGACTAAACGTTTCTAGGTTAACTTATCTTTGTTATACCCGTATGTTGAAATAGTAAACCCAATCGGGTTGGACCGGATCCGACCGGGTCGGATCATTTCTACTATTTCTTTATGATTATACATATATAATAAATGGCTTTTTTTTAGAAAGAGAACTTTTGTTATTGCCAAAAGTGGAATGTTCACAACTTACAAAGGAAATAGCAGAATTTTTTCACAGTAAACAAAATTTAATCTAAGTTTCTCGACAGTTTTATGCTAAAATCTTCATAGAAGATTAAGGTTGATGAGGTAGCTAGGAGTGTTGGGTCTCCCCACCCACTTCGAACAGCGGATTCAGTCTAGATTTCACACTGGAAGTACCTTCGTTTGTAGCCAACTGTCCAAAATCCGGCGGATGAGTCTTGATATGGTCTCTGGATTGCTGGGGTGGCATCATGGAATCAACGTTAACAAAACTGGAAAGCATAACTTTATCTCCTGGGTGTAAAGGCCTCTTGGAGGCGTTGGACATGTCGGATAAAGCGGTTCTTGCTGATGAAGTCTTTCTTGCGGTGGAAGTTCGTTTCATCTAATGTCCCTGAACTCCTAGCTCAGTGGTCTGCCCCTTTTTTCTTGCTTGAATCATGTGCATTGTGCACCAACTATCACCTCCCTTAAGATTCTTATTTCCTTGCTTCCCTATACTGCTTCCTCCAACCTTCGATTGCTTGTTCTTACTAATAGTCTATTGGGACGTGCATTTATGAAACTCTTTCGTTATTGCCTGGCCACTGATATATGTTAAATTTATGACGAAATGTTATCACATTTTATACATATTATTGATTAATTTTATCTAAAAAATATTAAATGATAGTAAAATAATATATAAAAATCTAATAAATACAAATAAATAACATAATACAAATTATAACTTTTGTTGTCAGATTTACCTGTGTTTTTGTCGTTTTTTGTTGTTGTTATACAGGTATTATGTGATACAAAGTAGAAGAATCGGAATCAAATCATACAAAGGATCATCAAGTGGCAGATAAACCCGGCGCAGACCGGAAGAAACCGGTCCACGCCGGATTATGTGATAATTACCCCATGTTACCCCATGTGCGTCTGACACATGATATTCGAAATCGGTTAATCCGGTCCACGCCGGATCGCCGCGCACGCGGACCGTAGATTTACGCTATAAATACCTCTCATTTATGAGGTATGAAAAGGATATACCAATATATATATATCCCTATATTATCTACTCTGTAAATATTATTTCAATTAGGCATTATGCCTAAAAAAAGTAGTAGTAATAATGTTGTAATAGTTAGAATAATTATTGAAGATTGTTGAATTTATCACTGTTGTGACATTCAGAGGACGAAGCCTCCCTTCAACAATTATAATTGGTAATATTCTGCTGTTATTATGTTTGTTTTTTTTTTTTTACAATTTTATCTACTAGTAATAATGTATGTAGGCTAATTATACAACTAGCCAAGACATGTAATTGAAAAATGTTTCTCTTTTAGGGAAATGGATGATGACTAAGTTAAAATATGATTAAAATATTGAATTTGATGAATCTCTTTCTACTTGAACTAATTGATAGTCCAGTATTGGCGTAATTAACTTGATACCAAGATGGATGAACCATAACCTAATCATGAACTCGACCGAGAGGCGTTAGGGTATGAGAAAAGGGTAGAAAGACCGGAAGGTAAAATTGGCCGTCGACGACAAACGGAACCCTCTTTCTTATCCGGGATAGAATATTTATACTCAAGAGATTATCATGTCAAATCATTAGGTTTAATTACGGTTTTACCAAGGAGGAGGCATAGAATGAATTCGTGCACTCGTATTATGAGGGGAATTTGTTAGCTGAGGAGTATACCGTTTCACATAATCAATTACACTTCAACAAGAAGATTGGTCACATCCATTAAAACTAAAAGAGATCATAATTCAATAACATTGTCTTGGTTAGTTCTTATTAACTATCTATTATATTGGTATCTATATCTATATAAATATCTAATTATTTATCATTTGAATAGCTCTAAATTAAAAAGAATTGCGACTTAGATCAAGATAATAATAGCTAATTGGTGTTTAACCACATTTTAAATTACATTTTCTTTTCCCTGAGGATTCGACACTTGATTCACCAGACTACACTACAATTAGACCCGGTACACTGCCGGTAAGATTGGACACCCAGTTTTAGCCGATCAAGTTTTTGGCGCCGTTGCCGGGGAATAAGTAACTTTAATTTATTATGTCTATGGTTACTACTTATATTAGCTCAAAACTCTTGAGAATAAGTCAACACTTTTCTTAATCTTATTTCTACTTTTGTTTTGGTACTTACCTTATTGGTAAGTAGCCACTTTTACTGTTTTAGTGTTGTTTTCTATTTTTGTAGTTGATGACCCGGCGGTAAGGCACCACTTACTCCTTATAAACCAGATATAAATACTTACGAAAGACAATTAAGAGAAGAAAATAGCGTGGCCAAACCAGCTAAAGACATCTTGGAGGTGTATCTCCCAGAATCATCAACTCGAGGTGCGGGAATGGCGAAGCCGGTGAAGAAACACCACTGAACAAAGGCTTGTTCATGCCCAAGGACATGGACAAAACCTCAATAATCTTAATCCACCATTACAAAATCCACCACCACCACCACCACATCTCAATAACCAGAATCCCAATAATCGGAATAACCAAAACCGAAATCAGAATAATCATCATAATAATAACCCACCAAACCCAAGACCGATTTGTGATCAGAATTTGAGAAGAAATGAAACTAACAATCCAATTCGTCTACCTAATGAAGGAGCAAATAACTTTGAAATTAAATCCCATCTTTTTGGTCTGATTGACACAAGAGCCCAATTTCTTGGTGAAGATGACGAAGATCCGCATCATCACCTATATCTTTTTGAAGAATTGTGCAACACTGCCAAGAGCCAAGGTGCTCATCGTGAATTGACAAGGATGTCAATGTTTCCTTTTTCATTAAAAGGAAGAGCTAGAGACTGGTTTATGTCACTCCCACATCATTCGTTGACAAGTTGGCAGGACATTCAAACTGAGTTTCTAAAACAATATTTCACGCCAGGTAGGAATTTGGAATTGAAGGTCGAAATTGCTAATTTTAGACAAGGATCCGAGGAAACACTTGGAAATGCGTGGGAAAGATTTAAAAAGTTGTTAAGAGCTTGTCCCGATCATGGTTACTCTCTTGACATGCAAATCCAACTTTTTGTCGTAAATTGAGAAAGGACTCACGTCTTTGATGTTGATCATGCATGTGGAGGCTCTTTGATGATGAGTGAAGCACAAGTTGTTTATGATGCAATTGAGAAAATTTCTAAGAATAACCGAATGTGGGAAACAGGTTCGATCTGAGAAAAGTAGCATTTGTAAGTGAATCTACATCAAACTCGTAAGTTTTAGCACATCCGGAAAATCTTAGTAGGAAGTTTGATGGCTTACAAAGAAACAAAATTTCGCTCGTCGGAAGGAAAATTATCAACCGAATATTCGAATAATGATAACGGAATAGAAGAATCCGAAGAATATTCTAGGGAAGAAGTGATTTTTTCAAGAATAAAGATAGGAATTTGAATAATGCTTATTCAAACTCATTCAATGCCATTAAAAGAGACCATCCTACCTTTCGTTGGGTTTGAAAACCCAAGTAAGCAAGGACAACCACCCTATCCTACTCAATACAAAAGCTCATACAATACTCAAAACCAAAGTTACCAGGAAATTCATCAAGTCAAAACCAGCAATTACCACCCAGATTATACCCACAACACACCACACAAAGTATACCAGGTTACTCAAAGTTCAACTCGGCCCGTAGAAGGAGTTGACAAGTGGGAAAAATTAATGGAAAACATGATGGGTGTGATGTCTACCCAAGCTCGAGAATATGGAAACCATGATAACTTCTATAGAACCATCACTAAGGATATGAGTACTTTGAAAACATCCATGAGTGGGCATGACACGAGAATGAGAACTATAGAGGCATCGGTGCGTAATATGGAAGATCACTTGAGTAGAGAAGGAGAACGAAAAAGCGTAGACCTCGGGAGGATTACCTAGTAATCTTGAAGAAACCCTAGAGAGGTGAATGTCTTTATTATTACCCAAGAGAAGGATATTTGGAAGTAACGGAGTAGAAAACTCAGGAAATAATGAAGTAGAAGATGATTTGGATGATAAATTCGAAAAGGACTTGAAAAGCAAGGACGAACCAGAATTCAGTAAAGAAGAAGAAGAAGAAATAATTGACAAATTCTTAAGTCGTAATGATCATATTGAAACTGAAATGAAAGAGGAAGAATGGATCAAAGTCCCAAGAATACTGAAAAATCCAAGGGCTAGCGATCTACGGACCTTATTCAATGAACATGTTAGAAAAGACGGTTTCTCGATAGCACTGAGACCAAGTAAGGAGTAGCAATACCCCAATGTAACAAGTAAAGAAGGATTTTGAACAAATTTCAAAGAAGATAGTACAGGATCATGACACATGGAGACCACCAGATGCTCAAACATTTAAGGAAAAAGGTAAGGAGAGCATAACTGCAAAACCTGAATTTATTGACCTTAAGTCTTTACCTTACCCACCTAGAGATCAAATTAAGAAGTTGAAAACGGATAAAAAGTATGCACGTTTCCTTGATACATTTCGTCACCTGAATGTCAATATTCCTGTCATAGAAGCACTAATCAATATGCCTACTTATGGCAAGTTTCTTAAAGATATTCTCTCGAACAAAAAACGTTTAGAAGAATATGAGAACATCTGCCTCAATGAAGAATGTTCCGCAGTATTACAGCACAAACTTCCTCCTAAACTAAAAGACCCAGGTAGTTTTACCATCCCATGTGAGATTGGGGGTTTCCTGTTTAAAAAGGTACTCTGTGATCTCGGAGCTAGCATTAATCTTATGTCTTTTGAGGATTATAGGAAACTCGGAATAGGAAAACTTAAAAACACCGAGATGACTCTCCAGATGGCAGATAGGTCTATTAAACGTCCTAAAGGAGTCATTAAAGATGTATTGGTTAAAATAGATAAGTTTTACTTTCCAGTTGACTTTGTAGTCATGGAAATGGAAGAAGGATTTTCAGCACCTCTTATTCTAGGTCGACCATTTCTAGCTACAGGAAGAACTCTTATTGATGTTCAAAAAGGCGAATTAATTTTAAGAGTCAATGAAGATGAAGTCACCTTTAATATCTTTAAGGCTATGAAACATCCATATAAATCACTAGAATCATGTTCATTCATAGAAAGCATATCTTCTATGTATATGAATGATGCTGAATCGCAAAATTTTGAAGATAAGCTCAAAGAATGTTTAGCCTTATCTATCTATGAAGGAGACAGCCAAGAAAAGAAAGAAATCATTTTTTATCTCGACACCGGAAGTTCTTTTGAAAAACGTCCATGGCATCGTTATTTAGATTTAAATGGATGGCCCAATATTGAAACCCTCGGTAGAGAGCCACCAAAGAATCTGAATTAAAACCTCTCCTTCAAATCTCAAATATGCCTTTCTTGAATATGATAATTTGCTTCTGTTATTGTCTCATCATCATTGACCAAGTCACAGGAAGATCGGTTGTTAAAAATGTTAAGACAACATAAGAAAGCGTTTGGATGGACGATTCTGAGATATTCAGGAATAAGTCACGAGATTTGTGTACACAAGATCATCTTGAATGAAGAGGCTAAACCATGTATCCAACCACAACGCCGTCTCAACCCAAATATGCAACAAGTAATCAAGAAAGAGGTTATTAAGTTACTAGAAATGGGAATAATCTTTCCCATATCTGACAGTGAGTGGGTAAGTCCTACCCAAGTAGTGCCTAAAAAGGGCGGATTCACGATAAAGGAAAATGATAAACATGAATGGATTCCAACAAGGAATTCACAGGATATCGAATGTGCATCGATTTTCGTAAACTGAATGAGCATACGAAGAAAGACCATCATCCACTTCCATTCATCGTACAGATGTTAGAACGATTAAGTGGACATAAATTTTATTGTTTCTTGGATGGTTATTCAGGTTATTTACAAATATTTATTGCAGCAGGAGATAGAGAAAAAACGACTTTCACATGTCCATATGGAACTTTTGCCTATAAAAGAATGCCGTTTGGATTATGTAATGCACCAGCTACATTTCAAAGATGCATGATGGCAATATTTTCAGATATGGTAGAAAAATTTTGGAAATCTTTATGGATGACTTCAGCGTTTTGGAGATTCTTTTGAAGAATGTCTTACACTTAAACGCGTGCTTAAACATTTGTGAAGACACAAACCTAGTTTTAAATTGGGAAAAATGTCATCTCATGGTATCAGATGGTATTGTTTTAGGTCATCGAATTTCTGAAAAAGGTATTGAGGTAGATAAAGCCAAAGTTGAAGTAATTAAAAAGTTACCTCCGCCAGTAAACCTGAAAACTCTGAGAGGATTTCTTGGACATGCGGGTTTTATAGAAGATTTATTGCAGATTTTTCACGCATAGCTAAACCTCTCAGTCATTTGCTTGAAAAAGAAGTACCTTTTAAGTTTGATGACAAATGTATGGAAGCATTTGAAACTTTGAAAGAACGATTAGTAATCGCACTCGGCTTCTAATAGCACCAGATTGGAACTTACCGTTTGAACTTATGTGTGATGCTAGTGATCTGGCAGTCGGAGCTGTTCTAGGTCAACGCCATGACAAAGTACTTAAGGCAATCTACTATGCATCCCATACCTTAAACACAGCCCAACTTAATTACGCCACCACTGAAAAGGAACTGCTGGCTGTGATCTTTGCATTAGACAAATTTCGATCGTATCTCATAGGTTCCAAAGTAATTGTTTATACTGATCATTCAGATTAAAATATTTGTTAAAGAAGAAAGATGCGAAGCCTCGTCTTCTTAGATGGATTCTGCTACTTCAAGAATTTGACATTGAAATTAAAGATAAAAAAGGCAGTGAAAACGTAGTAGCAGACCATTTGAGTCGTATGGAATTTGAAGAAAGAAAAGGAGGAAGACAAGAGATCAAAGATTCATTTCCAGATGAACAACTCCTCATGGTTGATGCTCCTCCAAGAATGCAACCGGTTAAAGCCGGTAATTTATCCAAAGAAAGCTCGCCATGGTTCAATAATATTGTTAACTACTTTACTGTGAGTATATTCCATCTCATTGGACATGGCAATGTAAAAGAAGTTCTTTTATGATTTAAAATTTTACTATTGGGAAAAGCGGATCTTTTTGAAAATGTTCGGATGGTATAATTAGAAAATGTGTACCCAATGATGAGATTTTAAGTGTACTATCATTTTGCCATGATCGTGAGGTTGGAGGCACCATGGAGGGTGGAAAACCGCTTACAAAGTCTTGCAAAGTGGATTTTCTTGGCCTACTCTATATAAAGATGCACACCACTATGCAAGGGTTTGTGAATCATGCCAGAAATGGGGAAATATTTCCAAGAAGCACGAGATGCCTCTCCAACCTATTTTGGAGTGTGAGTTATTTGATGTCTGGGGTATTGATTTTATGGGCTCCTTTCCTCCATCTTTTGGTAAGAAATTCATTTTAGTGATGGTCGATTATGTATCCAAATGGGTAGAAGCTGAAGCTCTTCCCACTAATGATTCTAGAGTAGTGTTAAAATTCCTTAAAAAGAATATATTCACGAGATTTGGCACTCCTAGGGCTATAATTAGTGACCAAGGATCACATTTTTGTAACCGTCCATTTACAAAATTAATTGAGAAGTATGGTGTAAAACATAAACTTGGTACACCATATCATCCACAAACTAGTGGGAGGTAGAAGTATCTAATAGAGAAAAAAAAAGAATCGTGGAAAAACTATAGAGTCAAATCGTAAAAATCAAGCGAGAAAGACTAGATGATGCATTATGGGCATATAGAAACGACCTTTAAAACACCAATTGGTTGTTCTCCTATAAATTAGTTTTTGGTAAATCTTGTCATCTCCTGTTGAATTAGAACATCGAGCCTTTTGGGCTATTAAATTTCTAAATTTTGATCCAAAGGTGTTGGTGATTATAGATTACTTGATTAATGAATCTGGATGAGTTTCGTCTCGACGCTATTTAAAATGCTCGAATCTACAAAGGAACGCACGAAATCTTTCCATGATAAGAGGATCTATCTTCGTGAGTTTCATGTAGGTGATCGAGTACTCTTATATAATTCATGTTTGAAGTGGTTTCGTGTAAGCTTAAATCAAGATGGACAGTCCATATGAAGTAACAAAAATCTATAAGTCAGAGCTATAGAATTAATCGATGGATTCACAACTTTTATATCCAATGGTCACAGAGTGAAGTTATTTGTAAAAGAAGAAGGATACCTCTAACAAGAGAGGTTATGTACTGAGCGACCCTCCAATGATTAAAAGAAACGTTTTGCTATCACCACAAACCGGTGATTCGTGTACACTCTTTCTTATTTTTCGTTTAAAATACATTTTAGGTAATTTAGTCTTTTACCGGATAGACATTAAAGAACTGGAATGCCTTTTATAGATAGAATAGAAGTTTTTATTCTACTTTTAAAATTAGGTTTAGATAAAGACGTTGCCTTTAAAATAGAAACCTTAGTTTTTAAATTGAATAAAGAACTAATAAGTAAAATTAGAGAAAGAGATTTTTGTAATGGGAAATCGAGAAGTGCTATAAAGAGAAGGGCAAGATTCCTACTAAGGTGTAGGATCTGTGGAAAAAGTGAACACAGTGGAAAATGTGGGGAAAGCACAACCAAATCCCAGGATGAATGTTTGAATGTAATTAAGATGGGAACGACTAGGTGGTTATCCGAAAATCCCGATGGACAACAAAGAGAGAATTCAAACGCATCATTCCTAGGAATTAGGTTGATGGACGCTATTATAGAAATCTCGAAGATTTAAGAATGATAGGAGTAGAATAGATTGAATTTTATTTTCAAAGATTTTATAAAAATTTTATGATAAACTTATTTTTATATCATATATGGTTTATATGATATAATTAGAATTTATCATACAAAAAATATCGTAGTAATTTATTTTATCATTAAATGGTTTTGTGATTTTATAAAAATATTTATATAAAAAAAAAAAAAAAAACGGATTTTAATAACCCGGCGTAGACCGGACTAGACCGGTCCACGCCGGAATTAAATGAACTTAACCTACGGGTTCTCTCTTTTCTTCTTCTTCTCCCCAATTTTTTTCTTAACAGCGCCGCCCTCACCCCATTTCTCCCCCACCTCTTTACACCATAAAACCCACCTCTTTTCTTCTCCATTTTTATTATTTCAAATACCTCTTCTACCACACACACCACAAATTTAATACATTATACTAAAAGTTGGTGATTTTCGCTTAAGCACACAATTCAGTAGTGACATATTTTCCGGCCACCCACGTTTTTCTACATCCCTCACATTTTCAGGTAACCATTTAAAATAATTATTTATCAAATTTATAATTTTAAGTATTAATTTTATCAATTTTTGTTGATGTTTTCATTTTGTTTTAATATTAATTTTTTTTTTTTTTTTTTTTTTTTTTTTGTGAGTTGTTGTCAATACCACAATCGTAGATGGCTGAGTCTTCCTCTCGTAAAAAGGGTAGTAAGAAAAGAAAATCTGACATACCACCTGTAGTACCTGTGCATGAGCCTAGGCCTCTGACAGCAGAAAAAGAGGCCATATCCTTTAAGAAAACTGCCAGTCCTGCAGCCGTAGCCGCTTTTGATAGATATTTTTCAAAATGTCCAGTACTGCTAGAACGGGGTATAGATTTTACTGCCTTAGAACCTGAACTGAAGGAAATTTTTGAGAGTAGAGGCTGGATGGAGATAGCCCATGAGCGTGTTGACTTCTGTTAATGCCACGATGGTGGTGAGTTTTATTCTGTCATTTTTCGCCATGAGCTGTAGATGAAGGTCCTTTGACCTCTGTTTCTCTTAGAAATGCTACCGTCCCTTTTACTCATCGAGTCATTAATGCATTTTTGCCATTCCGAGGTTCCGATGAGGAAGATTATTATTCTGTTTGGAGTTTAACTTCACCTAGTGTTTTGCAAGCTAAGGCTTATGAAGCTCAACAAGCCTTCACCCATCTGCGACGTGGATTGATAATAGGTTTGCATACGGGGTTGTATTAAGGGTGTCCGAGCTATTAAGATGTTTCGGGCTATAATGTCACCCATCTACTCATGTCGTTGCTTTTGGTAGAGATGATGTCATTCATTGCTTGGGCAATAGTTAAGGATATTCCGGTCAATCTAGGAAAATTGATTTTCAATAAGGTTTGGGATTTTGCTCATGCTCGTATTCCGCAAGGAAACATGCCATTTCCAAATCTAATCTCGCATTGTGCTCGATGGCGAGAGTTCAAACTTTTACCGGCCGACAAAATTGTTTCTGCGATACCCCAATCATAGGTCCTAGACTTGCCCCGCAACTCTTTGGTAAACTTGATTATAATAATCCTAACCGACAAAGGCGTCAGAAATCCTCGTGACTAGAATCCCACCCCTATTTGGATCCTCTTCAGCAAACTGTGCAGAGTCGAGTTATCACCATCGACGCCATTCTTAGTGCAATTGATAGAAGTCGACTAATATTTGTTAGGATTCGACCGAGTCGCAAAGTGGGCCAATGATATTAGAGTAGGAATTAGAGGTCACGAGCTTTTATGAGAGGTCAGACCGCCATGAAAGCGGATGTCGATGATCTGCCTCAGTGCCAGGCAGATCCCTATACCTTACCAGCCTGGGTTCGACCGATTCCTTCGCCTCCTACCTCTCAATCTTACACTCAGGTTACTTTGGGTCAGTTTAGTATGTCAGGTGGTATGTTTCCAGGTGTCACAGCTGCTACTTCAGGATTTGGAGATTACGCTCGATTTCAATTTATCCACTACCGGTTTTGGATCGCTTGGATTCGATAATTCGGTTACTATGTCTACCATGCGTTCACAAGATCCATTCTATACCACGACTTCAACTTCCGACTTTGGAGCAGTTTCGACTCAATCCATGTCACACCGCGCGATGATTTGAATTTTGAAGACTTGAATAAAGCGGTTAAAAATTTTATCATTGGAAAAACATTTGTACTTTGATGACTATTTCCTTTCATTATGTTGTTTTGGCACTAGAAATTTTAACATTGACGTTTGGTTGATGCACTCAGTGGTTAGTGCACTTTTTAATAATTTCCCAGGTTAAGTAAGAATTTATTTGGTAATAATTTATTTATAACATTTTGATGAATGATGTATTTTATTTTGTTTGATTTTGAAAATTTTCTCGCCATCAACACACAAATTAGACTCGTCCATGAATAGTGAAAACGGCGACGCCGGTATATTCGGTTCACGCGGGTTATCACCGACTGACAAACTATATATATATAGGGTATTTATTTTTCGACAGTAATTAAATAGATTCCGCGTGAGGCCGGAACACACCGGTTTACGCGGAAAATCTATTTATGACATCGAAAAGAATTTTTCCTCTTCGCTTCGAATTTTTACCTATAAATAGCATACCTTGCAATTTTAAAATGATACCCTTCCTCTCTTTCACCTCTTGATTAACGGTAGAAAATGTCCAATCATTCCTCTCCTTGATTAATGATTACTCTCCCGCTTGTACCCAAATGATGAAACCCGGATATTCAACATTTATTTTTCGATCCTAATGATTATCCGCACCAAACAACTCAAGACCGTTATCAGCCAATTTCGATCTACCCCCTATATTACTTGAGAAAGGTCTCAACTTTGAAAAATGAACCGGTGGGGATTTCTCCGTATTGAAGGAGGTGGATGGGATCGTTTTGTCCGTACACCAAGAGGCAAGGTCAATGTCACTCTAATTCGAGAATTCTATGCAGCTCTGTCAGACTCTGTTTCTGTGGAATCGACACGTTTTGTGCGTGTCCGTGGTTGTATTGTACCATTCACTCCTTTTATCATCAATCAAGCTTCTCAAATACCTCCTGTCCAAACTACCCCAAATAGTCATTATGAATCGCAGTGGAATTTGGACACAGTTCATGGTGTTATTGATAAATGTGCCGAAGCTTTCCAAATTCTCTTTCCAAATTACAACCGTGATCATGTTGTCGCCACTTCAGCTCTGCTTCCTCATCTTCGAACCTGGAAACATTTTATAACTTCACGAGTTTTTCCAACTTTGGACTTTTCCGAGGTTTCTGATGATGAGATGCTGCTACTGTATGCTATTACGATTGGAGCTATTATTGACTGGGGAGTCCTGATCCACAAAACGGCTATCATCTTTGCTCTTGGTAGACGAAATTTTCGTCAACCGATGCCATTTGCGTCTTTGATCTCTAAACTCTGTATCCGTTTTGCGGGAGTTCCAGAGAATGCTTCGGATGAGATCTTTCCTTCTCGTCAACCTCTTCTAGGTCTGCTTCCAGTAGATGTACCAAGCGGTTCATCTACAACAGAAGATTAGAGGGGTCATTTCATCTGTGTGAGACGGGAGGAGTTTAAGTGATTGATTTATAAGTTGGAATAAGATGTTTTAAGTTTTTAAGTTTTTAAGTTCTTTTTAAGTTGTTTTAGTTTAAGAATTTCCTTTAAGTCCATAAGTTTGTTTAATTATGTCCTTATATTTTGTGTAATATTAATATTTCCTTTAATAAAAATGTTATGTTGTAGTCTTTATAAGAAAAACTCGTATCACCTTAATTAAAATGATTCCTTTTATTTTCTATCCAATTTTTGCACTCACTTATCATCAGGGCGATGACAGTTCGCTAGTGGGGAATGGAGTTAGGTTAGTAAATAAAATGAAGTTAATATATCAAATACTTATACACTTAGTTTAATTATCCTCAAGGAAATAAATGAAATAATATATAATTATTATAATAAAAATGATATATTTTGATAGAATTTTTTTTAATTAAGTAAAGTAAGCTTGATATATTATTTCTATATTAATTATATCTATTTTAGATCTTAACAAGAAATTAAGTATGTATATCTAGATAAATAGTATGAAATATACATTTTTTGGAATTGGACAAAGAATCACTTATAATAAAATTTTAGAATAATTTTCATTTCAAGACAAGTATGAAATTGGAATCGGACTAGGAATGATGAGATTTTTGGCATTACTTTGACTAACTAGAGCTAAATAGCCTACCCGAACATAATTTCCAATTTTGTCCCCACTCCTCACCTAGAGTGATCAAGACCTCACTCGAATTTAGCCATTATGATTAACTAGATAAAACCGACCCTTAACTTAAATTGGTCTACATTTCTTTGAAATCCCGCAAGTATAGTATGTGCTTATGGATAGCGGTGACGACATCGAAATACAAAAGTGGTATGTTTGAGATTGGAATAAATATTATTTGGAAGGCAATCTTGTATCAATTGTTGCTATTCTTGGAATAGTTGGGTACTAATATATTAGTTCTCACCTCATGACGCTTGAAAAATAGTCGATTCTGGCAATGAGTTCGGATATGTTAGTATTTTATTATAAAAAAAAAAAAAATATCAGTGTCAGGATGTTACTAATCAAGATATTTTTTTGATCAAAAGTTGAAGGTGTAAGTACGTACGACTTGCTTCTATCTCTTTCGATTTTCCTTTCTTATCCCTTCGATTAGCCAAACACCCTGAACCTGAACGTTAGAAGCCATTTTGCCAACTACTTGACTTAGTCTTTGATTCCAATAATTCGTACAGTGGCGATTTTAAAGTTATTCTAAATATTTTTATTAAGTAATTCATGTAGAATTTCATTTTAGATAATATTTTATAACTAATTTATTGAATTATACACACTTTTTATCTTCTTAAATAATCTTAAATAGATAAAATTAATATAACTAAAATATCGACGATATACCTTACTAAATTAAAAATTTAGTCTAAATAAATTATATTGTTTTCATTATGAATATGTATCTATTATTTATCGCTTATTTCATTTTATGACGATCAAAGTTTAAGTGGGGAATAGTTGATATATGTTAAATTTATGATTAAATGTTATCACATTTTATACATATTATTGATTAATTTTATCTAAAAATATTAAATGATAGTAAAATAATATATAAAAATCTAATAAATACAAATAAATAACATAATACAAATTATAACTTTTGTTGTCAGATTTACCTGTGTTTTTATCGTTTTTTGTTGTTGTTATACAGGTATTATGTGATACAAAGTAGAAGAATCGGAATCAAATCATACAAAGGATCATCAAGTGGCAGATAAACCCGGCGCAGACCGGAAGAAACCGGTCCACGCCGGATTATGTGATAATTACCCCATGTTACCCCACGTATGCGTCGACACATGATATTCGAATCGGTTAATCCGTCCACGCCGGATCGGGCCAAGCACACGCCGGACCAGAGATTTCTGCCTATAAATACCTCATTTATGAGGTATGAAAAGGATATACCAATATATATATATCCCTATATTATCTACTCTCTGTAAATATTATTTCAGTAGGCATTATGCCTAAAAAGTAGTAGTAATAATGTTGTAATAGTTAGAATAATTATTGAAGATTGTTGAATTTATCACTGTTGTGACATTCAGAGGACGAAGCCTCCCTTCAACAATTATAATTGGTAATATTCTGCTGTTATTATGTTTGTTTGTTTTTTTTTACAATTTTATCTACTAGTAATAATGTATGTAGGCTAATTATACAACTAGCCAAGACATGTAATTGAAAAATGTTTCTCTTTTAGGGAAATGGATGATGACTAAGTTAAAATATGATTAAAATATTGAATTTGATGAATCTCTTTCTACTTGAACTAATTGATAGTCTGTATTGGCGTAATTAACCGAAGATGGATGTAACCATAACCTAATCATGAACTCGACCGAGAGACGTTAGGGTATGAGAAAAGGGTAGAAAGACCGGAAGGTAAAATTGGCCGTCGACAAACGGAACCCTCTTTCTTATCCGGGGATAGAATATTTATACTCAAGAGAGATTATCATGTCAAATCATTAGGTTTAATTACGGTTTTACCAAGGAGGAGGCATAGAATGAATTCGTGCACTCGTATGAGGGAATTTGTTATCGAGGAGTATACCGTTTCACATAATCAATTACACTTCAACAAGAAGATTGGTCACATCCATTAAAACTAAAAGAGATCATAATTCAATAACATTGTCTTGGTTAGTTCTTATTAACTATCTATTATATTGGTATCTATATCTATATAAATATCTAATTATTTATCATTTGAATAGCTCTAAATTAAAAAGAATTGCGACTTAGATCAAGATAATAATAGCTAATTGGTGTTTAACCACATTTTAAATTACATTTTCTTTTCCCTGAGGATTCGACACTTGATTCACCAGACTACACTACAATTAAACCCGGTACACTGCCGGTAAGATTGGACACCCAGTTTTAGCCGATCAGCCACCATGTGGCTCCACCTGTTTCACACTTTCTCTCAGCTTCCTTACCTCAGCAGGTACATCATTCATTTCCTTTGCATCAATTTCTTCTTTACTTTCCGGCGTGGTGTCTTCTTGGTTATCATCCTCTGCAAGGACTGAAATTCGAGACCCAGTGGTATCGGTCTTGTCGTGTTGTGCAGAAGATGCATTAGTATTATTGTTAGGCTCGTTGCTCGGGGTACGTTCACTGGCCTTGGTGGCTGAAGATGTAAGTCTCCTACGCCTAGTCTGGGCAATCATCCAAGGACCGTACGGCTTTTCGGGTCTGGGTCATTCTTCAATTCTCTTCCTTGTAGAAGCAGTTTGTGCAGCAGGGTCGGTTAGGGTTTGGTTTAAGGGACAGTCCTCTTTATGGTGTCCAAACTTTCCACAATCCCAGCACACCATCGGTAGGCCTTCCCATTCAACCATCTTTTTCTTTCATTAATGAACATGAAGGTTTTCAAGGGTTTCTCCAAGTCAACCTCGACACATACCGGGCAAAACGAGCTCGTACATTATAAAGAGTGTTTGAGTCTACTTTAATCATTTTACCTACCATGTTCCCCATCTTCATCAAGAATCATTCCCTCGATGCCTAAACCGGAAATCTTCGGAAGCGTACCCAGGCTAGCGTCGTTTTAATGGCCCCTTCAACCGGCTCAAAGAATGGTTTCCACTTAGTTACAGCTAAATAATGCTCCAGGATTACCCACGGACCATTTTCTAAGGCTATTTCATAGTCTTCCTTACGGGTAAATCTGACTATGTAATACCCATTGTTCAAATCAGTAAGTTCTATTCGTCCACCCGGTTTCCATAAATTGAATAATCGTTGTGAGAGATAGTTGTATGATATAGATTTACCTAGGAGTTTGATGATTAGTGCATGCTTCCAAGTCCACCATAAATCGAGACATTCATCCAGGGGTATGACTAATTCCTCTTCTCCCATAAAATTATCGATGCCGTCAGCGTAATCGTTGAGTTCATTATCATCATCTCCTTCGCCTGTATAGATGAAAGGGTCTTCATGCCTGCTTTTGATTACATCGGCACCACTTCTACCGGACCACGCTGTGGTCGGTGTGGTGTTTTTACCGTTGGGCTTATCAAAACTGCGTCTCAAAAGGTCTTGATCTTCGCCGGAGGACTCCATTGGTGAGTCTTCAATTTGGATGTTGCGGGATAAGGAGGATTTGGCCGGACGGGACCGGCGGGTTTTGCTAATGAAATCACCTCCGCACTACTATAAATATTGTATCTTTAATATCAATTTTGTTTTTAATATTTTTTTTAGGTTTAAATGGCTTTTTTGTTGTCATATATTTGTTCTTTTAAAGAACCAATTATGAATTATTATATTATAACGTCCTTAGTATTAAACTGTGATAGAGAAACCATGATAGGCGATAATGGTTGATGAGATCTCTAATCACTTTAATAAGTTTGATACTTAAATGTCACTAGGCTTATGTACTATTAAACAGTGCATTGATAGTACAAACATGCTAGCACGTATTAGATGTCTTTTGTCTTTAAGGCAGTGTTCTAAAAATCGCCCTGGGCGGCCGCCTAGCGCTCGCTAGGCTCCCAGCGCACCAGGCGCCTCGCCTTGGCTCTGGGCATCGGGCTGGCCGGGCGATTGTGGGTGTTTGGCGATTTTTTCGGGCGCTTATGGACCCCTCTAGGCGCTCCTAGGCCCTTCTGGGCGCTCCTAGGCCCTTCTAGGCGCTTCTAGGCCCTTCTAGGCCCTCTTAGGTCTTTCTAGGCAATTAGGGTTTCATGACTTTCAACTGGGCGAACATCTAAGTTTTCCCAAGTGTTAGACAAGAAAGAGGCATAAAACCCTAAAACCCCCCTTAAAACCCTAAAACCCCCGTAAAACCCTAAAACCCCGTAAAACCCCTTAAAACCCTAAAACCCTTAAAAACCCTAAAGCGCTGGCGCCGCCTGGCGCGCTAGCGCGCCGCGCTAGGCGGCCTCAGAGAAGCGTCGTCTTCGCCTAGCGATTTTTAGAACATTGCTTTAAGGGCATGGATAGATCTTGTCTATCGAAGTGTAGAGAAACTTGGACTGTACGTGGACGTGTATTAGAGAATGCGCATGTTAGACTGACCCACTTACACTGTTAAGTGTCACACTATGTGACGGTTGTGTAATTATCCTTAGGACCGGAGTCTACATGGCATCACGGTGTGGATTGTCATGCTTTGACACTATTGAGGTTTCCCTTAGCCATGAGGCGATCATGCGGTAGTGATTGGGTGTGATACTGAAGCATGCGGAGTATACATGTATGGTCGTCCGGGAATCGCGTACCCTATCAGTAGGAGTGAATATCCGAAAGACCCTTCTTATAAGGAATGTCTTACCCTCGTGAATCTTTGCAAAGTAGAAGTAAATGAGTTGCTTCGAGAGAGCATGATATCTAGATGATAAGATACGGTCGTTGATGCTTGACACTCGACGAACGACCGTATGGATATTATTACAACGATATGATTCTATTTACACGCTAACCGAGCACATGAAAGGTAGTAGTCATTGCGTATTGACTCTTCCGATGATTGGGGGTCATGGACGTGTTGCTAGACGCTATGCATGATCGTTAGAGGTGAAGGGTATTTTCGTAATTGCGCCTTATGTCTACGGCCAACATATTCGGAAGCCTATCACACAAATAAGAACGTCTAGCCGGATTAAAATGCGGTTATAGCGATAACCCAATAATAAAAGTTTTATCTCGATTATAAAGTGTTATAGTGATAAATTAATATAGTGGTATTTATTTATTATGAATAAATTAAATACAAGATATTAATTATGTTGATTAATTAAATATACATATGATGTATATGTATGTCGAAATTATTTGTGTATATTGATACACATGTATTTTACAAATTAATTAATCATAATATTATATTAATTAGGGAGAATGAGGGAGAAGGACAAAAATATTTCATCAATTAAGTAGAAGGACAGTCTTTTGAAACTTTTGCATAAATGACAAAACTATTTATCCAATATCGAAATTCACTTGTGTTCGAAATTCACTGTTTAAATTCTTTGCATTAAATTCACTCGTTTAAATTCACTAATTTTCAAAATTCATTGTCGGGATTTACTGATTTTCGGGATTCACTGTCAAAATTCACTGTCGAAATTCACTGATTTCGGGATTCACTAGGGAGATTCATTGATTTTCGGGATTCACTGTTTGTCCTTCTCGCTATAAAAATTATGTAGTTGTCCTTCTCCCTATAAAAAATATGTAGTTGTCCTGTTGCTTAATAATATTTCAGATTGTGTCATTATCCCTAATTTCCCATATTAATTAAAGAATATTCTGAAAGCCAATTAAAGGCTACATGGGGCGCAAGTTTTAGTGTATAAAAATACACTTAGATTGTGCAATTTAATTATTAATACTACTTTATATTAATATTAGATATTAATATAAGCATATATGGAATATGCGTGTGTATGTATTTGAGATATGTGCACATGTGCAATTTGATGTATATATGTGGTAATATATTAAAGATATATTCAATATGAGATATTGTCAATATATATATTGGATATATATTTAATATAAGATATTGAATATTAAATTAGATAAATCAATCAAAGACATTTTCTTTATTCTATTAGGAAAATGTTTCTTTCTCATCAATCTACTAGAAGCTAATCCCAATCAGTTATTTAATATAAGATATTGAATATTAAATTAGATAAATCAATCAAAGACATTTTCTTTATTCTATTAGGAAAATGTTTCTTTCTCATCAATCTACTAGAAGCTAATCCCAATCAGTTGGGGAGACTAGAGGGGCGCAGGTCACCCTATATAAAGGGAGGCTTGGATAGCTCTTTTGATCATCATAATTCCAAGAGTTTAGAATTCTTGTGAAAAATAAAAGAGAGCTTCTTGTGAGTTTTTGGGAGAGAGAAAAGGTCGACCTAGCAGTCGAGTTTTTCTAGTAGCAATTCTTGGCGGGATTCCGACGAGGTGCTCGTGTGAATTATTGGTAGAGGCCGGACACGTGGACGGCTCGCAAACATCTACTCCTACCGGACGGTCAAAACGTCGATCTTTTAGATCAACCAAGGTAGTATTACCGTCCCCTCTCTTATATGTTTATTGTTTAAAAGAAGTCGATCCTTGATCGGGAAATCAATTTTTGAAATTCCGTTGCGCTACTCGATTGATTTCGTAACACCGCATTCAAGAGCACTACGCATGGTGTATATCCGCCACGAGATATCCTTTGCAACCTATCAATGGATCACACTGATAGCCATGGGTTTAACCCGATGGTGCACGCGTTCGGAGAAGTCCCTCTACCATTCAGCTGTTTATATGCCAGTAGAGTTATTCATTTTTACTGACCGCCCACCTGTCGCAATATAGCCTTGTGCCTAACCAAGAATGACATGGTATTTATTCTTTTACTACACAAATATGTATTTATTAATCATTAAGTAACCACCTATGTGTTTTCAAGAAAAGGCTCACCTTAACCGACTCTACTCCCTCCCTTAGTCATCTAGACACAATATCCTATCATGTACACAGACATTGGAGAATACTAATCCACCAAAGCACAAGCCTATCATGCCCTTCCGACGGTCCCGAACTTCAACTCCCTTTAAGAGTACATTCGGTTACGGAACTAAACGCATCAGAAACTCATTCAAGGCTTGTTCATGTTCATATAGTGTTATTAGATCAAGATTCAACACTTAATACTCAACATATAGCTCAAAACATCATTTTCCCCAAAAACAGGGCCAATGCGTGCGCATTCACTGGTTCAAAGACTTCCTGTTTGATCCTGTTCAACCAATTAATGCGTGCGCACTGCCTGTGCTGAAAGCATCCTGAACCAACCTGAAGCAGGAATGCGTGCGCATTCAAGGGAATGCTTACGCATTCTACATGCTGTGACCATCCTGCTCAACTCTGAACCAACAATGCGTGCACATTGCTTCTCAATGCGTACGCATTCTACCTGTAAAAGCTCTAAATATGATTTTCAACACTTCTCTCGATTGTACAACTTTTCCAAACATGTTCCTCATCAATTTAACAGCAAAACAACAGCAAACCAGGCACTTTAACATAACATATTGGTCTAAACATCAAGATACATGTATCCTTGCATCAAAACAACTCAAAACTCATAACCAAACTCTATAACACTTGAATTAACACAATAGGAAGAACTCTTACTTGTTTTCAAGCACAAAACCAAAACAAACTTGAAGGAAGACTGCAGTAAAACCTTCAACTTCAACAGAAACCTATTTGATCCATAACCAATTCAAGAACTAGTTAGGAACAAGGTTCCTAAACGTCTATGACTACGAATCAAACCAAGAAAATACCAAACTTGATCACCACTGCCCTTAGGCCGACTTTCATACCTTGATGAAACTTGATGAACTATGTATCAAAACGATCCTCGTTTTCTCACGATTCCGGTGCCCTTCTTTGATCAGAAATTCACCAAGAATCACTTAGAATCTTGGAGAAGTATTCTTGCTTTCTTTTGCTCTCAAACTTGCAGGAAATTGTATTTAAAAATTCTAACGAACTTCCACCCATGATGGGGGTTATTTCTCAAAAAATAACTCCCATCCCTTAATTACTTTTAGCTCCCTTAAATTCTTCTTAATTCCCATTTAGTCCTCATTAAACACACACACACACACACACACACACACACACACACACACACACACACACACACACACACATATATATATATATATATAATTGAGTTATACACATATACATAATTATATTTCTTTATTCCATAACTAGAATGAATCTAATATTTCGTTTTTGTAAAATGACACATCTGCCCTTTCCCGAAAATCGAAATATTACATTGTTATAGAAGGTAGATGGTTTGTCGTCAATAATAAGGACGAAAAATTTATTCGCCCCGTCCTTATTAATTTCACTTCCCAAATAAAGACGTGAAACATCTTTTTCCGTCTATAATATGGAAGGGAAACATGCTCGCACCGTTTTCAACAAATCTTGGTTATGGACATGTAGAGCATATTTACCGTCAATATGCACATGAAATAATGTTTCACGTCCATAATAATGAAGGTTTACCTAAAAAAATTGCATAAAAAAATTCCCAATATGGGGTTCTGATAGGGCCTGAAACCCAAATATCCTTGAAAAGAATCCGAAATTTACAGAATATAAACCTCTTCTTTCGTCATGCCAAGTGTTTTGTCTGAGGAACGATATGCCGCCTATTGATTATAGGGGTGTAAATGAGTCAAGCCGTATGAATCATTCGAATTTGGTTTGACTTTGCTCGAATAGTTCGTTTCGAAACGGTTCAAGATCGAATGAGCTCTACTTGAATACTATATGAATCATTCTCAAACATTCTCATTCTCGGCTCGATAGCTCACGAGCACACTCAAATCGAAAATATTTGTGAAAATTTATATTTAACTTTATTTAATACGTATAAGATCGAATGAGCTCGACTTGAATACTAAAGGAGTCATTTCCAAACATTCTCATTCTCGACTCGATAGTTCATGAGCACGCTCGAATCCAAAAAAATTGTGAAAATTTATATATTACTTTAATTAATACGTATTAGATTTTATATTTTATTACTTTTTTTTTGCTTAAAGCTTCCGGTATTCCGGACCAACTGGCCCGACAATCCGGAGTTCGGACCGTGTCGTGTCTGCAGAGTCTGACTCTTACTCAGGGGTAAGGCCTGACCAAGAGCTCTTTCAACATTGCGCCTCAGAGGAGAATCGTATTGGTGACCTCCCTATGCATTTTCAAATCATCCTCAGAGGAGAATCGTATTAGTGACCTCCCTATGCATTTTCAAATCATTTACCACTTGAGGCAATGGTACTTGGTTTATGTTTTATTACTTTTGTTTGTGATTAAAATCGATAGTATATGTATGTTTCATTGAAGAAATAATTTTTATTTTGGCATATTAGCTTAAAATAAAATATTTCAAGAAGTTTCATACATTTATAGATACTCTATGAAATAATAACTACATATTTATTTACCTTAAAACAAAGCTTGAGTTTGGCTCGAGTTCGACGATGCCCATGACTGAGCTTAAGTTCGATAGAATTAAGTTTGTATTCAAACTCAGAGTTTGAAAATTTGAAAAATTTGAAGTATGTTCGACTCGATAAGTACAATGCGCAACTCAATTCAAATTGTTTACACCAATAGATCCATTCCATTTGGAATCTTCCATTAAGAAAGGGATCGCATACACCGGCTTCATTAAGAATAATATCATAACACGACGCAGTGCGAAAAGGTCTTGGGGTCCAAGCATCATAAAAAACATACATATATACATCCATACATACATGGTTGACATGAAACACTAGAAATGGATATAAATTTTGATGTGATGCCACGTAATTTCACGAAAGGGCATTTATGTCATTTTCAATAATATATAATGCATTATTGTATATCTTTACCGTTTGAACTCGAAGTGTATGAGTTGGGACGTTATTGGATTTTAATTAAGTGATACATTAGAACCCCAACACTTGTATAATTTCATCATGCCACCACCTCACCACCACCCTCCACCCTCCACCCTCCACCCTCCACCCTCCACCTCATGCTACTTCCCTAATCCCTACACTTTCCACTCACCCAACATCATTTCACAAAACTTCTCCAACACATTTTCCATCCTTTCATCAACTCTTGCATAATTTCTCTACCATTTCTTGCAAACATATACACTGCGGCTTCCAGGGACGGATCCAGAAATTTAGTAAACAGAGTCCATAATTACAAAATAAACTCGAAACATTACGAGGTCTGAAATATTTTTTAAAGATAAAAATTTTGTTTCATGACATGAAATGATTTTCTATAGATAAAATGTATATTTATTATATTTTTAACGGGTCCGCGGACCCATTTACTACTATGTGCATCCCCCACTGGTGGTGACGCCCTTTGTCCCGGATACCGAGTCTCTATCTGGAAAAAAAAAAACGCCTGACACACATATAATTAAAATTTAATCGAATTATATACCAAGCCATGATTACACCTTGGCTTCTCTCATCACTCTTCCATATTATTGACCACGACTTGAATGACAATACGATCTTCTTCCCATATGAGGGAAACCTATAAAAGCATCATCATCCTCAAAATCAAAACTACGTTATTAGTTTGATCCCAAAATCTGAAGTGGGCAGTCAATCACGATTTCCTCAGTTATAAATCCTCAACAAATCCATCAATCATTGCTCTAAACTCAGAAAAGTTGGGCTCAGGTTGGGCTATGAAACTTATTATAAGAACGCCGCCTCCGAAGTTAGCCTAAGTATACTCAAGGGGGGAGGCTCGTTATATATTAACGAGGAATAACTCTTATGTACTTAAACAAGCAACATAATTAATCACAATTGGTCTCAAGACGAACTCCCAAGTTACGAATCACTATAAAAGAAGATTGGGATATCATCACGGGATATTCAAGTTGAAAACAATTGCTCAACTTATGAATGGAAAATGAAGACTGACAAGAGGGGAGATAGGAGAAACAATTGCTCAGACAGTAGTACCTAACTTGATGCTTTTGCATAGTAAAACATAGAGAGGGGGAGCACACACCTGATAAATGATCTTTCTAGGAGGTATAGAAGCTAGAGGGAATGAGGGAGAAGGACAGAAATATTTCATCAATTAAGTAGAAGGACAGTTTTTTCAAACTTTTGCATAAAGGACAAAACTATTTATTCATCTGTTTAAATTCACTTGTGTTCGAAATTCATTGTTTAAATTCACGACTAAATTGAAATTTTTTTAAATTCACTAATTTTCAAAATTCATCGTCGAAATTCATTCATTTAAATTCACCGATTCGGGAATTCATTGAGGAGATTCACCGATTTTTAGGATTCACTGTTGTTCTTCTCGCTATAAAAATTATGCATTGTCTTCTCCTATAAAAAATATGTAAATTTGTCATATTCTTAAAAATATTTGATTATTGTCCTTATCCCTAATTTTCCATAGAAGTTATATATATATATATATATATATATATATATATATATATATATATATAACGACTAAATTTGTCTGATCACAAAGGCAATGTTAGAACTTAAAAGGAGAATAACGCCTGCATCTCGATGAATAAAACCTACATGACAAGAACGCATCAGACAAGAAAATTAATATGGTCGATTCAAAGAGGCAGCTGCAAAACAAAAGGAATCAAAACAACATTGTATATTCCTATTCTTATTTTTGTCAACTGAACAACACACACATTCATAATGAAACCGGACTAAAATCAACTTCTGTCAGGGATATCCATCATAGACTTATTTCTCTTTGGAAGGAAAAAGATTCTCACCACCACGTTACAAAGTGTATGACCCTTATTCTTAGAGATCAAACAAATCAAGGTGCTTTGAAAGATCAACGGGGAACTGACCTTTCCGAGAGGCATCCCCACTAAACAAATTGCACCACCGAGCAACCATAGGCCAATTCTGCTTTCAGAAAACTGGAGGCAAACATCAGGCCCCATCTGGTTGAGAGCCAGGAAATCTCACTTTCAGAAACTTGCATCCTCATGAAGCTGCAAAATTTTATTATCTGAAAGTCATACAATCATCTTAAGCCTCTGTAATTCCTTCATATCATAAAGGGTCTTAGAGCACTTGCAGTAGATACTCTTAGATAAACAAGATCGGTCACACATTCCATACGAACCTCCAGCCTACAAATCCGCGGCAAGCATTTTCTCAAGGTATATCATTGCCTCGCCACGTTTGCCTCTCCTTAGAGATTCTTGAAACATTACTTTGTATGAGTCGCCAGTTGGTTCACAACCGTTTCTTTTGAAATCTGAAAGAAACTCTTCAGCCTCCTCTAGCAAACCCAGTGCACAAAACCCTTTTATCATGGCCAAGCATGTGACACCATTAGGATGTAATCCTGTAGCAGGAAGGCAACTGGAAACAGCTTGAGCTTTAGCTAGATTCCTACTTTTGCAGAGTGCATCAATGACAATGGTATACATAGATATGTGAAGATGAACTCCAGTAGTTTCTATCGTCTGTAGAACTTGCAGCGCATCGTCGACAAACCCATTTTTTGACAAACCATCCAATAAAACAGAATAAGTGTAAGAGTTAGGAGCGAAGCCAGCTTCCAGCAACTGATTGTATATTTTCTCAGCAGATGCAAAGTCATGAGCAGAAAAGAAACCTTGCAATATACAGGTATACGTTTTAATATTAGGAGATAAGCCTTTCTGCGACATTTCTTGAAATAGATTCATTGCTTCACTCATGCTCTTTTTCTTACAGTATCCATTGATGATTATATTATAGCTAATCACATCTGGAGCATCACCCAGAGACACGATGGAATTGAAAATTTCTCTTGCTTTGTCTATTTGACCATGCAACACATACCCATCCATCAAGGCGTTAAAGGTGACAATATTTGGACTGATACCTTGATGTGTCATGGTCTTGACTAAATCTTTTGCCTCTTCTATCCTTCCATCCTTGCAAAAGGCATCAACCATTGAGGTGTATGTAACAACATTTGGATTGACACCTTTCTGCATCATGGTCTTGACTAAATCTTTTGCCTCTTCTATCCTCCCATCTCTGCAGAAGGCATCAACAAGTGCATTATATGTAAAAACATCTGGAGAAATTTTGAATTTAACCATCTCATTGAGTAGAACCGCAACATCTTTCCATCTGCCCAGATTAGACAGACCGTAGATCAAGCCATTATAAGTGATAACATCAGGAGAGATACCTTTTTCAATCATCTCTTCTAAGAGGCTGCGAGCTGCATCTACATTTTTATCCATGCACAAGCTGTGGATGATAGTGCTGTAGTCAGAAACACATGGCTTATACTTCCCTTTCTCCATTATTCGCAGTAATTCAATAGCTTTTCTCGTATTCCCTGTCTTGCAAAGCCCATCAACCACGGTGCTATACGCAACTTTATCCAGTTCACACAGCTTTTCATTAAAAATCTTCTGCAACAGAATTTGTGCTTCATAGACCCAATGTTGTCTAAAGAGACCTTTAAGTATGGTGGCATAGGTGGCGAATCTGGCTTGTGACCGCTTGAAGAATGAACCCAATATCGAAAAACAAAAATCCACGCGTTTCAACATGCAAAAACAGTTGATTGCAATATTCATTGTGTAGTTATCGATCAAAATCCCCACTGAACACATGTCTCTGAAAAGTGAGAGTGTAGTCGGGTACTCTTTCATCTTAGAGACATGACCCAGAAGCTGATTGAAGTGAACAGTATGAGGGCGAGGACTCATTTGGATCATCTGATGGTACAAACTCAGAGCATCATCCACATTTTTCACATCATTTATTAAGAGTTTAATTGGCTTGATTTCAGGACTACTGCTTACATAACGAAACCCAAAAGGCAAAAAGCAATTACCTTTACTTCCACGGCAGAGAGAAGCACCATAATATGCGAAAATTGCAGAAGAATTTCCCTTCATCATATAGTTTACCATTTGGATCTCAAATGAAGTGTCGCAGATGAAAAATTAGGCGAGATACACGAAGCTAAAACCCCTACCTACATACTCGAGTCAAGCACTGGGTTCTCGGAAACCATCATCGCATTGTGTTTCATGTTGCCATCACCAATTCACCATACGAAATCGGTATGAGCACTTCCACTTCCACGGCAGATTGGTTGGTATTCTTGGAATCGAAAGTATAACTGTGAGAGAAAATGCAATTTTGGTGTTCGTTGAATGTATTTTTTTTTTTCTGTTCTTTTTTACAAATACGAAAAATAACTCAAACACGCATTTTTTTTCCCTTCTTATTTTGTTGTCCCGAAGTCAAACCCGAAACCTCCGGACTAAGGGTCACAGAAATCAATACTGAACCTGTGCAGTGTTTGCAGGTTCGGTGAATGTATGCTAAAAGCAATAAGATCCTTCAAACCAATTTTTTTATTTTATAGTTGTAAATGCATATTCGTGTTTGTTTAATAAGCGAACTACTTCGACCTTGTTTGTTGAATAAATAAATTAAATTTTGTATTTGAGCTATATTGTTAATCTATTGTTCGAGCTCACATTTCAATTTACAACTATGTTCTTCAAATCTTGCTTGTATTGTATGTGTGAAATAAAAAAAAAAGAGGTTGAATGTCTTCCTAGTTTTTAAAATTTGTGTCAACCGGATATGTAACACCTGTGACATCTAAGTTGAGTAAAATAAAGTGATGATATAAGGACTTCTAAGTTGTATTTATTTCATGGGCTATAGTAACATGGGTGCTTAACCTAAAATTATCAATAATAAAAGAATATAAATGCTGTTTAGAAAACAAAAAAACTGATTCTTTAACTATGCTACTTGAAGACAGCCACTTATTTGACAAAGCTCAAAGTTGTTTTTCATTTATACACATGTCACGCATGGTGTCTGCAATAGTAATTTCCACAAAATGAGTACAGCCCAAGTTCAAGTCTCATGCCTTTGTACATTTGTCACAAATTGTAAGAACTGAAATGGAAAACAGGGGAAAGCGAGACAGGGCAATACGCACTCTATTTTGAGCTAAGCTAAGCTTAATAATCCCATCAGGATTCCTTAAAACTTGGGCTGGATGTAAAACTCTGATTATTTTTTTTATCTTTGTTTCTAGAAGTAACAGTTGAAACATGGAACATTTATTCATATATTTCTTTTGTGAATCATATCAGTTCATAACTTTACTCTGCAAATACGCAAGAACATCCCAAAATGGAAAAGGGAACAAGTAAAATGAGATGTATGGAGTAAAACTAGTTAATACAACCATTTTCCACGACAAATACGACAGTGCACATCACCTATATGAACAAATGCCTCAAAATTAGAGAGACTTTTTTAGAAGGTTATTTTGAGATTGTGAAAAAAAAGTTGACACACTTGCACAACAAATGCTCCTTATCTAGATCTCCATCCATTTCCTTACTGATTCTCTGTAATTAGGCATACCAACCCCATCCCCCCTTACAACCCACCTCACCCCACCCCACGCCACCCCACCAACAAGGAATCAAAATGCTGTGTTTATACCCGATAATCAATTAATTAGTACCCAAAACCCAACGCAGATTGCTCAATTCGACTAGCACAGTTAATACTCTTTCACAAAGATCAATGCTTTATAAATAAAGATGAGCAAAGAAATCAAAATAGCGAACACAAATGAACAAAACCCAACAAATTAAAGCAGCAATAATACATAATGAAATCAAAAAAAAAAAGTAAGAAGACATACTGATCTTTTCCCTAGAATTTTCCCAAGCAAACGACTAACTAGTGGGTGGTGACTATTAGGCAAAGGGCCGGAGCACCCAAGCAGCAGGTTGGATACGCATTCATTCCATTGATTCTAGTGGATTACACCTTATTCTAAACAACGGAGCTTTCTTTTTTTTAATTAATAACAAGAAAAAGGAATAAGGGGAAATGAGGAAGAAGAACAGAAACAATTGAGTAGAATGACAGTTATTTGAAACTTTTATATAAAGGACAAAACTAATTATCATCATCAAAATTCACGTGTTGAAATTTTGTTTAAATTCATTATCGAAAAATTCTAAACTAATTTTCAAAATTCATCATCGAAATTCACCGATTTTCGGGATTCATCGAAATTCATTGAGATTTGGGATTCATTGAGGAGATTATTTGATTTTGAGGATTATTTGTTTGTCTCGCTTATAAAAATTATCTGATTGTCCTTCTCCCTATAAAAAATATGTAGCTGTCATGTTATTTAAAAATATTCCAGATTGTGTCATTATTCCTAATTTTCCAAAGAGATAAAGTACAACAGAAGTGAATCCAGAACGAAAACCTAGGAGAAGTAGGGATGGTATTGGATACAGGTGGGTATGGGTTTAGCTATATTCTAGGAGTGAACAAAAAATAACAACCCGACCTAATTCAACTCGCAATTGCGGGTTAGAAATAGATTTGGGTTGAGTATGATTTTCATATATTTTGATCCGCATCTTATGGGTTGAGTATGAGTTGTACCATAAAAGGATTCTTTGTCAGCAGATCATTGATTCATTAGGTTTTTTTTTCCGTTTTTCCTACTTATTGTTCATCGGGAATAAGGATAAGAAATCTAAGTTTTTTTAGAGAAATTTCAATCTTCCTAATGAAATTGAACATGAATTTGAGCTTTTTAAGTTTAATTCGTTCTTGATTCTGTCTTTGATGTTTGTTTCTGAATAATGTGTGTTTTTTATGAGGAATAATGTGATTCACTGCTGATTTTCTCTGATTCATTTGTTAGTGTAATAGTAAAACAGAAATCTGAGTTGTTTAAGTTAAATTTGAATCTTCCTAATGTAATTGAATATAAATCCGAGCTTGTTAAGTTAATCCGTTCTTGATCCTGGCTTTGATGTTTGATTTCTGAATATCGTGTGTTTTTTATGAGAATAATCTGATTCACTGCTGATTTTCTCTGATTCCTTTTTTACCTCAATAGTGGAACAATATTCTGAGTTTTATGAGTTAAATTTCAATATTCCTAATGGAATTGAACATGAATCTGAGCTTGATAAGTTTAATTTGTTCTTCATGCTTCGTTTGATGTTTGTTTTGTATATTCTCTGTGTTTTATGAGAAATAATGTGATTCACTGCTGATTTTCTTTGATTCGTTTGTTATGTAGGTTTTTGAAGACGATATTCCTTATTTGTACTTTCAATGGAGAGTCGTATGTTTTGAAAAAAAAAAAAAAATGGATACTCTACGGAGTATAAGCTACGTATATGTGAGAGATGGACTTCATTGAGAGAAGATAAGATCAGTTTGTATTATTCACTACCTAAACAAGCAAATTGTTTTATGTTCAATAATGAAGATGTTGAAATCATGTTGGATGTGTCTGCTTCGTTTGGTGCATCACGTGTATAGGCATATGTTGTTTGTAATGCTTCTACTGCTGGTTCTACTGGAGCTTATATTGTGTCTTCTATTGTGGCTTGTACTAGTATTGAATCAATTGCATCATCATCTATATATTCTGAATCTGATGATGAGGAGATCGATTTGCATCCTACGTTTTGTCCAAGGAAGAAGAATATGCAACTGTCTATCTGTTGGGATAAGTTTGTAAAACGTGTTGGTCAAAAGTTTGTTGGTGGAGCATCAGAATTTAGGAAAGCATTGTGTAAAATGTCTATTTATACCGGCTTTGATTTCGTATATACTAAGAATGATGATAAGAGGATTAAGGCAGTGTGTGCAAAGAGGGGGAAACACGTTGTGCTTGGATGGTGAGTGCGAAGAAAGAAATTCTTAATGGATTATTTTATGTTAAGAAGATGCATGGGCATACATGTGGTACGTCATCACGTTCTTCAAAGGGCATCGAATGAGTTCAGATTTGGTTTGTGAATTGGTTTTTAATGAAGTTCGTGATGATCCCTCAATAAAGCCTATTGCTGTTAAGCGTCGGCTTTTTTCAGATCATGGTCTCCCTGTTTCATATTACAATACTTGGAGCGGTATAGAAAAATCGAAGAATGCTCTGTTTGGGGACATGAAAGAGTATTTAATTCTTTAAATTCGTATGTCTCAAAGATTTGTGAAACGAACCCCGGTTCTTATGTGGTTTTGGAAGTTGATGAGATTTCAAGTCGTTTTAAGAGGATTTGTGTTGCCTTTCATGCATGCACTGAGGGATTTAAGCATTGCCGGCCAATGCTATGTTTGGATGGAGGTCATTTGAAAACACAAAATTTAAGGGTCAGCTTTTGTCGGCAGTTGCGAAAGATGGTGATCAAGGTACTGTATTCATTTGTTAGCATACAGTTTGTAATGTTAGTTTATTAATTTTTGGGGGAATGAGGGAGAAGGACAAAAATATTTCATCAATTGAGTAAAAGGACAGTTTTTTGAAACTTTTGCATAAAGGACAAAACTATTTATTCATTTGTAAATTCACTTGTGTTCAAATTCATTGTTTAAATTCACCGATTTGAAATTCATCGTCGAAATTCACTAATTTTCATAATTCATCATTAAATTCACTAATTTTCGGGATTCATCGTTTAAATTCATTGATTTGGGATTCACTGGGAGATTCACCGATTTTAAGGATTCGGTTTTGTTTGTCCTTCTCGCTATAAAAATTATGCACGTTGTCCTTCTCCTATAAAAATATGTAGTTGTCTGTTACTTAAAAATATTTGATTGTGTTCTTATCCCTAATTTTCCATTAATTTTTTTGGGGAATGAGGAGAAGGATGTAAATATTTCATCAAATGAGTAGAAGGATGATCTTTTGAAAATTTTGCATAAAGGACAAAACTATTTATTCATCATCTAAATTCACTTGTGTTCAAAATTCACTGTTTAAATTCATCGCCTAAATTCACTTTGTTTAAATTCACTAATTTTCAAAATTCATTATCGAAATTCACTAATTTTCGGATTCACTGTCGAAATTCACTATCTAAATTCACCGATTTCGGGATTCACTTGGGAGATTCACCGATTTTCGGGATTCACTTTGTTTGTCCTTCTCGCTATAAAATTATGCAGCTTGTCCTTCTCCCTAAAAAATATATGTCGTCTGCATTTTAATAATATTCCAGTTATGTCCTTATCCTAATTTTCATAATAATTTTTATATGTTTTTTGGTTGCTAATTTAGTCTCTTTAGTACATGACATATGCTCATATTAATACATTCTTTTTTGTATTAGGCTTGTACCATATTTGTTTTGCGGTTGTTGATTCCGAAAATACTGACAACTGGCATTGGTTCCTTATGAATTTGAAGAACATAGTTGATCCCACTAGGCGAATTACGTTTATTTTAGATAGGAATAGTGAGTTATTAGATGCCAGGCCTGTTGTTTTCCCAGATTCAGACCATGCTTTTTGCCTATTTCATCTCAAGTTGAATTTGAAAGACAAATTTAGGGGGTCTAGATTCAGCAAGGGTTTTAAGAAGCGTATGGTTTATCTTTTGCGACAGTGTGCTTATGCACCGACAATTGATCTGTATGATAGTTTGATGAGTGTTATGTTACAAGAGGGTAAGTTCATTGTAGAAGATTTCTTTAGCACCTTACCTGCTGAAAGATGGACTAATGCTCATTTTAAAGGCATGCGCTATGGTGAAATGTCTTCAAGTGCAGCAGAATCTTTTAATTCGTGGGTTCTTAATGAGAGACACTTACCCATATGTAATATGATTGATGCTCTCCGCTTGAAACTTATGAATCAACTTTCTGGTATGTTTTTGTTTAATTGCTTTGTGTATTAAGTAATTTTACATCATCTTGTATCTGTTTTACATAATGAGATCCATTGGATTTATTTGTAGAACGTACGTCCGCTTGTGCTTTATGGAATTCTGCAATATGCCCAAGTATAGACAAGATATTAGCAGATTCATTTGCTGCATCTAAGAATTGGAGTATCATCAATTCAAGTGGATATGTATTTGAAGTGCGTTCAACGCGTCTTGTATGGTTGACCTTGAGAAGTTTACTTGTTCTTGTAAGTTTTGGCAATTGAATAGTTACCAATGTGATCATGCGGTAGGATGTATAATGAAAGCTGGTCTCCTCTTGCATGATTTTGTTGATGTTGGATTCTGGTCGAGTTCGTTTACTGCTTGTTATGAATATGCAATCCATCCAGTGCCGTTGGCTTACGAGCCAGAGCATTCCAATGTTGTTGTTTTACCTCATATTTCAAAGAGACAACCTGGAAGGCCAAGTAAGAGGCGGATTCCTTCTAGACGTGAATCCAAATGCGAGATGATGAGTGGTCGGTGCCATAAGTTGGGAAGAGCCCTCAAAGTTACCGAGTCGAAGTCTTGCAGTGCTTCAGTTTCTTGGCAACCCCTCTATGCTGCTTTTCGTTGCCTCATATGTTTAAGGTACCAACTTTAAATCTTTTGCTCGAATATATAATTCTCCTTGATGAGGCTTTTCCACTTATATTTGATCCTGGATGCAATCGGTAAAACAATCTACAAAGGTTCTGAGGGTTTGTTTATATGTTGAACAATCAGAGCCTAAAGGTTCTGAGCGTTAGATACTTTTTCATAAATTACATATTTTGTGATCGTATTCGAGTTGCCGTACATATAAATGTTGCTGTAATAACAAAACGGGGTTCGACCTGATAGAGCTGAAAAGTCGCAGCTTATGGACGAAGTGAAATAATTGTAATCAACTATAAGTTGGGGCATCATAATCAGAGGACATATGTTGCTTCTGTTATGAGGTAGATGACATTCCTTAGTATAACTCTTCTATTCTAGTCGTTTTTGTATTTTGGTTGATGTTTATTGTTTTGTGACTGTTCTTTTGAATTGAGTGGCTTATCTATTGAATGTTATATTTTACATTGTGTTTCTATAAATTTTGGATTGGCTCAGTTCCCATACCAAGTTTATGAAGTATATGTTTGTGTTTGTATATCTATTGAATGTTATATGTTTGTATATCTATTGAATGTTATATTTTACATTGTGTTTCTATAAATTTTGGATTGGCTCAGTTCCCATACCAAGTTTATGAAGTATATGTTTGTCTTTTATGCATTTTATTTGAATGTTCTTTGGTGGTTTGTTTGTGTGATACTGTTCATTATTGTATTATATATTATGTAAAAAATAGGTGCAGGCAAACAATCCAAAGTGATGAAAATTTCACCAAACTTTTGTTTTAATACTCTTTGTTTCGTTTTGAGAGTTGATTTTATATTGTTACAACAATTTTCATGAGATTCACTGTCAAAATTCATTAGTGAATATTAATAGTGAATTTTTGACTTCCAATAAATGTTAGCAATGAATTTCTAACAAACGTAGTATTGATTGAAATAGTTGTCTCCATGTCCCCATTAATTCAAGTCACTTCAATTTCGGACATACATATGAAAATAAGCAATAGTTTTCACTTGGCATCTACACATTAATACTGATGTTTGGTCTACATTTGAAGATAAGTTCTGATATTCCCTTGGTATCTACATCTGATTAGATGTAATACAATTTACTACCCAAGCTTTGAATTCTTGTACTTCATCTGTTTTTCATTTCTTGTCGATTGGTTGTTTACGTGCAATCTGGTAGATGTAGTACATGACGTATATTGCGCAGTCATTCCTGCAAAATTTCGGCATTCAAATAAACTTGTCAGCCATTACTTCCTTTACTTGTATGAATCCAAAGTCTATTGAATAATACTTACGGATTCGATCCCTGTTGTGGAAGCTTTGCAACCTTCTTGATTTTTTTAGCTTTTAATTCACTTGATGGACAAAAGCATTTCCATATGTATTTTTGCTGAAAAATAACACATGTTTAACACATTTGATTAGTATAGAAATTTTGACAGTAATATTAACAGCACAAATACGAATAGTACTTACAATGTCAAGTGCATTTTCCTCAAAGTGGTCAACGGCACCTTTCCGGCTAGCCATTGAGTTGTACATGTGCCATTCTCCTCCTTCACCTGAAGCAAATGTGACTAATATCCAATGATATGATTCATGCTTCACACCTAGACAACACAACGGAATGAGAATATTTTTGCCTTTTTTCAGATGTGGTTTCATACTATCGACAAAATGATTTGAGTAGTTCTTATTTGCGGCATATTTCTTGCAGTATGCCTGCAATCAATCACCATTTTTTGTTATGTATTATACATAAATAAAAAATGTATTCACTTTGATTTTTAGTAAACGTTTCAGTGTATATTGCAAGTGAATGGTGAATATTTATAACGACCATTCAAAAAAAATTGATCTCACCCAAGTTGATGCTAGCAGTATGTGAAATTCCTATCGGACTTCTTCATTTCTGCTTAGCATTGTTGCAAATGCATCGATAACCTGTAAAAGTACATGTCATTTGTTAGTTGGTTTCTTGGAATGTTGTCGTAGAAAAAGTAGTTAGATTGAATTGTCTACCTTGTCTGCAATGAACAATCCCTCTAGTAAATTCACCATGTCAGGGACAGTGATTGTGGTACCACTCTCAATATCTGACCATACTCACCCCCTGAAAACATTGTTCACACAAGTTTATTATCATATAAACCGGATAAAATGTAATCAGAAATATGTTAACTACTGTTACTTACAATCTTCCGTGTTTGTTTAGTGTTGTGTGTAACAACTGAAATGTTTCTTCGGTTATTTTCTCCCCACATGTGTAATCAGCTTTATTCTTATTTAAACTCACTTTCACAGTTTTTGCCCTCCTTTGGACATCTTCTATTGTAGCTTCATTGGTCACGTCCAGAATTTCAGTTCTCCTTTTCTTATCTTCCGGATGTACAAAGTCATCATCCTTTCTTGTTGTTCGTTTCCTTTCTTTTATTGCTTTTACACGTGAACTTTGCTTCACGGTTTGTTGTACTTGCTTAGCATATGTCTTTCCATATTGCCGTGTCACTGCATGCACCGCTGCATTCTCAATTTCTGTATGAAGAGCTTCAATTCTTGTGCGTTGTTCCTCTATTCTGCTTTCATACGAATGTTTCATTTCTTCGATCACATCCAATCTATTATGTAGCTCACTCACGGTTGACTTCAATTTAGAAATAGTAAATTCTTTTGTGCAGTTCTCATCCTCAAGATGCTTCACTTTTTCTGTCAGACTTGTGTTCAGTTGCCTGATATCTTCAGTGCCTTCATCACCACTCTTTTTCATCACCTGTTCAAATTCCTCCAATCTTGTGGTAGAAACTTCCACCAGACACTTGAGAAATCTTCCTTGCCTGCTACCCATTTCTGGAACTATGACATCATAAACTTTACCAATGACCCTAGCAAGTAGGAGTGCACATGGTCCGGTTTTCCGGTTTTCAACCACTTTTAAAACCAAACCATTTTTTACGGTTTCAAAATTTACAAACCAAAACCGAACTATGGCTAGGTAAAACCATTTTATCCGGTTTGGTTTGGATCGACTTGGTTACGGTTTTTCCGGTTTTTAGTCCTCTTTTTTTACAAATAATTCACTGAAAGAGCATTATCACGGTTCAACGAATTCATGTCATTATTCATACGACAATCATACAAGATTCCCATTCTCCATCTACCATACGCCATAACTCGAATGTCATTCATCTCTCTCTCTCTCTCTCTCTCTCTATATATATATATATATATATATATATATATATATATATATATATATATATATATATGTATGTGTGTGTGCACAACATTATATATATTATCATATTTTTCAATTAAGATGATCATATAAAACCAAGTAAACTGTTTTATTTCATCTTGTCATATGCCCTATTACGATGACATCAAACTACGTGTGTGAGGTAGTTGGATTTCAAGTATTAATAGATCATTAATCGAGATATTAGTTATTTACATGTAGTGATAATTGAGGGGATCGACGAAAAGTTGGTACGCCATTGTGGTGATCGATTATCACATTATGCAGGTGAAAAGTCGCTTTTCTTGTGGTGCATAGCGTATGCGGTGATACACGAGTGGATTGGTGTAGTGCAAATAAACGCTTCCTTAATTAATAGTGTCGATATTCATGTATACATACACACAGATATATATATATATATATATATATATATATATATATATATATATATATATATATATATATATATATATATATATATATATAGATCCGATTCGATTTTGGTGCAGTTTTATCTTTAAAACCAAAATCAAATTGTTTTTCACTGTTCGGTTTTTTTACAACCAAAAACCAAACCAAAACCAGCCACACGATTTTCGATTTAGATCGATTTGATTCGAATAGGTTGGTTTGGTTTAGCTTTTTTTGTTTCACCAACTAGCAGTAGCAACTTGTTTACCAACTGCATCATTATAACCTCGTAGAGGAAGGGACCACAGTTGAACCCAGCAGGAGCAGGGTCCAGATGAGAACTCCTGACTATTTTTCTCAATCCCCGGGTACCATCTCCGGATCACCATGAAATAAATACTATCAAAGTACCATGGAGAACTATTTAAGATGCGCTCAACATCTTCATCTTTATCGAAAAAAATCTGAAACATATTAAAACTTACTTCCATTATTATGAACTTATTAGCAAAAGCCCATATATGTGTTTTCAAAGCCTCGAAAGTTAATTGGCTTGTCAGAAAAAACTACATAATTTTTATTTTAGCATATTAGCTTAAAATAAAATATTTCAAGAAGTTTTATACATTTATAGATACTCTATGAAATAAAAACTACTTATTTTATTTACCTCGACACAAAGCTTGAGTATGGCTCGAGTTCGATGATGCCCATGATTGAGTTTAAGTTCGATAGAATTAAGTTTGTATTCAAACTCAGAGTTTCGATAAGTTCAATGCGCAACTCAATTCAAATTGTTTACACTAATAGATCCATTCCATTTGGAATCTTCCATTAAGAAAAGGATCGCATACACCGGCTTCACTAAGAATAATATCATAACACGACGTAGTGCGAAAAGGTCTTGGGATCCAAGTATCATAAAAAACATACATATATACATTCATACATACATGGTTGACATGAAACGCTGGAAATGGATATTAATTTTGATGTGATACCACGCAATTTCCGAAAGGACATTTATGTCATTTTCGAGAATTTATCATGCATCATTGTATTTCTTTACCGTCTGAACTCGAAGTGTATGAGTTGGGACATTATTGGATTTTAATTAAGTGCAATTTCCACCAACATGGCACTCCACCTCTTGCAAACATATCCACTGTGACGCCTCTGTTCCCGGATAACGAGTCTCTATCCAGAAAAAAAAAAAACGCCTGGCACATGTATAATTAAAATTTAATCTAATTATATACAAGCCATGATTACACCTTGGATTCCCTCAGAACTCTTTCATGTTATTGATCACGACTTCAATGAGAACACGATCCTCTTCCCCTATGAGGGAAACTTATAAAAGCATCATCATCCTTAAAATCAAAACTACGTTATTAGTTTGATCCCAAAATCTTACATAGGCAGTCAATCACAATTTGCTCAGTTATAAATCCTCAACAAATCCATCAATCATTGCTGTAAACTCAGAAAAGTTGGGCTCAGGTTGGGCTATGAAACTTATTATACTAACGCCGCCTCCGAAGTTAGCCTAAGTATACTCGGGGGGGAGGCTCGTTATATATTAACGAGGAATAACTCTTATATACTTAAACAAGCAACATAATTAATCACAATTGGTCTCAAGACGAACTCCCAAGTTACGAATCACTATAAAAGAAGACTGGGCTATCATATTTGCATAATTTGTCATATCTCCAGCTAGTTAGACCGGCCAGATTGTTAGCTCCGGTGAAGAAGAAGGAGTTCTTCCAGTTCTTAATGGACTTGGGGCGTTTTGGCAAAAATTCCAACTCTTATACCGACTCATGGGCTCACGAGACAAAAGAAAGCCCTAAATAAGGAAACGGAAAACCTCTCGCCTATGATCCTACGGTATAAGGCAAAAGCCACAATAGTCCTGATACCGTGGGGTGTAATGTGAGGAAGGCTCGGGCCATAATAAACTAGGATATGAAAGAAAGCCTCAATAATGGGAAATCGGAGACCTGCCTCCAACTGCATAATGTACACTGTATGGTAGTCTACAAGAGGGTTATCGGCTCCATCTTCGGGGGGGTAGGTAAGATAGGGACGAAAGCATCTTTACTTATCTCATACTTACAACAATGCAAGCTCATTTGCCCTAGGGAAAGAATGGAAGGGGTATTTTGAGAAATACCCCTATGTATTGGATACCGCCACCGAAGAAGAGAAATTTCGAGTTGCCAACCAAGCCCCTTCAGAAATATATCTACTAAGGGCCTCATTAGAAGCAGTGCTCATGGTGAAGAATAATAAACTGTTAGTGTTTTTAAGTAATAAAGTAGGAAATAATACAGAGAAAGAGAAAAGTCTTACTTGTTGAAAAGATCAAAATGAGGTCTTTAAGATTTTTTTGGAGAAGAAGACATGGATCTCTCTCAAAAGATATTGATGAAATTTAAGAAATAGCGAAGAGTCAAATCTGGGATACGATTCAGCTTTTCCGGCCAACCAAACAGTGTGAACCAAAAGTCTTACCGGCTTGCAACTCACTCGATCAATGGGTTTCGGTAGGTAATCATGAGATGGAGTGTCTTGAAATATGCTGTTGGCTTTTCAAATTTCGAAATACCGACTGTCAAGCATCATCAAATGCCAGAAATACCGAGACTGTCAAGCATCATCTAAATTTGTCTGATTACAAAGGCAATGTTAGCATTTAAAAGGAGAATAACGCCTGTATCTCGATGAATAAAACCCCACCTACATGACAAGAACGCATCAGACAAGAAAATATGGTCGATTCAAAGAGGCAGCTGCAAAACAAAAGGAATCAAAACAACATTGTATATTCCTATTCTTATTTTTGTCAACAGCACGCACATTCATAATGAAACCGGACTAAAATCAACTTCTGTCAGGGATACCATATGCTTCAGTTTATCCATCATAGACTTATTTCTCTTTGGAAGGAAAAAGATTTTCACCACCACGTTACAAAGTGTATGACCCTTATTCTTAGAGATTAAACAAAACAAGGTGCTTTGAAAGATCAACGGGGAACTTACCTTTCCGAAAGGCATCCCCCCTAAACAAATTGCACCACCGAGCAACCATAGGCCAATTCTGCTTTCAGAAAACTGGAGGCAAACATCAGGCCCCATCTGGTTGAGAGCCAAGGAAATCTCACTTTCAGAAACTTGCATCCTCATGAAGCTGCAAAATTTTGTTATCTGAAAGTCATACAATCATCTTAAGTCTCTGTAATTCCTTGATATCATAAAGGATCTTAGAGCACTTGCAGTAGATACTCTTAGATAAACAAGACCGGTCACACATTCCATACGAATCTCCAGCCTACAAAGCCGCAGCAAGCATTTTCTCAAGGTATATCGTTGCCTCGCCACGTTTGCCTCTCCTTAGAGATTCTTGAAACATTACTTTGTATGAGGCGCCATTTGGTTCACAGCCGTTTCTTTTGAAATCTGAAAGAAACTCTTCAGCCTCCTCTAGCAAACCCAGTGCACAAAACCCTTTTATCATGGCCAAGCATGTGACACCATCAGGATGTAATCCTTTAGCAGGAAGGCTACTGAAAACAGCTTGAGCTTTAGCTAGATTCCTACTTTTGGAGAGTGCATCAATGACAATGTTATACATAGATAAGTGAAGATGAACTCCAGTAGTTTCTATCGTCTGTAAAACTTGCAGCGCATCGTCAACACACCCATTTTTTGACAAACCATCCAATAAAACACAATAAGTGTAAGAGTTAGGAGCGAAGCCAGCTTCCAGCAACTGATTGTATATTTTCTCAGCAGACGCAAAGTCATGAGCAGAAAGGAAACCTTGCAATATACAGGTATACGTTTTAATATTAGGAGATAAGCCTTTCTGCGACATTTCTTGAAATAGATTCATTGCCTCACTCATGCTCTTTTTCTTACAGTATCCATTGATGATTATATTATAGCTAATCACATCTGGAGCATCACCCAGAGACACGATGGAATTGAAAATTTCTCTTGCTTTGTCTATTTGACCATGCAACACATGCCCATCCATCAAAGCGTTAAAGGTGACAATATTTGGACCGATACCTTGATGTATCATGGTCTTGACTAAATCTTTTGCCTCTTCTATCCTTCCATCCTTGCAAAAGGCATCAACCATTGCATTGTATGTAACAACATCCGGATTGACACCTTGCTGCATCATGGTCTTGACTAAATCTTTTGCCTCTTCTATCCTCCCATCCTTGCAAAAGCCATCAACCATTGCGTTGTATGTAACAACATTCGGATTGACACCTTTCTGCATCATGGTCTTGACTAAATCTTTTGCCTTTTCTATCCTTCCGTCCTTGCAAAAGGCATCAACCATTGAGGTGTATGTAACAACATTTGGATTGACACCTTTCTGCATCATGGTCTTGACTAAATCTTTTGCCTCTTCTATTCTCCCATCCCTGCAGAAGGCATCAACCACTGCATTATATGTAACAACATCCGGAGAAATTTTGAATTTAACCATCTCATTGAGTAGAACCGCAGCATCTTTCCATTTGCCCAGATTACAGAGACCATAGATCAAGCCATTATAAGTGATAACATTAGGGGAGATACCTTTTTCAATCATCTCTTCTAAGAGGCTGCGAGCTGCATCTACATTTTTATCCATGCACAAGCTGTGGATGATAGTGCTGTAGTCAGAAACACATGGCTTATACTTCCCTTTCTCCATTATTCGCAGTAATTCAATAGCTTTTCTCGTATTCCCTGTCTTGCAAAGCCCATCAACCACGGTGCTATACGCAACTTTATCCAGTTCACACAGCTTTTCATTAAAAATCTTCTGCAACAGAATTTGTGCTTCATAGACCCAATGTTGTCTAAAGAGACCTTTAAGTATGGTGGCATAGGTGGCCGAATCTGGCTTGTGACCGCGCTTGAAGAATGAACCCAATATCGAAAAACAAAAATCCACGCGTTTCAACATGCAACAACAGTTGATTGCAATATTCATTGTGTAGTTATCGATCAAAATCCCCACTGAACACATGTCTCTGAAAAGTGAGAGTGTAGTCGGGTACTCTTTCATCTTAGAGACATGACCCAGAAGCTGATTGAAGTGAACAGTATAAGGGCGAGGACTCATTTGGATCATCTGATGGTACAAACTCAGAGCATCATCCACATTTTTCACATCATTTATTAAGAGTTTAATTGGCTTGATTTCAGGACTACTGCTTACATAACGAAACCCAAAAGGCAAAAAGCAATTACCTTTACTTCCACGGCAGAGAGAAGCACCATAATATGCGAAAATTGCAGAAGAATTTCCCTTCATCATATAGTTTACCATTTGGATCTCAAATGAAGTGTCGCAGATGAAAAATTAGGCGAGATACACGAAGCTAAAACCCCTACCTACATACTCGAGTCAAGCACTGGGTTCTCGGAAACCATCATCGCATTGTGTTTCATGTTGCCATCACCAATTCACCATACGAAATCGGTATGAGCACTTCCACTTCCACGGCAGATTGGTTGGTATTCTTGGAATCGAAAGTATAACTGTGAGAGAAAACAAATTTTACTATGGTCCTGGATCAAATCCTATTTGGTGGTCCAAGTCAATAGAATTTAAAGGATTTTTGGTGGTCCTTTCTGTTTAAAAATCAACCATTAATGATGTATTTTCAAATTGATGATATGATGGTCCAATTACTTGATTCAGGACCATCGTAAAAGCACCGGTGATAGAAAATGCAATTTTGGTGTTCGGTGAATGTATTTTTTTTCCTGTTCTTTTTTACAAATACGAAAAATAACTCAAACACACATTTTATTTATTAACTTTTTTGGGGAAAATTATGGAAAAGGACCAATAAAAAATAAAAAATAAAAAAAATTTATGAAATTATAAAAAAGGACAATAACATTTGTATTTTAATAAAAATAACAAAATATCTTTATTAAGACAATTTTGCCTCTCTATTTATAAATAAAATAACTAGCTATCATGTTTTCTTAAACAAAAAAACAACAAACAACAACACCCCACGTGAATTTATAAGGGTATTTTTGTACTTCATATGTGTAGTGTCCTTTTTGCTAATTTTGATAAAGTGATTGAAGTAATGCTTAAAAGTTAAGATGTTTTTTTAAAATTTGTATAGATTATGAAAGGAAATGATTAGTGAAATAAAGTAGTATAATAATAAAATAATAGTAAATTTTTTTATAAAGTTGATAAAGTGAAATGATGAGAGATAATTTAATATTTTTTTATTTGTAGTTGAAGAAATGATTGATAAGAGAATTGTAAGATATGATGGGTGAAGTGATATAAAAAAACTCCAAAAAAATTTCTAACGAAAACAAACGAAGCCTTTGTGTCCCGGATTCAAACCCAAAATCTCCGGATTACAGGTCAGAGAAATCAACTCTGAACCAATGCACTGTTCGCAGGTTCGGTGAATGGATGCTAAAAGCAAAGCAATAAGATCCTTCAAACCATTTTTTTTTTTTTTTTTTAATTTTATAATTGTAAATTCATATATATTCGTGTTTGTTTAATAAGCGAACTACTTCGACCTTGTTTGTCTAATAAATAAATTAAATTTTGTATTTGAGCAATAGTGTTAATCTACTGTTCGAGCTCACATTTCAATTTCCAACTATGTTCTTCAAATTTCAATTTCCAACTATGTTCTTCAAATCTCGTTTGTATGTGTGAAATAAAAAGAGGTTGAATGTCTTCCTAGTTTATAAAATTTATATCAACCGGAAATTTAACACTTGTAATTTTTATATAAAAATAAATTTATATATGTGTGTAATATACACACACGTGTACACGTGTACATGTATATGTAATATACACACACGGGTACATGTAAAATGATAGTTTCGACAGTTTTACAAAACGGAAAGGTGTTTGGGTCATTATGTAAAATACCAAGGATGCTACATTAATTACATGTCTTGAGAGATTTGAAACATATGCAGATGGCTGAACACGAGTCGTATGCTCTGTCTCGAGTTTCTTTAGTCGCACCTGAAGCCCACATTCTGACAAGGTTTTCTGCTGTCATGGATGTTGATAAAAAATGTCTTTATTTTGTCGGCAAAAAAACGAAAAATAATGGTGAACTTGACGTTAAGGTGTATCGTTTCATGTGGGAATTTAAGCGGCGCCTCGTGGCAATGGATTTAGATTTAGATGGTTTGACATGTTTTGTAGCGCAGAATCATCTTGGACTTGCATTAGAATTGGATAAGGATATGGTAGATAAAATGTACTATGCAGGTTTTGCCGTTTTGGTGTGTTGGATTGCGATTGTATAAATTGGAAAGTTAGTCGTGTGCAGAAGTTAAAAAGAGTCATCAGAAGTAGGGTCTCTAAACGCACTCGCATCAGTGTCTCTTAATAGATAGTCTACTTTACAGACTACAACATCATTTTTATCTGCTTTACAGAATCTCTACACATGGTTAACTGCATTAAATTTTCTATTGTACAACATTAAAATAACTACAAACCATAAAAATAAGACATTTTGGAAAACAAACACACACACAAGACGCACACGCTGTACACATAGCATACACACACACACACACAAACACACACACACACATATATATATATATATATATATATATATATATATATATATATATATATATATATATATAATTTAATGAATATTCTTACAGTAATAAATATTTATATTAGACAAATATTACTTTGTATGGATCTTCTAGATATTTATAGAAGATCCGTACAATGAAATATTTGTCAAAATCAAATTATTGTCACTCCAACGAGATATATATATATATATATATATATATATATATATATATATATATATATATATATATATATATATATATATATATATATATTTCATTAATGTTTGAAAATAATACAAACTTAAATTTGTAAATTCTTTCACACTTGAGGGGGTGTGTTAAGTGTGGTAAAAGGAAATTTAGTAAAGGCGATACTATATTTCCTTATACTACACATAACACACCCCCTCAAGTGTGAGCATCTAACAAGGCTGTGCCAACTCGGCACACAAAGACAACACCAACTAGGCCAACAAGAACAAAGAGACCCAACACTTGCACAATATAAATGAGGGAAACAAGGTTCAATCCCAAGACCTCCCTCTATGATACCATTTTAGGATTGGTATTATCAAGAAATCTATAAACCAAGAAATCAAGAAGAAGAAGAGTTCTTGCATTGGCTAACAAAATATGTGGAGGCTTAGGTTTAGGTTACAAAGTGAGAGGCTTATATAGCCAAATCTCTAAAAGACTAAAATGCCCTTATGCCTAATACAAAATATCTAATATAATATATTATAACATATATACTGCTTTCAAGCCTATGTCAAAACTCAACATTCTACTGTTGTTAAATGCTTTCGTTCTGACTTAGGTGGGGAATATACTAAGGAAGACCTTTCTGACATCTTTACCTCTAATGGTACAGTGCATCAATCTTCATGCACTGACACACCACAACAAAATGGTGTTGCTGAGAGAAAACATATACACATAGTTGAGACTGCCCGTTCTATGCTTTTATCAGCTAGTGTTCCAAATGACTTTTGGGGAGAAGTTGTTCTCACATCTGCTTACCTCATAATTCAGACATTTCTCCTTATGCTAAGTTATTTGGCCTTACTCCTGATTACTCTCATTTGAGAGTTTTTGGTTCCACTTGTTTTGTCCTTCGTCCACATGTAGAACGTACAAAATTATCTTCTCGTGTTGCTATATGTGTCTTTCTTGGGTATGGCGTAGGAAAAAAAGGTTATCGTTGCTATGATCCTTCTTCAAAGAAGTTGTATGTTTCTTGACATGTTTCTTTTCTTGAGCATATTCCCATCTTTTCCCTTCCTGCTAGCTCCCACAATCTGACTAAGTCTGATCTTGTTCATATTGATCCCTTCACCTCTGATCACTCCTCTGATTCACCATCTTCTGCCATTGATGCATCACCATCTTCCTTACATTCCCCCTCTTCACCTTCTCATCCCGAGCCTCGTGAAGATGATACTTCACCCCCTGCTGCAGCTACCCAAGCATCACTTGGGATGACGGATCCAATCCAGCCTCGTTACTCCAAGCGCACACTTAAGTCTACTAAGTTATTTGATTTTGCTTATTCTTGCTACTCTCAGTCTTTTGCTTCCTTTCTAGTTTCTATTGACACTTTATCGGAGCCTACCTCTTATTCGAAGGAGGTTTGTTCTCCTGATTGGCAAAATGCTATGGCTGAGGAACTGTCTTCTTTAGACAGGAATGGTACTTGGGATCTAGTCTATCTTCCGGCTGGTAAAAAAGCTATTGGTTCTCGATGGGTGTATAAAGTTAAAACTAAGTCAGATGGTTCTATTGAGCGGTATAAAGCTCGTTTGGTAGCTAAAGGGTTTGCTTAAGAGTATGGTATGGATTATGAGGAAACATTTGCTCATGTTGCCAAGATGACATCTGTTCGGGTTCTTATTGCTGTCGCATCTATTCGTCAGTGGCATATCTCTCAGATGGATGTTAAAAAAGCCTTTCTCAATGGGGATCTTAAGGAAGAAGTATATATATATATGGTACATCCACCTGGTGTTTCTCATGCTCCGGGGCATGTTTGTAGGCATAAGAAGGCTTTAAATGCCCTCAAACAAGCCCCCCGTGAATGGTTGAGAGATTTTCACATGTTGTCACTTATCTTGGTTTTACCTCTAGTTCTCATGATTCAACATTATTTGTTAGATCAACCTCTGTATGCCGTATTCTTCTTCTACTATATGTAGATGATATGATCATTACAGGTGACGACATTGATGGTATTGTGAGTTTAAAAGCAACATTGTCTTGCTGCTTTGAGATGAAGGACTTGGGTCATTTACGTTACTTTTTAGGCATTGAGGTAGCCTCCTCGCCACAAGGTTATCTCCTTTCTCAGTCCAAGTATGCTTCCGACATTATTCATCATGCCCAACTTACCGACACTCGTGTTGCTGATTCTCCTCTTGAGTTGAACGCTCATTATGCTCTGACTGATGTCCTTCCTCTCTCTGATCCTACTTTATACCGTTCTATTGTTGGCAGCCTTGTATATTTGACTATCACTCGCCCTGACATCACCTATGCTGTTCACATCGTTAGTCAGTTTGTCTCCTCCCCCACCTCTGTACATTGGGCTGCTGCTATGCGTATTCTTCGTTATCTACAAGGAACTCTGTATCGAGTATTTTGTTTCCTCGACTTCATCCATTGAGCTTCGTGCTTTTTCTGATGCAGATTGGGCTGGTGACTCAACTGATCGAAAATCCACAACAGGTTTTTATACATTTTAAGGGGATTCTCTCATTTCATGGAAGGGCAAGAAACAAGATGTCTGATGGCCAAATTATAGCAAACCAACTTTAACCCGCAGAGTACCGGGTCGGTTGTACTACAACTGGCGAGCAAGGTCGTATCCCACGAGGAATCAATCAAGTATCACAATCAATTTCGTATTTAGTTCAGGTTCACAATATGGGTAAAAACAATAGCTAAAACTAGAAAACAAAATAAAACTTATAACTGTAAAATATATGATAAAAGGAATATCTAAACTATGATCAGGAACACGGCTCTTAACACCTTTACCGAATCACTAGGGACAAGTCTTAACCTACCAACCAACCAATAGCTTCTAATGAATGTGTTGTGGGTGCAATCTCCTAAATTGGTCCCTAGGCGCTAATACCACACCTAGTTACCCTATATCCGGTTCAACAGTCCCCTCTATGGGATTTAATTGACCCAATATGAAGAAAAACTGTGAGACGTCACATCCACCGAGTTCACGGCTTAGCTAGAAAAACCTTACCAGAACAGGCTGCGAAAAACCTGACTAGTTCGTGCATGGAAATCCTAAAACCCTAGTTCGCACACTCTCTTGAAAAATAAATTTATGCACTCTCTGAATCCCCTCCTTTGTCCGACTGAAACATCATGCGCACGCATGGAACAAGCATGCCTACGCATGCATTTTCTATCCGCTACAACATTGGCACACCTTTAGTAATTCAACAATATCTTTGTGTATAGAGCTCTGATTTGAACAGTTCAAGTTGTGTTGGAAAGCGCATTCAATTTCCTACAACTTTCATGAAGACAACATTTCCATAAAACGCCTTTAAAATGTCTCAAATTGCAGATGAAGTGCAGGTATAGTGAAAACATCAACGATTCTTGATCCGTTCCAACTCTTTAACTTCGGGCACATGCTTTTACCTCCCATTATCACCCTTCCATCATCGATGACTCTGATCTTGGGATCACAACGAACCTATTCCCTGCAAATATCAACAACAATACCTCACATAACTTCCGCAAGATAAAATAGGTATGAAATATGTAATAATTCACCAAAAATGACGAGATTTTTGGACTAAGTCGTATTTGATCTCAAAGTGAGTGAAATGGTGAAAACGCTTCATAAATCACTCAAAATACCCCAAAAGTGCATCAAATAAGTCATAAACAGGGGTAAAATCATGTAAGAAATGAAGCAAAGTTGACTCTCATCAACTACCCCCCACTTAGCGTTTGCTCACCTCGAGCAAATCAAGCGATTCAAATAAATCATGAGGTCAACATTTTGATCATATGGGAAACCAAAATATTCAATGAGTAATAACTGGTCAACGAGCTAATACACACGGGCCAACACGTATCTCACCATGGAAACTGAATGTGTGTGTGCATAACTTCTCAATCATTCACTATAGTTAATCGGCTCAGAATATAAATGCATGACTAATGTTGTTACACCATAGGCTTATACTTCATAAGCATCTCCACTAATCGAGGTCAAATCAAGGCTAATTAAAGTCAGGTAGGACTTGCACGGTTGTAACGTTAGACTGGGGACGGGGCTAAACGAAAGGATAAAAAGGAATATCAAAAGATAAAACGAGTGAGCCTAATCAAAACATCTTGAATTTACTTCATAGCCCGTCTACTTCTTAGCTTGATGTAAGAAAACATTCTCCTTCTTTACTCTCAAATCCCAACACACTTTTAACAAGAACTCGCCCCACCAACGCCACATTGGAAGAAATAATACATGGCCTTCATCAAACATTCTTTGACTCAACTTTATTCAAACTTTTTATTCAATTTTTGCTTCTTTTTTTGATTAATTTTGATTTGGATTTTTTTTTTTGGTAAACCAAACACCAACACTCTGCTACCCCTTCACATTCGTAATACAAAAGGTACACCAACACCGTCTAATGAATACACATCTCCGCCACCTCACACTTGTGCTAGAAAGTGCGCTCAACATAAGATTAAAACTCACTCGTAGGGTGCCAAAGAAACGTAGACCACAAATAAAGGCGAAGGGTTTGTAATTATAGACTAATCAATGAATGGCTAATTACGGGTGGGGGGCTAACCACCCTACAAAGTCTTAGAGGGGTTTCTGTGGAAATTATGTACATGGTTGACTATTTGGCTCTGGTCGAGTCAAAGAAATGCCAGGATCGTCATCCCTTAATCTACCGAGATTGACCTTTTTATTTCGCCTTGAAGTTAATGGTATAAGTTCTAGGTAACAGATTAATGTCTATGGCATCTATAAGCATTCACTAACCAACCACAACTCATGAAAGCAAAGCTATTACGTGCATAAGAATTCCATTTCCACAACAAGATGAAGGTTTGACTCGCATGCATTCAACTCATGACTAATAATTAACCAAAAAATACAATAGCTCACATAGGATACGCAACCTTAAAGCCATGAAAATATTTAAAAATGGCTCAATTTTTTCTCAATATTGACCAAACACCAAGCATATAATGTATCCGATGCATAAAATAAAAGCAGAAGTAGTCAAGTGAAGCTAAGTCTACCACCCCATTTAAAACGGAACACCGTCCTCGGTGTGTGAGTGATAAAGTAAAGAAAGAAAGACTTAGCTGAACCGGAAATCGAGCACAACCATGAAAAGTGACAACCTCCAATGTATCTCCCAGGGTACCTGTGCAATCACAACATAGAAACCAAGAATCCACTACGACGAAATGCCGAAACCTTAAGTGTAGGTGAGCACAAGTATGGAGATTTATATATAAAATAAAAATATAGGTTATCACATAGCATGAAACGAAATTCTAGATGCATGATCGAAATTTTCTTCACACTCTAAAAAACAAACCTAACAATCTAAGAAAAAATGGGTGCCTCCCATAAGCGCTTTTGTTTTATGTCATTGGCTCGACTTATTGAATTTCAAAAACAAGTTAGGGTGCCGAGTTTATAGTCTTCGGCAAGACTCGTATCCCTTAAATTTTGCATTCGACTCTACCTCCATCCTAGGGACACTCTCACTACTCTCGCCCTCATTAGGTTGCTCATAACTCACATGGCACTCCTCAACAACTTCCAACCTCTGTACTTCCTCACGCGTACCCCAATCATTTCCCGGGTGCTTAATGGTCTTGTAGACATTGAAGGTTACAGTCTCATCACCTGCTCTCATTGTAATCTCACCTTTCTGAACATCTAGTAAAGTCCTACCCGTAGCCAGAAAAGGTCTTCCTAACAGAACTGGGGTTTGACTATCCTCTTCCATGTCCAACACTACGAAATCCACCGGGAAGACAAGTTTCCCTACTTGAACAAGAACATCCTCAACAACTCCCATGTGGCGTCTAATCGACCTATCCACCATCTGCAGGGTCATATTTGTATGCTTACGCTCACCTACCCCCAAGCTCTCAAACATCCTCCTAGGCATCAAACTTACACTTGCACTTAAGTCACAAAACACCTTCGGGAATAACATCCGGCCTATAGTGCAAGGAATGGAAAACTACCCGGATCTTTCAACTTAGGAGGCAACTTATTTAAAAAACAACCGAACACTCCTCATTTAAACAAACCACTTTCTCCATCTTGGCCTTGTTTGATAAAATCCCTTTTAAAAATTTAACATAAGACGGCATATGAACAAGAGCATCCACAAGGGGGATATTTATCTCAACCTTAAGTAGAATATCGAGAAATTTGTTTTGCTTTTTAGAAATAGTAGGCTTAGTAGGGCCACGAAGGGGCAAGGTAATGTAGATAAATCAAAAGGTTTTTTCACAGAATTCATACCTGAGCTGTTCGTACCTCCCTGCGTCGTGTCTTCTTGCTTCTCCGGTGCTGCACTTGGATTTTCCAACTCTTCCGCTATCTCCTCAGCTTCTTGCCCTTCATCGATCACCACCCAATCTTCATCTTCCTTTCTCAACTTCTCCATTGTTTCCTTCTTCTGAACCTTGGGAACCCCGATGTCACTACCCACTACTTTTCCACTTCTAGTAAAAATGGCATTCACTTGCATGTGGCTCACTTGCTCCATCTGCGACTCCAAAAATTTTACTACGGACTGCAAGTGTACATGGGTATTTCTCATATCCTTCAATTCCTTGTTCACATCCATGTTATTCTCCTTCATGTCTCTGCTAATCAGCTCTAGTAAGATGTCTCGGAAATTTTAGGTTGCACGGGCTCAATGGGTGGTGGTGCTGACTGTGGGGGTAGGGTATATTGTAGCTATGGATTAGGTTGTATATAAACTCCTTGTTGAGGTTGCCTCAGATTCACAAAATTAGTCTACGGTTGCGGTGCATATTGACTCTGTTGAGGCTGCGCAAATTGCGGTTGAGTGGTTTGCCCGGCCTCTTGATTTCTACCCCAAGCGAGATTGGGATTGTCCCACAATTTCTGATAATTCTGCCCCCTGTTCTGATTGGATAAAAAGTTCACATCCATGGGTTTCCAATTTGATGTCGAACTCGAATATGAAGTTTGGTAGACCACAGAGCTCGTGCATAAAGGATGCATATCCATGGGGTTAATGCCAAAAGGGTTCTCGAGAGATGGATCATTTAGCATTTGGGTCGTGGTCAACTGACTAACCTATTTAATAGGGCAATTTGTGGCCCAATGTTCACCACCACAAAAAGTACACCCTTTGAACTCCTTTTTCCAAGCTAACATATCACTCATTTGCTTCTTTAATTCCGTCATTTCAGCTTGCATCTTCATAAATTCCTCACTCGGCCCGACTTGGTCAACCGAGCCAATTGGCTTCTTCGAAGCTCTTCTCCCACTTTCCACTGTCTGTTGATTTCTGCAACCCTCTCTATAGTAGCCAATACGACGTCAGGTTGCACACTCATCACATCTCCTCCACACGCCTCATTTAAATTAGATTGATTAGTTTCTCACAATCAACCATAGAAAAGATGTACCTGATCCCATTATTCCAAACCGTGATACGGACACTTCCTCCACATTTCCTTAAATCTATCCCATGCCTCATGCATTCTTTCCATGTCCAACTGTTCAAAATTAGCAATATCAGCCTTCATATCTAATGTTCTGGACAACGGACAATACTTCAATAGAAACTTTGAAGTCACTTGGTCCCAAATGTGTAGGGAATCATGTGGAAGTGACTCGAACCATACTATAGCGGCCTCTTTTAATGTAAATAGGAATAATAGAATCCTAACCGCTTCCTCAGGGACACTGTTCATCTTCACCATCCTACACACTTGCATGCAATGGTTCAGAAATTGGTTGGGGTCCTCAGTTGACTTCCCCCTGAATTGAGCACGGTCATTTAAAAGATACCATACATGCTGTTTGATCTCCAAGTTATTTGCATGAATAGGTGGTAGACGGATAGGGTTGTGTCCCTCACCAATAGTTGGAGTCGTGTAATCTCTTAAGGCTCTCCCATGATTGCCCTGATTCTGCACTACTGGTTGTGCATAGCAGTTATGTGCCTGAACAGGGGCGGCTGGTGGTGGATGCTGGATATACAGAAACCCGAATCCAGATCCGATCCATAATTGGATCATCAGATCTGATTCACAGCACCGATCGAGACACTTGATCTTGCACAGCGGAAGCTACGAATAAATTCGCATGCGATATTACCACGATTTGATTCGCATTAACAATTAATATAACTATGAGAAGGTTGAAGATTTACCTTATTTAAAGAGGAATAGTAAATCGACAGATGGAGAAGCCGCAGTCTTCCGGATTGTATCTTCAAGCGACGACTGGTGGACGTCGATCCTCACCGTAGAACCTCCTCGAATATGCACAAGAAAAACCCTAGTTTTCTCCTCTTAATGACTAGAACAAGAAACTAATTTTTCTCTTCTTTTATTTGATATGTGGCGCAAATTGTGATGTGTAAATTGTGTTGGGAGGAACTCTCTTTATATAGGAAGATAACTAGTCAAGAGAGAGTTATCCATTTCACACCACAATTACCTATTCTCACAAGGAAAAGATATTTGCTAAAAGATAAGAGATAATTCTCAAAAAATCGATCTCTTTATCTCTTTTCCATTAATTATCCAAAAAATAGATAATTAATTAATTACACATACGAGATAATCTAGGAAAATTTCTTCTCCCAATTTATCCATAATGTGGCGCTAATTTCATCATTAATTTAATAGAAAATATCTTTTCTATTTTACATATTATTTACCAAATAAATAATATTGCATATTCATTAAATAGACCAGCTATTTAATTTATTCTCAAGGTTCCAAAATTACGAGAAAACACTCGCGTGTTAGGAGCTAACCCGGGGACCATGGCCTATAACCAGTAGCTACAATAAATTGAATAAAATATTCATCGAACATAATATTTCTACTCAACTTATTAATTCCGGAATTACGCCACCATAAATCTTAAACTGAACTCTATCGATTATAGATATAACTTATTCTCAAAACGTCGAGTCGAGTCGATAAGTGTCCATTGATATAATCATTATATATAAACTAACCCTCCATACTATCCGTAATGAAGCGTTATTTCCGTAAACCTTCTTCAATACCTCTTATCCTTATTTACCATTAACCCACTAGTGATCAATTAGTTTATAACCAATGCGAACTCCGCGGATCGATCAGTTTCTAGGATTAACAAATAAGGGGATTGTATTTCTACTTCTTGCAGGAAGGAATGGATTCCATAGCTGTGAGACACACACTACTCACTCATCCTAGAATAGTGCCAACGTGAAAGTGATTCGGACCGCGCCTCTTAGCGATCCTTAACGAACACACCAAACCCTATCCTGAAACCAATAGGAGTATGCAATCACTTCAGGATTAAGGTGAATCCATATATGATCATCTTGTGATTTAATAAGATTTCTCAATCATGGAATTATATGAGAAATGCAGATTAAATCGGTCCAGTCCTATATGACTCTCATCATATATAAATGCCCCACTTAGACAACCAATGTCGACGGTCCGGATAAGACGGTCACACCATAAAGTGTTATGGCCGCATTAATGGCGGTTTAATCAATAGACCCCATACTTTGATTAAGTTCACCATGGACTAACAGTTCAAGTGTATCACCATAAACATAATCCTCATGTGTGACACACACTAAGTTATATGGCTACATATGATACGACTTGGGGTTTTCAGCAGCGCATTACTTACAAGCATAAAGCAAGTAGTAATAAGATGAGAATAAATCTGTCATTTATTAATTATATAAACAATTACATAAATTGTCTTTCTGGCGCTACTTCCAACAATCTCCCACTTTCCCGTATAGACAAGCAACAATTTCCTTTCGGGCACTCTACATCTAACAATCTCCCACTTGCCCGTAAAGACAAGCAACAATTGTTTTTAGATCACCTCACCCTTATTCTATCTATCCACAACATTCTCCCACTTGATCTAAAGCAGATGAGACATATCTCCCAATTTCATACCCGCCAAGCGCTTATCAGTGACATTAGATGCCACGCGTCTTGGTAAACTGATTAGCTAGGTTGTCGGCTTGAGGCGATCTTTAGGACCAAAACGTCGCCTCTCTGCATGATCTGTCTGACCAGGTGGTACTTACTTTCAATATGCTTTTGACCTCTTGTGACTGCAAAGATCCTTTTCTTGAGATACCTTTAAACTGTTTTCACAGTAAAATGATATCGGCTCATCAAGACCTGGAATTACTTCCAGATCAGCAAGGACCCTTTTAAGCCATACTGCCTCTCTAGCTGCTCCGAAAGCTGCTATGTATTCGACCTACAAAGTCAAATTGGCAACGTAGGATTGCTCCAGAATATAGCTCCATCACTATGAGAAAACACTGAGCCTGAGTTCGAATCACGATCATCCTTAATCCGGCTAATAATCAGAATTAGTGTAGTCAACAACACTCAGGTTTGCACCCGAATACACAAGCATATGATTCCTCGTTCTCTAAAGATATTTGAGGATGTACTATACTGCTATCCATTGCTTGAATCCAAGACTCGACTTTAATTGACTTATAATAATCTGACATTCTCTATCCAAAATAGAATCTATCCCATTTTCTCTACATCTGAAGATTGAGAGAATTATTCCGTGAGGGGTTGGGTAGGAAACCTCTCGTTGAATTTAGCATTCGAAAATGCATCATCTTCTTAACAATAAGATGAATGGGACACTGCCACTACTTGCTCTCATGAATTCGACCGAATCAAATTCTAAGAATGTAGTCCACTTCTCTGATTCAGAGAAGCTTTGGCTCATCAGTTCTTGACTTCAGATAACACACCCATGTTGTTCACAACCGTTGCAGTGTTACCTGTATAAACACTAACGTCTATTACTTTACCAATATTGATTCTCTGGTCTACAAAAGACTCATCAATATTCTGGTCAAGCCCACACATTTCAAAACATGTGACTTTTAGTGACCTTTTGGTTTGCTTTAATCCGCCAATGGATATAAGCATCTGTCATTGGCTTTAAGCTAAAACCCTTCCGTTCCGAATGAATTCAAGCTCCTTTGTTCGGCAAGAAAGTTTCAGGGCATCACCCCTGTTAGTCTTTCTGCTTTCCAGGGAGTCAAGCAAGGCGGAATGGTGAGAGTTTTAGGGCACCACCCCTGGTTAACTCTCTACTTCTCAGGGAATTACCCCTAGACCACTTGGCTTTGCCTTGAAAGTTAAACTTTCTCATTCATTCGTCTCTTCTACACGTAGATCCAATTACTCCCATTGGGCCTGAGACACTCAGGTGGTTCTACAAGATTGTGAACAGAACTGGAGTACCAAAACTCCATTTACAGGTTTATGGCTTTAAACCAACCTCATTTTATCAGAATCCTATACAGTCCGTCTAAAAGACCATATGTTATCAATCACCCCCAGCAGACTGTAAAGTCTGCATAATCACAGCGAGTCAATGGATAAACCATACTCCCACTGCATTTGGGTGGATTAATCTCCTGATCTGGTTCAGTAGTATTATTTCAATGTTACCCCAACAACCAATGTTGGATATGGTCTGATTAAATCAGATAGCAACTCCTTGAGTAACATTACTTCAAGGTCCAAGGTTGTTATTTAAACATCCTTTCAGAAAGGTTGTGACAGTACAACCGTCACTTTCCGGTCCTAAGAATCTTATAACCAACCTTCACTCATTGCATTAAGATATTTCATGAACAGTAACCATCTGAACGTGTATGCAAAATCTCCAGTCCTACCTTCAAGCACCAGTACTAAATGCCTCTATTTGCGGAAGTAGAGTAAATGTACTTCACTCTTTATCCACAAATTCATAGGCATCTTCTAGGTAGACTTCTCGGTGTTACACAATAATGTAAACCGTTATTTTGCAACCAATATTTTAATCGAGTTAAGCAGTGTATTGTATCATATCAATAACAATATATGGCGATCCATGGTTTATCCTTTCAGTGAAATCGTTTCACTCGGAGGTAGGCCGAGCATCAGTGCCAAAACTGTGCTATAGCCTATATCTGAGCATGGAATACTCGTTTCTCTGGTAATATCTATTGGAAATATTATTTATATTTTGATGATGATTCGTCACGAAATTAGACAAATCACTTACAACCCATGATGATGAAGTCGAACTTCATTTGTTATAGTGCATAATAAAAGAAGAAGCAAGAAATGGTCTAGAGATAAATGTATAAGTTCTATCTAGAGTCTGAACCTTGTATAGGTTGTTTCAGACAAGCATTGTAATAGAATAGGAACTAGGCGAACAGCTGAGTCACAACAAGAAAACTGAGTTATAACAAGAAAACTGTATATGCACTTGAAGAACTGAGGGTTCAAACTCAGTTATGCTAAAACTGAAGAAGATAAGTTCGCTGAGGGACACAGACTCAGTTGGCTTATCTAGAAGACTGAAGAACTGAGGGACACAGACTCAGTTGTTGAGGATTGAAGAACTGAGGTGGCAAACTCAGTTAGAAGCTGATTAAGTCGTGACTATAAATCGAGATTCGTGCAAGTCTGTGGTGACACTAAAGCGAGTTATAGATCATGTAAAACCGAATAATCTTAAGGACAAAGTTTATCAGCTACCTGAAAAGAAGAAACTGAATGGTGTACTCTGACTTAGTCAATTAAAGTCAGATATTAAGTAAACGAGGTACTCAGTTTTGAAGAAGAGTAGAAAACTGAGTTAAGGCCTTGATTGAATTTAAACTATCAATACGACAAAAGATCGTACATATGAACGTTGGCTAAATGACAAGTGTAACGGCTACAAGAGCTAGTAACCGTCACATCACCCCTATAAATACACAAGAGAATCACTCAAGAAAAAAGAGAGGAGGATCAGAAAAAGAGCTTTACAAGCATACATTCAAAGATCCAAATCAGATCTATAAAAATCGATTATGTATATCCGAAAAAAAGGAAGCCATCGAAATTGCCTTGAAGACTTCAAAGAAAGATCCAAGAACCCATCAAGGGGAAAGAAGGCATCTTGGAGCTACAAAGTCGAGATCCGAAGAATCAGATGACTCATTGAATTAATCATTGATTAATTCTAAACCTAACAACTTTGTGAAAAAGGGTTGGTCGTGCATAGTTTGAAGAGAGCAATTCTACCTTTCTTCATACGGTGTTGCTACAATTTGCAGTGCGATCCAAGACTGTGTGTTGGTATTAGTGGTGAGTGGTGAAGGAGCAATTCCACCTTCAAAGGATCGATGCATGTGAGTGAAGGAGCAATTTCACCTTTCTTCATTTTGTGTAGATAAAGTGAAACTAGGGTGTCGTGAAGGATTTGTCATAGTACTAGGATTTTGTAACGGTTATCACATTATTCTAGTGTTACCTCCTACGCCACAGGAGAAGGGGAGACGTACGGGATTACACCACCCGGAACTTCCATAAACAAATTATGTGTTGATTTACTTTATGCATCTGTGTTTGTTTTATTTATTGCATTATCTCTCAAAGAAACACTGAGATTAATCGAGTCAAAGACAAAACTGATACATAGAAGGTCTAGTTTTCTATTTACACATCTATGCACCAAAGGCTAGTTTTTATCCCGTGCCAGGTTAACGAGACTAAATATAAGTCAGTAATAACTTATATTCAGTTAAGCTAACTGAACTCCGCACAAGTTAAAGGGACAGGAACAAAACTGAGGATCAGTTTAAGTTTCGAGAGAAACTTCGCCTCTGGGACTTTTCCAGCTCAGGATTAGTTTTTGGTGACAAGTTTATTCACCCCCCCTCTAAACTTGTGTTAGCCTTTCCAAGGGACCAACAATTGGTATCGGAGCAGTTCTTTCATTTGAAAGAAGATCCAAGAATACCTTTTTAAACCAGTTGTTGAAGACCCTTCACTGTATCAGTTCACTTAGTTTCAATGTCTACATCTAAAGCTAGAAGTTGGCTTATTCACCCCCTGACTAATTGCTTGCATAATATATCTGATTTTCAGGATCAAATGATCGAAAGGTTCGATCATGATGATTTATACATATTCAGAACCTCAACTCAGTGATGATGTGGATACAAACTTCAATATTCATATTAACAAATCCAGAGGAGTTCCATCACTAAGAGACCTTTCAAAAGAAGAAGGAAAAGAGTTACAAGTGGTTGTTGATATTGAAGATTCATCACAGCAACAGAAGAGTGTACATTTGAATCCTAAAACTGCATCAAATCATCAAGGAAAGGTACATTCTTCAAATCAGTTATCATTTGCTGAACTCAGTCTGAAAAACTCTGTTCTTGTCAAGTTAACTGAAAAACTTACGACAGAGAACTTGACAAAGCAAAAGATTGGAATGAGTTTCTTGAAACTGAGGTGTCAAATCTAGCTCAAAGATTAATGTCTAGTAAATTTGACAAAAGCAATGATAATCCCACACCCCTACCCAGTCTTGAGACTTCAAAAAGAATAATCTCTAGAAATCAAGATACTGGAAGATTTAGTGGATTACACAAGGAAACTAAAATGTTAAATCTAAAAGAATCCTTGTGAAATCAACTAAGATTGAGCGCAATGGTTTATCCAGAAAAGAGTTAGAAGGTTTAATTCTCTCAACAAAGAAACTGAAAGTAATATTTCAAGAACTAACTCAACCGGACCCAAAAAGCTATGGGTACCAAAGAAAACTTAAACTGCTTTTGCAGAAAATTGATTCACTTTGCAAAATCCTCTAAAAGCGATGTATATTTGGCCCGAGAAGGCAAAGGCGATGAAGGACAAATTGGTCAAAAGAAGTAAAACTTTCCGGCTACCATCGACGTTTTGGTGACATCGCAAATCACTCGAAACCACGTGTCAATCTGGGAGAAAAAGTAGATGTACATCCCTACATAATCTCATTGATTGTGACACGACTCTCATTTGTAAACGATTGCAAAATCTTGACAAAATCCTGCTCACCCAAAATCAAACATTCAAGCTTTCTTAACTCAAAAATCAATGGAGCGATACAACATTGACGATGGAATCACCACCAGCCTGGACAACTTCTGTCAAAAATTCTCAAACTCCACTCTTTCAATCCAAATTACAAAGAAGATCAAAAAGATTCAAGGGTTGGAAAATTTGATTGATACAAAGGTCACTACTTTGTGTCCAGATGGCATCAAAGATTTCTACAGAAATGCCGAAATCATCAACAATGGAAAAAGCTTCAAAACGACTGTTCAAGATAAAAGCTTCACCGTTGATGAACAGTTGCTTTCCCTGGTGTTCCGTTTAGATATAATTGGAGGCACTTCATCTTTCACTTTCGGAAATGAAGAAAAGAGCAAACTTTGGAATGTCACTGCAATCAGCAAGAAGGAGAAGAACTTCATTGGCTCCATCTATCAACAAAAGAAAGAATTCGCAGCCTTGACAATACTTCTTACCAGAAACGTTATTGGTCACGTTCGAAATTTCTACACTCTCTCAACCGATAAAATGAAGATGATTTATGCTATTTAGTTTGAGAAAAGATCGGATGGAATAAATTTGTTCTCAATCAATTGATAAAGCAAATTTCAGACGAGAAGGAAAGAGTCAAAGAAAGAAAAGATATTGGAGAATCATTTTTTTTTGAAAAAGGATTTCCTTATCTAGTGCAAAGGATACTAGATCATTTCTCCATATCAAAAGTCACGAAACCAAAGCAAAACTCAAATCGATTGCCTCTCTTGAGACAAAGAAAAGAAAAATCATTGAAGAAAAATGGAGTGAAGTTTTGATTCAAGTTCAAGTGGAACCGTGAATATAGACGAAAAAGAAACCCGAGAAGGCAAAAGAGGTTGTGGAACAAGCTTCACAAAGGAACTGGGCCGAGAATGTGATCCAGTTGAGGATGATAATCAAGAGAGTGAACCGAATGAAGATAGTGAAACTGAAAGAGAAATTGAAGAATCAAGAGATCAAATCGATGAAGTATCTGGAAGGAAGTGAATTTCCACTACCATGTATATGGGAATACATCAAGAGAAAAGAGAAGCGATGGAAGATCTGAGTGCAGTAATTTGAGTATGAAAAGGCGGCAGTTCTCGATGTTCATTTTTATTATCCACGAGGCCAAGATCTCATCCTGTGGCTCATGAGGCACCCACATGCAAATCGAATTTGAAGAACCTCGCTCAAGAAAGCAAGCGGAAAAACTGAAAAATTTGAAGGATTTCATTGAATGTTTAATACAGAATCTACAGGAGAAACTATTTCAACATGCATGAATTAATTGGAAGGATACATTATTCGAGTTTGAACAAATACTCAAACATCATCGCCCTACGTAAGTTATTTGAAGATTGCTTTCGCTTATCTTCAAACAAGGGGGAAGATGAAGCTGTAAGAGAGGATGCAGCTAAAGAGGAAGAGGCTTATGCCAGACAACTGATGGAAGATCAAGATAGACAAATAGATGCTGATCTACTAACTACTCAACTTGATGAAGAAGCAGTTGATGGTCTGTTTGAAGAGCTGATTGCAAAAGGAGACTTTAAAGAAACAAGAACTGAGGATGATGAGGAAGTCGCAGTTAAAGCAGTGTTTAGTATCAGAAAAAAGCTTGTAATCTGTGTCAAATCCCTTGAGAAGTTGGCAGATAAGAAGACACAAACAAAGGGGGAAACTGAAAAGAAATCAAAGAAAAAGAGGAAAAGAAAAACTTAATCTCATTTTAAGAAGAAGAGAAATTGATGGGAGAAGAACTCAAAAAATTTCGATCAAGTTCAAAAACCAAGAGAATGAAGAAGGAAACAGATCATTCTTTGAATGAATATCCTGGAAATCAAGCCGAGAGATGGTGAATCAGTTGAAGAAAGAAAAGAAAGAAGACTTTTGGAGACGAAGAGGAGCATCCTTTTTGGAGAAAAATTAATGGCACTGGAAAATAAAAAGATGTAATCTAATTCAGTTTTTAACTCAGTCTGTTCTATTTTGAATCTTGTGATAAACTTGGCTGTTCTATTTTGCTATCTTAAGATGTTTCGTTATGATTTCTTGCACTATTCTTTCATTATTGCTTTTAGGGAGGGTTATGATACATCATCAAATAGGGGGAAATTGTTGGAAATATTATTTATGTTTTGATGATGATTCGTCACGAAATTAGACAAATCACTTACAACCCATGATGATGAAGTCGTAACTAGCTGTTATAGTGCATAATAAAAGAAGAAGCAAGAAATGGTCTAGAGATAAATGTATAAGTTCTATCTAGAGTCTGAACCTTGTATAGGTTGTTTTAGACAAGCATTGTAATAGAATAAGAACTAGGCGAACAGCTGAGTCACAACAAGAAAACTGAGTTATAACAAGAAAACTATATATGCACTTGAAGAACTGAGGGTTCAAACTCAGTTATGCTAAAGCCAAGAAGATAAGTTCGCCGAGGACACATACTCGGTTGGCTTATCTAGAAGACTGAACAACTGAGGGACACAGACTCAGTTGTTGAGGATTGAAGAACTGAGGTGGTAAACTCAGTTAGAAGCTGATTAAGTCGTGACTATAAATCAGGATTCGGGCAAGTATGTGGTGACTCAAATCGAGTTATAGATCATGTAAAACTGAATAATCTTAAGGACAAAGATTATCAGCTACCTGAAAAGAAGAAACTGAATGGTGTACTCTGACTTAGTCAATTAAAGTCAGATATTAAGTAAACGAGGTACTCAGTTTTGAAGAAGAGTAGAAAACTGAGTTAAGGCCTTGATTGAATTTAAACTATCAATACGACAAAAGATCGTACATATGAACGTTGGGTAAATGACAAGTGTAACGGCTACAAGAGCTAGTAACCGTCACATCACCCCTATAAATACACAAGAGAATCACTCAAGAAAAAGAGAGAGAAGGATCAGAAAAAGAGCTTTACAAGCATACATTCAAAGATCCAAATCCAGATCTATAAAAATCAGATTATGTATATCCAGAAAAAGGGGAAGCCAACGAAATTGCCTTGAAGACTTCAAAGAAAGATCTAGTAACCCATCAAGGGGGAAAGAAGGCATCTTGGAGCTACAAAGTCAGATCCAGAAGAATCAGACAGCTCACTGAATTAATCCTTGATTAATTCTAAACCTAACCTTTGTGAAAAGGGTTGGTGTGCATAGTTTGAAGAGAGCAATTCTACCTTTCTTCATACAAGTGTTGCTACAATGTTAGTGCGATCAACCAAGACGTGTGTTGGTATTAGTGGTGAGCTGGTAAAGGAGCAATTCCACCTCCAAAGGATCAGTGTGCAGAGTGAAGGGAGAAATCTCACCTTTCTTCATTTTGTGTAGACAGTGAAACTAGGGTGTCGTGAAGGACTGTCATAGTACTAGGATTTTGTAACGGTTATCTCATTATTCTAGTGTTACCTCCTACACCACAGGAGAAGGGGAGACGTACGGGATTACACCACCCGGAACTTCCATAAACAAATTATGTGTTGATTTACTTTATGCATCTGTGTTTGTTTTATTTATTGCATTATCTCTCAGCAAACACCGGATAATCGAGTCAAACACAAAGCGATACATAGAAGGTCTAGTTTTCTATTTACACATCTACTGCACCAAAGGCTAGTTTTTATCATTTGCCGAGCTAACGAGACTAAATATAAGTCAATTAATAACTTATATTCGATTAAGCTAACCGAACTCCGCACAAGTTAAAGGGGACAGAACAAAAGCGAGGATCAGTTTAAGTTTGAGAGAAACTTCGATTCTGGGACTTTTCGGCTTCGAGATTAGTTTTTGGTGACAAGTTTATTCATCCCCCCTAAACTTGTGTTAGCCTTTCCAAGGGACCAACAATATCAGAGATTCCTCCAAATATTTATATAAACTAATCGGTGTTTTGAGTAGTCATTAGACAAAATGTCCATTACTCAAAAGATCCCACTAGCTTGTATCATTCATAAGACCCCGAAGGTCAATATGAGCAAGCTATGATACTTCTTTAGCTCTATTACCTTTCCAAATTGAAAGGTTACTTAGTCATTTTTCCTTAGAGATAGTGTTCTTAAACTGGGAGATAGGAATCACCCTTAGCCAGTCTTCAGATCTTATCTTTAGGATATATGCACTAATTAATAGATGCTGAAGAATCGTTTATCTAAATACGGAAACCATTTGTCTTAATAGTTTATGATGTGTTACATATACCTTTTCAGCATTACTTAGTGGTTTTGACTTTTTCAGGCAAAAGTCCGAGTCCCATATTCGTACTACAAATGTCATATTCACTCTCTTTAAGGAAACTATATTATCAATTTGAAAGTAAATCCATTTGTTCCAATGAATCTGAAAACATAAATTATATTTCTTTGATATTCAAGGATTAAAATCCGAAATTTATTTCCTTATATCACTCCCACTATCTTAGCTGAAATATCTGCCCGTTGTCTACTCTTTATCATGAATGCCCAACTACCTTGTTCTAACAAAATAACTTTAGCTTCTGAGTCAAATTACTCGGTTAAGAAAGTCTATAAGGATTCATAGGTTAGTGATCCGAAATCACTTTCCTTAGCCTTCCTTTACTTTCTTTGATTAATATTTCGGTTTAGCCTTTAACTTATTTAGTTTAGTCGACTTATACTTGTAGACATTTACCTTCCCATTCTTGGCTTTCTTTAAAGGAAATGGCCGTGAACTAACAGTTCATTTGAGTAGGCACTACTCATGGACTGTGGGATGCCTAGTGAGATTGATACCAAATCATTCTCGTCATCTTTGAACTAATTTTGTTTTGTCTCTCGCTTGTCACGAGTGACATACTTATCAATGTCACTTCAATTTGTAGGCTCAAGAGGAACATCCGCTTCCGAAAAATTAATATGAATTCTCACTTTATGAGTTCAATGTTCTTGTTACTTTTCCACTTTTACGAAGCCATCATTAGCCAATTTTAATTACTTAAGCAGTCTAGTTACTTTGAGATGATATGTAGTTGTAAAATAAAGTATGACAGAAATATAAATCAAATCATACACCACAACATATAATAATTTTAGGAACAATAAACGTGATGTCATGCATGCAGTTTATCCTATCATTCCAAGGATTTAATCTCACATCATACTGCTGCCACAGGGTCGGTATCAGCACAATGACGATTAAATTGAGACAATCTCTCTCAACAATTAACCATTAAGAATCAGACATCTTTTATTTAACTGTTGATTACCTTCCTTATTCAGCCAAGATATTTCCAAAATTATCCTTTTTGAGTGTGACCTACTATTTCAGATCTCAAAGTACGCCCCGAGTATGCCTCCGCAGGGTCGGTCAGTGACTCGACGAGTACCCAGAATCCTATCCTTTCGGAGACCAAGCCTTGAATTTTGATAGGGGTGAAGGCCATCCGCAGGGGGCCGTAATCAAAGCAGCTCGAGGCGTCACCCTTCTCTCACGTGCTTGTGTAAACAGTAGAGGCCGCGGGGTCGGTTGTGACCTTCCCCGCTCCCACTCGTTATTTTGAAAATTAGGTAGTCTTATTAGGATTTTAGAATTTTCTAACAATCCAAAAAAAAATAGATCATGAATATTTATTTTAATCCTCCCACTAGTCCATCGGTTCCAAATATCGTCTAACTAGTGTCACTATATTCATTATTTCCAATTTTTGGATTTATAAATTCTTTGTGTAGACGCTACACAATTAAAATTCATCAAGAATTTTATAATCCTAATATATTAGGACTTATGAATTTCCCACCAAATCGAAAAAATAATAAATCACAAATTTAAAGCTCCCACTAGTTTAGCGGTTCCAAATATCGTCTAACTAGTGACACTATTTTCATGATTTTCCAATTTGTCGATTTAGAAATCTCTTGTGTATTCACTACACAACAAAAATTCACCAATGGTCCTAATTTTATCATGATAAAAAAAATTTAGGATCTCAGAATTTTCCAATAATCGAAAAACAATAAATCATGAAAAGCAATCACTAACTTATCGGTTCCAAATACCGTCTAGTTATTGTCTTATCTTTTCACGATTTTCCAAATTTTGATTATTAAAATTCTATATATGTAGACACTACATAATTAAATTCTCAAAGAATTTTAGATCCAAAAATTAAGCTTATCATCTGAATTTTATATCCCGATAAAATTCCGTTTCCTTTAATTAATTTATTTTATTTTTAATCTAAATTAATTATCGTGTTCATACATATCTAATTAATATCAATATTAATTTTCTACATGTATACATATGCTAGGAGTGGAATTCATGAATACGATGCATGACATGGTTATATCACATAAATAATCACAAAAGAAAATAAATGCGAAAAATAAACCACTGATATGGATCGTTGGTACCCCTATATTTAATCTATAAACCTAAAATTAAATAATTAGATAAACCCTACTATCAATAGGTTTACTAATATCTAATTATAAACTGCCGCTGCATTGTATATTGTTTTTCTGGTCCAGATCTTCAACAAAAGTCTCCAAGCCGAGTTGATGTAGCCTTCTTTCTTCCATCACAGCAGCCTGGGTTTGAATCCTCCCATTTGCGCTTTTTTTAATTAATTTTTAATATCACTGCTTATTGATGTCGTGATGACAAAGAAAGACCGAAATCACAATAAGCGGCAACTTCATTCAAAGCAAATTTAAACCGTTTGTGGCCTCCAAAATCGGCACAGGTACAAACACAAATAAAAAAAATTACATCCTATATCCAATCAATTTGGATCTAAAAGCTTTCCAGAAAATTAAATACAACAATTTCCTATACCCGGGAAAAATGGGTTTACAATAGATCTAACGGTAAACAAATACCAACCCCAATCCATCTCGTCAACCAAATCATTCAACCACGCATATATATAACAAATATATAAAAGATGCAATATTTATTCAATTCCACACCTTATTAATTAATTATGCAATCAAGATCGCCAAATCGCTTTAACCTCGCTCTGATACCACATGCTGGATATACAGAAACCCGAATCCGGATCCGATCCATAACTGGATCGTCAGATCTGATTCACAGCACCGATCGAGACACTCGATCTTGCACAGCGGAAGCTACGAATAAATTCGGATGCGATCTTACCACAATTCGATTCGCATAAACAATTAATCTAACTATGAGAAGGTTGAAGATTTACCTTATTTAAAGAGGAATAGTAAATCGATAGATGGAGAAGCCGCAGTCATCCGGATTGTATCTCCAAGCGACGATTGGTGGACGTCGATCCTCGCCGTAGAACCTCCTAGAATATGCACAAGAAAAACCCTAGTTTTTCTCCTGTTAATGACTAGAACAAGAAACTAATTTTTCTCTTCTTTTATTTGATATGTGGCGCAAATTGTGATGTGTAATTGTGTTGGGAGGAAGTCTCTGTATATAGGAAAATAACTAGTCAAGAGAGAGTTATCATTTTTACACCACAATTACCTATTCCCACAAGGAAAAGATATTTGCCAAAAGATAAGAGATAATTCCCAAAAAATCAATCACTTTATCTCTTTTCCATTAATTATCCAACAAATGGATAATTAATTAATTACACATATGAGATTATTTAGGAAAATTTCTTCTCCCAATTTATCCATAATGTGGCACCAATTCCATCATTAATTTAATAGAAAATATTTTTACTATTTTACATATTATATACCAAATAAATAATATTACGTATTCATTAAACAGACCAACTACTTAATTTATTCTCGAGGTTCCAAAATTACGAGAAAACACTCGTGTGTTAGGAGCCAACCCGGGGACCATGGACCTATACCAGTAGCTACAATAAATTGAATAAAATATTCATTGTATAGAATATTTCTACCTAAGTTATTAATTCCGGAATTACGCCACCATAAATCTGAAACTGAACTCTATCGATTATAGATATAACTTATTCTCAAAACGTCGAGTCGAGTCGATAAGTGTCCATTGATATAATCATTACATATAAACTAACCCTCCATAGACTATCCTTAATGAAGCGGGATTGTTTCCGTAAACCTTCTTCAATACCTCTTATCTTTATTTATCATTAACCCACTAGTGATCAATTAGTTCATAACCAATACGAACTCCGCGGATCGATCAGTTTCTAGGATTAACAAATAAAGGGATTGTCTTTCTACTTCCCGCGGGAAGGAATGGATTCCATAGCTGTGAGACACACACTACTCACTCATCCCAGAATAGTGCCAACGTGAAAGTGATTCGGACCGCGCCTCTTAGCGATCCTTAACGAACACATCAAACCCTATCCTGAAACCAGTAGGAGTATGCAACTTCAAGATTAAGTTTAATCCATATATGATCATCTTGTGATTTAATAAGATTTCTCAATCACGGAATTATACGAGAAATGCAGATTAAATCGGTCCAGTCCTATATGACTCTCATCATAGATAAATGCCTCACTTAGACAACCAATGTCGACGGTCCGGATGATACGGTCACACCATAAAGTGTTCTGGGCGCATTAATGGTGGTTCAATCAATAGACCCCATATTTTGATTAAGTGCACCACGGACTAACAGTTCAAGTGTATCACCATAAACTTAATCCTCATGTGTGACACACACTAAGTTATATGGCTACATATGATACGACTTGGGGTTTTCAGCAGTGTATTACTTACAAGCACAAAGCAAGTAGTAATAAGATGAGAATAAATCTGTCATTTATTAATTATAAAAACAATTACATAAATTGTCTTTCGGGCGCCACTTCCAACAGTGGATTCACATTCTGTTATTGATTTTGCAACATCATTTGCATCATTTGATTCTGATCAAAAGGCATTTGACCAAATACATTCCCCTGGTTGTTGTTATGGTTTTGAGGGGCTTGTTGTTGTTGTTGTCGGACTTGATTCTGCTGACCTCCCTAATTTTCGACCCCATTTGGTCCCAGATTAAGTGCCCTCGGATTTTGAAGGGGCCTCTATTTAAGTATTATGGATCTTGATTCTCGAGAATGAGCGGTGGGTCTAACTGCAGCCCGTCTTGAGTCTCATTTCCATCGGTCAAATTTGTTAAGTCTCCACCTCCTGAAGTCATTGCAACTTCTTTTGATTCAGAGTTTACTTCAATAACTGAAGTAGATGATTCTCCAACTGACTTCTTCTTCCTCTCGCTATTCTGATGTCTCGCAAATGCTTCAATTTCCGAAATCAAAGGACGTAGTGGTTCCTTGGAACTTCGGGTCATACACTGCAATCACCAAAACAACACAAAAACAGTAAAATAAAAAAGACCTAATCCTAAATACTTGAATGATTTACTGATATTGACCGATTTCCCGGCAACGGCGCCAGAAAACTTGATGGCCAAATTATAACAAACCAACTTTAACCGGCAGAGTACCGGGTCAGTTGTACTACAACGGTGACCAAGGTCGTATCCCACGAGGAATCAATCAAGTATCACAATCAATTTCGTATTTAGTCCAGGTTCACAATATGGGTAAAAACAATAGCTAAAACTAGAAAACGAAATAAAAATTATAACTGTAAAATATATGATAAAAGGAATAGCTAAAATATGATCAGGAACACGGCTCTTAACACCTTTATTGAATCACTAAGGACGAGCCTTAACATACCAACCAACCAATAGCTTCTAATGAATGTGTTGTGGGTGCAATTTCCCAATCGGGTCCCTAGGCGCTAATACCACAATCTAGTTACCTTATATCCGGTTCAACAGTCCCTTCTATGAGATTTAATTGACCTAATATGAAGAAAAACTGTGAGATGCTCCACATCCATCGAGTTCACGACTTAGCTAGAAAAACCTTACCAAGGAACAGACTGCGAAAAATTTGACTAGTTCGTGCATGGCAATCCTAAAACTCAAGTTCGCACACTCTCTCGCAAAATATATTTTTAAAGTTCGTGTGTGGAATCATGAATTAGGTATCAAATTAATTCAAGCATTAAGATCAAATTTTAGGACACAACAATTCAAAAGATTTAATTTTTAAGCTCTCTACTCATCCCTATATCATCGTCTAGGCATCAATTTCGTGATTCCATCACATAATTTAGCTATAAAATATTGGGTTAATTCCTTAAAAGTGTAGTTTTTTATACTTATTAGCCCCATAAGGACATAAAGGAATCTGTTGGACTTATAAGGACGTAATATATCTACATGTACCAAAACACCCCTAATCTAATAAAAACAAGCGTGAAAGCAGGCAGTAAAAAACAAACAGCTCTCCTAGTTTACTTCACCGGCTTCTACCGAGTCCAAGTGTTGCTTTCACTCCCAAGGCGCAAGCAACAAACTCTTCTTTATATTTGTCTCTTTCCTCCCTGTTTCCTTCACTCCATCAATTTCTTCTACATTTTGCTCAATTATATGTATTTTTGGTTTCTTGTTTAGATCTGCATTTGTAATTGTTGTCTGCATTTTGTTTGATTAAATTAAGTGGGCTCTCTTAAAGATTATCGATGTTGCTTCTATGTGTTGTTATTGTGGTTTTTTTTTTTTTCAGAGATCGTAGCCATTCCAAATGGCTTTAATGCTTGTCTGTTTTTTTTTTTTTTTTTTTTTGGCTTCTTTGTTTTGGAACTTGATGGTTCTGTGTTTGTGCTTTGGAATAAACAATATGTGGGAATAAATTTGTGTTTGGGCGATTTACGTAATGCTATGTGTGTGATTTCGTTTATAATATATGTAATTTGTAAAGAGTGGTGCTTCTGACTCTTGAGTTGAGTTTTGGTTTGGTTTTGGTAGTTTTGTATGGCGAGATACATTTGAGACCAATGTAGTAAGTGTTTATGTATGTAATTTGTCAATATCTACCCATAAAATAAGGTAGTAAATATTGCTTACATTTGTTATAAGCAAGTGTCAAATTCTACATCAAATTACAAAGAGTACTATAAGATTTTACTCTAGGATCGAGTCATATCTAAATAGCAGAGAGAGAGAGTAAAAGTATTATTTACGTGTATCTCATCAAATATAGAGAATATAGAGAAAAATCTAAAGTGCAAGACTTTTTGGTTTGTTTTTTTTGCAGTGCACCTTACCGCCGTTCTGCAAGTGCAGAAGCAATTTGTATCATCATCATCACAGTATTATTTACGTGTATCTCATCAAATATAAACGCTAAATTGATATTTGAGATACTCGGTTTCAGATTCCATACATTGAATTTTGGATGGAATGAAAATCATCCATTTTCATTCCGTTGGAATGAAATCATATTCCATTCCTCCGTTGCCAAACAAGCCAAATTGATATAATGTAATGAAAAAAGCATTCCATTCCATTCCATTACCGCGATCCAAACACGCCATTAGAGTTTCTCCGTTGCCAAACAAGCCAAATTGATATAATTAATGAAGTGACATTGATGTCACTGCATACATTAGACAACTAATGAAGTGACATTGATGTCACTGCATATGTCACTGTATAAATGCGGTGTCACTTCATCGTGGTGTCTCTGCATCGGGGGTGTCTCTGCATTGCGGTGTCTCTGCATCGTCAAATGTTATAACATCGCGGTGTCTCTGCATTGCGGTGTCACTTCATCGTGGTGTCTCTGCAATGCGGTGTCACTTCATCGCGGTGTCTCTTATTCATGATGTCTCTGCATCGTTAAATGTTATAACATCGTGATGTCTCTGCATCGGGGGTGGTCACTGCATCGCGTGTCTCAGATCTGGGTTGGTCAACCGCATCGTCGTGGTGTCTCTGCATCGGAGGTGGTCATTGTATCGAGGTGATCAATGGATCTGGCGTGGTCAATGCATCTTGGTGTCACTTCATTGAGGCGTCTCTGCATCGCGGGTGGTCACTACGTCGCTGTATCACTTCATCGAGGTGTCATCGCCGTGTCTCTACATCGCGGTGTCACTTCATCGCGGTGTCTCTGCATCGCGATGGTCATAGCATCGGGCGTCGCGGTGGTCAATGCATCAGGATGGTCATTGCATCGAGGTGGTCAATGCATCGGGGTGGTCAATGCATCGCGGTGGTCATTGAATCGCGGTGGTCAATATATCGGAGGTGGTCATTGTATCGCGATGGTCAATACATCGGTTTAAAAAATAAAATAAAAAACCTGAATAGCGTCTGGAAAAAAAAAAAAAAAAAAAAAAAAAAAAAAAAGCTGAGGAAGGGGAAAAAAAAAAAAAAAACCTCTCCCCTTTTTCTTATTAAAATAAAGGTTTATGTTACAGGGAACATGGAACCATAATTTTATTTGCTCTTTGCGATGAGATTGAAGCCATGACCTTCACGCATTGAGTAAGGAAAAAAAAAAAAAGAAAAAAAGAAACCACAAACAGCGCCTCTCCCCTTTTTCTTATTTTTTTTTTCTTCTTTTTCCATTAAGGGTATTTGAGTCTATCTATCTAATTTGTGTCCTTATAAGTCCAACAGATTCCTTTTTGTCCTTATAAGTCCAATAAGTCTGTTTTGTATACTTTTGGGTCTTTGGCCCTAAAATATTTAGCTACTCATAATAACAAAAACGAAACAATATATCACAAAAGAATTTCAAGAAAACATGATGAAAATAAATAAAATAAAGTTACCAATAGTTTGGAAGCAATCCACAATAAAGAATTCGCGAAAATAAATCAACAATCTTGAAGTAATTGGTTGCAAGAAAATAATTTTTATATTGGTTTTTGGAGAAACTCAACCTAAAAAATGAAGAGAAATTAAATTCCGAAAAAGTGGGTATAAAATTCGACCTAATTGGCTTTTATAGGGCCAAAATCCGAACCTGAATGGTGAGAATCCGTAAAAAACACGCGTTCCATGCGCGAGCATGGTGAGGTAATAGAGAAATGTAAAAGAGATTGTATTGCATTGATTCAACTGAATGGACAAAGTACAAATATATAATGTGTCGAGTCTTAGGCAATAAATAAAATAATTAATACAAAATATTCTATAGAATATTCTATGATTATTATGCGGATTCAGCGAGATCTTCTAGAGTATTCTCAACACGCCCTCGCAATCCCATGTGAATGCAATGGATATGGAGATTGACTCGTTGATGTCTGCAACATGCTTCTCCGAATCAAACGGTAACAAGAGCTTCACAAAACGTTACTGCTTTGCTGGAACCTGCAAGGGATCAAAAAGCTTGAAAGAGGTAGAGAAAAAAGAGGTAACAATGGGAGGAATAGATCCTAGGAAATAGTCGGAGGGATATACCCTAAAAAACAATTGGATGACTCTAAAACGTGGAGGAGTCATAAAAAAAAGAACCTAATAAAATTTGAAATGGATAAATAAAAAGATGAGAGTATATCAATAAATAGAGGAAAAGAGTAGTTGGTAGTGATGCAAAGGGAGCATAGGATTGTAAAAATAAAAAATATAAAAAGAATAAGAGGAAGACAGATACGGGGAAGACGAGAGGAGAGGCTGGGAAATTACGGGATAAAAGAAAAATAAGAAAGAAAATAATAATAATGCAGGACCACTTTCCATCCACAAATCCTTGTTGTGGACCGGTGAGGTTTTTGATGTGGAGATTGCTGTGCAGAGAAGTGCTAATCATGCGATGGTGTGATTGCCTTTATTTGCTATCGAGATCTTTGCAAGGTGTCGCCGGAGAAGCGGCGGATATGAGCGACGTTGTTGGAGAAGTAGAGAAGATAGTATAGTCGTGATGATTGAGGAGTGAAGAGAACTTGCCGGCGTCGGGATCGGTCACCGATAACTCCTTTGGTGGCACCATATCCATGATTACCGGAAAATTACAATGACAATGAGAAGATAAATTATTTTGATAATTAAAAAAAAAAACAACAGGAAAAAAAAGATGGGCTAGGGGTGAGGGTTCATTTAGATTTATGTTACGAACCCCCACCCGAAGAAATTTCTTGAAAAATTGCTCAGGATCTAAAAGACGTTAGTCAAATAGCTCCGATACCATAATAGAGAAATGTAAAAGATATTGTATTGCATTGATTCAACTGAATGGACAAAGTACAAATATATAATGTGTCGAGTCTTAGGCAATAAATAAAATAATTAATACAAAATATTCTATAGAATATTCTATGATTATTATGCGGATTCAGCGAGATCTTCTAGAGTATTCTCAACAATATAAAATTGGAAAAAAGGTCCTCTCTCGAGAGAGATTTGGCCAAATTTTTTATCCAACTCTCTATCGACTATGACGTGCATGCAAGGGTATTCATGCAAGCTGCAAGAAAGTCATGTGTCATGAGAGCCGGTCAATGTTGGCTCAGAATCCAACGTGGAGCAATGGGGCTAAAATGCGTAGATACCACTCTAGAATCCAGTAGTTCCACAATAGGTGGGAAGTTGACGCATCTTGGGACCTTGTATTGGTTGATGGAAGCACCCCTAGAAATGGAATAGTCCATCAACTCTTCAAATGTTCCATTTTTAACAACCCTTATTTCAAGTGGTCCTATGGAGTTGTCCTTTGCTCTCTTTAGTCTATACAACGAATTCAACGACTCTTCAATGGCCAAGCAACATTCATTCAATACCTCTTTGCTCAGTTCGTTAGCTGCTTCTTTGACTAACAACTCCCAATAAATGACATAATGTCCTGGGATTGTCCTGATATCAGCATAACTTGTGTACTCCAACACCCCGACATTGTACGGTTGCAATAGGGCTAACGCATTCTCGATGCCTTTTTGCAGTTCTTCCTCTGTGGTCTTATCTGCATCAATGCTCAATGCCACATTCATTCTCTTCACAAATTTAAATTGTGGCGCAGCATTATGAAAGCCCGTCACCTGGTCGAAACAAGAAAGGATTGGAAGCTTATATATTAGCCGGAGGAAAATTTGTCAAAATTAAAGTAAAATTACTAAGCACCTGTAGGATATCGCCCATACGGTAACGGCAAAGCCCGGCATAGGTGGTGACCACAAGTTCATATTCTTTTCCAATCTCCACGTTAGCTAGGTCGACGAGGTAATGTGGGGTTTTAGAAGATTTCAACGGATAGGGTTTAGTCGAGTCACTGTTGTTGATGAACTCGAAGTAGCCCATATTTGGCATGATGGTGTATGAGACTTCAGAAGGCCGACACAACGGGTTCAGATTAAGCCCAAAAAAACACTCAGAGGATGCATAGTTGGTGGATGCAAGCGGCAGTCCACCACTGTAGTAATCAAGAGTAGGAATGTACTGAGCCATGGTGCCGGTAATAATAACATCAAGGTACTTAGTATGTGGCCAAATTCTTCTTATAATCCCTTCCCACTCTTCACTTTCACATTCCTTTTGTACAAAATCTGCAAGCTCAGGATTTGGCTTGAGAATTTTAGACATGCATTCTCTAACTGAAGGGTCACTGACAATCTTAGGGCTTAAGGTCCCAGTTCTGATATCATAAGCGAGTTGTCTCCAATTAAGTTGAAGGAATCGAATGGCTAAGAGAAGACCAGAAGCGAAAATGGCACCTATCCTTAGGACCTCTTCTCTCATGTAAAGGCCATAAAGCATCTGAGAGTACATACTTTGAAAAGAATTGGCACAAATAATGGTTTCACTGGGGCTGGTGAAAACTCGGTATGGATCATATGGTCTGTTGTGAAAGTGAGGGTTCTTATAAATACTGCTTAGCACCGGTTGTGCACGTAGGCCTCCGGGGGTCCAGGTGTCGGCCTTGGCGAAAAGAAAGTACAAACCTTTCCCTTTATCTAAACCTGGAACATACCTGTTGTACGGTTTTTATTTGATTAAAAGGCGTTTTTATTTTTGCAAAAAATACATTTGTAGCTAATAATTTATTGTTTTCAATTTTAAAACTTACATATTCATGACTGGCATGAGAAGATTTAAAAGCTTCATTCTGCGAAATGACTCTTCGTGTGTTGTTGGGATGAATTTTCTTTCCCCGGCTGATGTACCAGAACTGTACGTGAGTACACAAATTTAGACATATCAATGGCGTAAAAATGTATTCTGATTTTTTTTTTCCCTTCTTTTTGTTAAATGTGAGGATAGAACTTCTTTATGCAGACCTACATGCACATATATATACCTGGCGAGAAACTCAGAGATGGGGTGAGAAGAAAAAATGGGAGATTTATCTCCGTTGGCAACGCGTTGAATATCCGGTTTGATATCTTCGTAGGTGACAACCGGAACCTTAGACTTGAATGAATTGATATCTGTTGCCCCATCAAGTTTGAATCTCTGTAGATACTCAGTAGTAGCATTCTGGCTTAGAATCTCTGCTAAAACCTTTTTCTGAACAGATTCAACATTTTTAGTCATTTCTTCAATGAACTCAATAGCCTTTGCATCCTTCTCACAAGTTGATGGTCCAAGGGATGATGATGACGAGATTTTTGTTTCAATTGTCATTGATAATTATAACCTTAATTATATGATAGAAAGAAAAAAATAATTATAACAAGAGATATGGGAAAGTACTTGATTCTTTTTTGTGACTTTAGAATTACAATGAGATGGGCGTTTTATAGTAAATAAAATTATAATAATAATAAGAAGCAACTAATGAGGTTTCGCAATGGCCGTATTGCCACCTTAAATCTTCATACATTTTAAGACTTGGGACAAATTATAGGTGATGCTTGTGAAGACATTGTCTTGGTTCACCTCCCAATATATTATTCTCTCAGGATAATTACATTTTGAATCTCTTATGTTTCATTATTTTTTCTCAATACTAGAATCTATCTTCCATTGTTACGATAAACATTCTGTTGTAACGGATTTGCAAAAACAAGAACATAAATAAAGATCAAAACGCACAAAAACAAGAACACGGAGATTTAACGTGAATTCCGATGTTGTGTCGACTAGTCCACGGGTAGAAAACGAGGAATTATATTATCACCAGAGTTCACGGATTTTACAGATAATTCTACATGCAATCGATCAAGGTTACAGTAGGTGAGTATTTATAGTACTCAGACTTGAACCCTAGCCGACTAAACTACAACCTCGGATGTGATTTCTCCATATGAGAACCAACTCCAGACGATAGATAAAGAATCTCTCGGGTTCATATGAGGTCCTATGTTGTCTTTAGATTCGGACAAGAAGACTGAAAACATACGTGATCACCAGATTTCGATGTGATCATCAGATTCAGACCTGTACACCTTAGATGAATGTATTACAGCCAAGTCTTCAGATTAAGCTCTTATCCAATAAATTCGGACTTCCAGATTTAAATGCATGAGATCTAGGCACTTTTAAAATTCTCCACATTGACTTCAAGTCGTGTCGAAAACAAGACCAAATTGAGATCCACAACCAAATGCCAGATTTGATGTATCGGATCAAATCACCTTGTTTTCATTTTGCCAATAGATTACCACCTTGAGATGTTCAACATATCCAGACAGTGCTCAAACTTCCCCTAGTAATAGATTTGGTGAGCATATTAGCACGATTATCATCAGTGATGATCTTCCTCACCTGAATTCTCTTCTCATTCCTTAGAAAATGATATCGATCTAACATCAATATGTTTGATTCTCTCATGATGAACCTGATCCTTAGCCAAACATATTTCACTCAAACTGTCACAATATACTTCAGCTTGATCTTGATGTAGACCTAGATCACTAACCAGTCCATTTAACCATCTTCTTTCCTTAGCTGCTTATGTTAGTGCCATATATTCTGCTTCAGTAGTAAATAATGTCAATGTTGCATGCAAAGTTTCCTTTCAACTTACTACATAACCACCAAAGGTGAACACATAACCAGTCATTCTCTTACTGTCCACATCACCAGCATCATCAAAATCACAGAACCCTGTGACAAGACACTTAGTATCATTTTCATAAATGAGACCAACATTAGTTGTACCCTTAAGGTACATGAACATCCTATTTACAGCCTGCCAATGTTCCTTACCAGGTTGAGCAAAAAACCTACTAACAACAGTACTAACAACTTGGGTCAGACCAGGTCTAGTGCATACAATATCATACATATGGAACTCTTGACATTTATTCCTTCTTTTCAGTTGATTGTAGAGCAAATACAACAAGTATACGAGTATTTGATGCACTTGGAGTATCTATAGGCTTGGCAGCTGACATGACAAATGCGGACAATATCTTCTGAATATATTAGTCCTTTTAAAACAAGAACAACTTCCTCTCACTTATGTCTCTATAAATCTCCATCCCCGGAATTTTCTTTACTACACCCAAATCCTTCATCTCAAATTCAGTAATGAGAAGATCCTTCAATCTCTCAACATCAAACTTGTTCACAACTGCTATCAGCATATCATCCACAAACAAAACCAGATAGATGATTGTGGTATATATGGTTGCTGAATATTACCATATCTCTGAAAAACTTGAGCTGTTTTGGAAGGTGAATAATTAGCATATTCAATATTTTTGTACGTCTCTCCGTTGTGGGTCTATAATTAATAGAATTTGGGTCAACGTTGCACACAAATGTATATAAATATCACTACACAGACAATTAAAATGTCAACATTTTAACCATACATGAGAAAACAATATTGATGTGATGTTTGAACTAAAAATTGTTAGAAAATCTACGTGGGAACGCAATGGAATTTAAAATTTATTTCATTTTTAACCAGGATCGACTTTGTTTAAGCAACAAGAATAAAAGAAGTAGACTAAAAGAATACCTTGGATTATCTAAAATAGATCGTCGCTTTGTCTACGGTGGTAGTTTTTGCACGAAGACGCCTAAGTGTTCGGCCTCTACCGTTGATTCACACGAACAACCTGCCGGAATCCACCATTGGATTTCTACTTAAAAAACTCGGTTGCTAGACCGACCTTTTCACTCTCTCAAAACTCTCTCTCGGGAAGCACCCTTATTTTTCACAAGAATTATTAACTCTTGGAATTGTGATGTACAAAAGAACTTGGCACACACCTCATATTTATAAGGTGACCTGCGCCCCATGTAGTCCCAATCTGATTGGGAGAAGCTTCCTGCGTGGAGTGAGGAGAAAGAAAACATTTTACTAGTAAAAATAAGGAAAATAGATATTTTAGATTTATTTCATTAAATGCTCAGTATCTTATATTAAATATATTTCCAAGATATATATTGACAATATCTTATATTGAATATATCCTTAATGTATTTACCATAAATCAATTTACACATATATGCAAATCTATATTTATTAATACATACTATAATTAATTAATTGCACAATCCAAATGTATCCTAATACACTAAGTGGCGCCACATATATACATATATTGGCTCCCGAAATATTCTTAATTAATTAATATAATACTACGATTAATCAATTCACTCAATACATGTATATCATATACACATCTAATTTCGCCACATACATAATAAAATATGTATATTTAATTAATCAACATAATTAATATCTTGTATTTAATTTATTCATAATAAAAACATATCATCATATTAATTTACCATTATAACACTTTAAAGTCGAGATAAAACTTTCATTATTTGGTTATCACTATAACCACATTTTAATCCTGTTTGATGTCTTTATGTGTGTGACCCTATAGGCTTCCGAATATGTTGGTCGTAGGCACAAAGTGCATTTACTAAAACACCCTTTATACCTAACGATCACGAAATAGCGTCTATCAACTCGTCGCTACCCCCAATCATCGGAAAAGTCAAATGCAATGACTACTGGCTTTCATGTGAAATGGTTACCGTGTAAATAGAATCTTATCGCTGTTACAATATCCATACGGTCGTATCTCGAGTGTCAATACATTAAGAATCGTATCTTATAATTTGGATATCATACTCTCTCGAAGTAACTCATTTACTCACACTTTGCAAAGATCACGAGAGCTAGACATTCCTTATAAGAAGACATTTTTGGATAATTACTCCTACTATTAGGATATGCGGTTTCCGGATGAGCAATATTGAATCATACGCATGCTTCAGTATCACACCCAATCACTACCGCATGATCGCCTATGTCTAGGGGAAACCTCAATAGTGTCAAAGTATGACAATCCACACCGTGATGTCATGAAGACTCCGGTCTCAGGATAATTACACGACCGCCATAGTGCGACACTTAATAAAGTAAGTGGGTCTGTCTAACATATGCATTCTCCACTACAGTCTAAGTGTCTCTACACTTTGATAGACGAGATTTATCCCTACCTTCAATAAGATAGAAGAAATCCAATACATGCTAGTCTAATCGTGCTATTAATGTCCCATTTCATAGCACATGCGACTAGAGACATTTAAGTATCAAACCTTTTAAAGTGAGTCGAGATCTTATCAATCATAATCACCATTATGATTTCTCCATTATGATTTCTCTTTACAGTTTGACACTAGAGACGTTATGATATATATACGATATCATAATTGGTTCGTTAAATGAACAAATATATAATAACAGAAAAATTATTTATCATATATATAAACATAAAGAAATAGTAGAAATGATCCGATCCGATTGAGTTTAGGACACTGTTTCAACAAAAATACGATGCTTTGATACTAGGTTGACTTATCATATCTTGCAAAACTTTAAGTCAGGCTGACAATATTGTCGAATATGTGGCCGAGTCTATTGGTTTTTGCTTGGACAAATAAATTTTAATAATATATAAACATTTTTTCATAACACTCAATATAAGTTACAATAAGAATAAAAGGATGTATAAAGCAAATGACCATTTGTAACTCCCCAACCCGAATATATGACCATTTCGAGACACGAAACCTCTGGCATAATTTAACGGTGGCATAATGCGGTATACACATGCTCGGAAAGTATATGGTTTCTATGTCCTTCAAGTCTGTGAATTACAAGCATACACGACCTACATAATCAATTACTATTACATATCCCGGAAGGTCAATCTATACATTAGTGTGAATTGGTGTATATTCCCAGGACAGAGTTCATGTCATAAGACAAGGTACGGAATGGCTGAAGACAGTTACACTACGATCGGCTAAATTACAATTTTGGTCCTCTAACTAGCTAGCTGGCAAATATAGGAACAGGTTGAAAATTGCGACCCTAATCTTAATTTAGCTAGCTATGTAATATTCCGATTTTCGGGAAAGGGCAGACGTGTCATTTTGTGAAAACGAAATATTATTATTTCTTTTCTTTTATTGGAGTTAAGTATTTTATGGATTTTATATATATGATTTTCGAATTATATATATATTAAAAAGGATTATTCTGAATTTTGGTAATTAAGGGTGTTTATGAAAAAATGGATTTATTTGGGAATTGTATTTAAGGAAAAGCTAACACAGATTATCCCATAACCTAGACAGAAATTCAGAAATCAGTTTTTCATCTCCTTCTCTGCGCAATTTTGAGAAGAGAAAAAGGTTAGGAGAGTTTTCACAATAACTGAAGCAGTTCTTGACCGTTTTCAGATCAGACGAGAGATTTGAGATCGTTGTGAGAAGGGCAACGCTTGGGGATCAGATTGTTGAGAAGTGTTGCAGATTTTCGTGGCTGTTTAATCTGGTTTTTGGCTGCAATTAGGTAAGAAACTCTTCCTATGATTTCAGTTATGATTCGTAAAGTTTAGATTATGTTTTTGAGACGTGTAGATGCTAATAAAAGATGTGTTTTTCATTGATCAAGGATCCTAGGTAAATCTTGGGATGTTTAGATATGTTTACCACGTTTTTATGTGTTTAATTCGATGCCAATTAGGTCAGAAACGGATTTGAAATCGCGTTTAGAAGATTTAGCGTTTTGGGGAAAAAAAACCCAGGCGGATGGGCGTCTGAATTAGGCAGATGGGCGTCCGAGACCCTAGTAGCCCAGACGGGCGTTTGCAATAAGCGAGCACGGGCGCGTCGAGGTTAGATTTTTGATTCAGGATGTAGCTGTTTTTGGCAGGCGGGCGTTTGGGGTTTAGTGGACGGGCGTCTGATACGGACGGGCGTCCATAGGAGGTCAAACGGGCGTCTGGCCTGTTTTGCCTTGTTGTTACGGTTTTATCATTCTAGTTTGGTTTTGGGTTTTGTAATCACGTTATTATTGTTTTCAACCCTTATTTATGATATGATATCATTGGTTAACATAAACAAGCCTGAATTGAACTTCTGATTCGTTCAGTTAAACCACCGAATGTACTCTTAAAGGGAGTTGAAGTTCGGATCCGTCGGAAGGGCATGATAGGCTTGTGCTTTGATGAATTAGCATTCATCATCATGCGTCATGTGTAATTGCTAGGCCTTGTTAATGCCTAGTGGTCTAGGAAGAGAGTAGTTAATGTGAGGAGATTAATTGAAAACACTTAGGTGGCTAGTTAATCATCCTAATAAATACGTGCTTGACTAGTAAAAGATTAAACAACATGTCTCTCTTGGATAGGCACCGGTCTATATCGCGATGTATGCCCTCGAAGGTGGAAGAACTCCGTGAGTCAACAAAACCCTAAATGCGGAGGGACTCCATTTGAGATGTGCGTACTATCGGAGTCTACCTTTCTAGACTTCGTGGATATTGGTGTGATCCACTAATATGTTGCCAAGAATATCCCCAGCTTGGATATGCGTAGTGCCCTTGAGTGCGGTTGTAACATAGATGAGATAAGTAGAAACGTTTAGTCAATTCATGTTGATGGACATGGAGTGAACCCTAGATTGAGTCGGTCACACATAATCAACTAAACTTTTAATTATCTTTACTTTATAAATTATAATTGTTATCATAGCTTCTCTTTCTTATTAAGTACGTTGTACTTACCTCAAATGCATGTTTTCTATGTGTTTGGGGGTGAGAAGACGAACAGGTTGATATTGTTTACGAGGAGGAGTTCGATGATGACGTTTGAAGACGCCTCATTGAAGACTTTACATTATTCATTTTGTTATTCATTTTGTAATTCATTTATTAGACTGTTTAGACTTTTGGTCTTTCGAGACTTGTAGTACTGTTATGTTTCTTTTGAGAATATTGTACATTTCTTTCGGATTATCGTATTATTCTTGAATGTAATAAGTTACATTTCCACCTTTAGATGTTGTTTCTATTCTTGGATGTTTGAGGAATTTTATACCCGAGTCTTTTGCTTCCGTTTGCTTATTTTTGATACGACGTAGTAGAGGCTTACGTATAAAGTGAATTTATTTTTATTTTATACGTGTCGAACGTTCCTTTTCCGGATAAGGACTCGGTGTCCGGGAACGGGGAGTTATAGTTGGTATCAGAGAGAAGCGTCTTTTAGGCTTCCTTTCTTTAAGATAAGTTTTCTCTAGACCTTTGAGTAACGTTCTGGTTTTCTTTGATCATCAGGATGGTGTTCACGAGAACTGGAGCGGGTGTAGAGACTTCCAGAGTTCGACGGGAAAGTCCAACACCGGTCGTAAGAGGCGGTGTTGTGAGGCAGATTCCTCCACCGCATTAGAGTTTATCACCACCACCTCGTACTGCGACACCCACACCAAGGTCTCAGCAGGGTTTGTCACCGAGACCTCATCTGGAGCAACCCCCACGATGGCACGTGGGAAGTTCAGCTCAGTTCTCATTGGTAAGTGATATTCCAGCAGGATTTGTACCGCCACCGGTAAGCTACCACCCACATCAGCAAACCGTTTATCCTCCACCAATCAGTGCTTACCCATCACCAGTTAGCGTTTACCCTCCACCAATAAGCCACTCCTCATCATTGGTGTTTCACCAACAACCGCAGACTTTCTACCCACCTCCTGTAGGTCATATCCCTCGACATACCGTACCACTTTCACCGCGTTTCGACCATCAGCATGGTTTTGGTTACCCACCTTTTGGTCTCCAGCAACCTCAGCCAACTCCTCAGCAACATCAGAATTACCACCAAGGATACTACCCTTTTCAGCCTGAACCTCAAGTAAATCCCACTTACCCTCAGCAACAGCAGTAACAACAGCAAGTACCTTTCGGCTATCCTCCGGTTTACCCACCCGTGAGACCAGCATTTGAGCAAGCACCGGCTGTGGATTGGTCTACAAGATTGAGAAGGAACCGGGTTGAAAACTTCTATGGGAATGTTGAACATTCAAAGGCCGAGGAATGTATAAGGAGCTTCGAGAAGGCATGTAGGAACATTCATTTGCCTGAGACCGAGATGGCACAACTGGCAGTTAGTTTTCTTTTGGGCGCATCAGAAGCTTGGATAGATGCGATTCAGAGCAGTAATGGTAAAGTAACAGACTGGGAAGCTTTCAAAGCTATATTCTTCAACGAGTACTTCCCGGCAACAGTGCAAGCGGATAAGGCAAGTCAGTTTTTGAAACTCAAACAGGGTAATCATTTGACGGTATCTCAGTATACCAATAGGTTTAATGAGTTGGGACGGTTCTATCCCGAGCTGATGAAAGTGGAAGAGAGAAAGATGGCCCTTTACAAAGAATGATTGGCTTATGAGATTGATGCGGCATGTTGGGGTTTCTGACAAGGAACATGGCGGAAATGCTGAATAAAGCCTTGGAGGTTGAGACCTTCAGGAAGAAGGCCACAGTAGTCATTGGAAACAAGCGGAACTTTGGGGCTAGTCAGGAAAATTATCGAGGAGCACCGCAGCAGAACGTCAAGAAGACAACAGCTCCCACGGCAGCTAAGGCCCCAAACAGTGCACCCCTTTGTCCTAAGTGCAACAGAAATCATTCGGGGGAGTGCAAGCAAAATACTAATGGTTGCTACGTTTGTGGAGAGCCAGGGCACTTTTCTAGGGCGTGTCCAAACAGAGGAAACAAGGGCAATTCGGGCCAGGGAAACGGTAGAAGCGGCCCAAGCCGACCAGTCCGAGTTTTTGCAGCTGATGCTAGGGACGCAGACCCAGAGGATGACGTTATCTCAGGTACCTCGTTGTTATATTTTATTAAGATATTTTTTATAGCACGTTTATTCATGCTGTAACTTTATTTAAATGAATGAACATACATCCTAGGTACGATAATGTTAGATAACCTAGTGGTCAGAGCTTTGTTTGATACGGGAGCGTCTAACACCTTTGTGTCGACCAAGGTAGCTAAGAAGTTGAGTTTACCTTCGGAACCTTTGAGGAACCCTTTAGAGATAACTACACCATTAGGGAAGATAACAAAGGTAACTAGGGTGATACCTCAAGTGGAAGTTCGAGTTGGATTGTATCGTTGCAAGAGCGACTTCACAGTTTTAGACTTTTCAGATTTTGATGTAATTCTTGGGATAGACTGGCTATCCGAGAATTATGTTCACTTAGATTGCCGAGAGAAGAAAGTGACCTTTAAAGTACCCGGGAAATCAGACAAGACTTATCAGGGTAATGTGTACAAACCGAGTAAGAAGCGACATCCGATAATTTCAGCGGTTAAGGCAATCAGAGCTTTTCAGAAGGGTTGTGAAGGCTACTTTTTGTATGCAGTGGATGTGGAACAAGTGAAGCCCAAGCTCGAAGAAACTCCGGTAGTGAGAGAGTACCCTGAAGTGTTTCCGGAAGAGTTACCGGGAAACATGCCGGATAGGGAAATCGAGTTTGAGATCAAGTTCGTACCCGGAGCGGCACCAGTTGCTAAGGCACCCAATAAAATGGCACCTGCTGAATTAAAGGAGTTGAAGGCTCAACTTAAGGATATGCTTGAGAGGAATATAATTCAGCCTAGTACTTCGCCTTGGGTAGCCCCTGTTTTGTTCGTGAAGAAGAAAGATGGTAGCATGAGGATGTGCATCGATTATAGAGCGTTGAATAATCTTACCATCAAGAATAAGTATCCCTTTCCGAGGATAGATGATTTGTTCAATCAGTTGCAAGGCAAGAAAGTGTTCTCTGAGATTGATCTTAGGTCCGGATATCATCAATTGAAGATCAAGGTGGCAGATATACCGAAGACGGCTTTTAGTACGAGGTATGGACATTATGAGTTCTTGGTTATGCCTTTTGGACTCACTAATGCTCCATTCGCATTTATGGATTTGATGCAGCGAGTTTTTATGCCATACCTGGATAAGTTTGTGATAGTGTTCATAGGCGACATCCTAGTATACTCTAAAGATGAGAAAGAACATGAAGAACACTTAAGGATAGTGTTAGATACCTTGAAGAAGAACCAGTTGTTTACTAAGTTCTCTAAGTGTGACTTTTGGTTGAAACAAGTCAGTTTCTTGGGACATGTCATTTCTGGAGATGGCATACAAGTTGATCCAGCGAAGATAGAGGCAGTTGAGAATTGGCCTAAACCTACCACAGTCTCAGAGGTAAGGAGCTTTCTTGGTTTGGCTGGCTACTATAGGAAGTTTGTGCAGGAATTCTCGAAGATAGCTACTCCACTCACTAAGCTTACACAGAAGAATGTGAAGTTTGAATTGACTAGAGAGTGTGAAATGGCTTTTCAGACGTTGAAAAAGAAGTTGACTACAGCCCCAGTTCTGGCAGTTCCGGAGATTTTCAATAACTACGATGTCTACACAGATGCTTCGGGACAGGGTCTAGGTTGTGTGTTGATGCAAGAAGGAAAAGTGATTGCTTATGCATCTAGGCAGTTGAAGGTGCATGAGAATAACTGCCCGACACATGATCTAGAATTGGCAGTAGTAGTGTTTGCATTAAAGACTTGAAGGCACTACTTGTATGGAGTTAAGGCCAGGATCTTCACCGATCATAAGAGCTTGAAGTACTTCTTTACTCAAGAGAATCTGAATATGAGACAGAGAAGATGGTTAGAGTTCGTGAAGGACTATGATTTGGATATTCAGTACCATCTGGGCAAAGCCAATGTAGTGGCAGATGCTTTAAGCAGGAAACCAGTATTTGCAGTTTCCAGCATCGAAGTTGTGGCAGAAAGGTTAGATGGGCTGGAAATCAATAGGTTTGATCAGATTGAGGATCGACAGTTTGTGGCACCGTTGTTAGCAAGGTCAGAATTGATGGATGACATTCGGGAGAAGCAAGATGAAGACCCAGCTTTGGTTTATTTGATGCGAGTTGCTAGAGAAAAGCCTACAGTGGGTTATGTCTTGGATAAGAATGGAAACCTTTGGTACCAGGATCGTTTGTGTGTACCTAATGTTGGCGACTTGAGACAGAGGGTTGTGGAAGAGGCACATATGATTGCCTTTGCAGTTCACCTAGGTGCTACTAAGATGTACCGAGACTTGAAGGAGAAGTTTTGGTGGCCTTCGATGAAATTGGAAATAGCCAAGTTCATAGCAGAGTGTGACATTTGTCAGAAAGTGAAGGTAGAGCATAGAAGACCAGGAGGAATGCTTAAGCCCTTGGATATCCCTGAATGGAAATGGGATAAGATTACGATGGACTTCATCACCGGTTTACCAAGGACAAAAAGAGGCCATGATGCGATTTGGGTAATTGTGGATAGATTGACCAAATCTGCCCATTTCTTACCGTATAAGGTTGATATGCATTTGAAGAAGATGACGACACTATACTTGGATAATATAGTGAAGTTACACGGAGTTCCTATCTCTATAGTCTCGGATCGAGATAGTCGGTTCGTCAGTCGATTTTGGAAGAGTTTACAAGAAGCTTTTGGAACCAAGTTAGATTTGAGTATGGTGTTTCATCCTCAGACAGATGGACAATCTGAGAGGACCATCCAAACACTCGAGGACATGCTAAGAGCTTGTGTTTTGGAAGTAGGTGGATCATGGGATGATTATCTACCGGTAGCAGAGTTTGCCTACAATAATAGTTACCATGCAAGTATAGGCATGCCACCGTTTGAAGCATTGTATGGAAGAAGATGTAGAATGCCGCTGTTTTGGGATGAAGTTGGGGAAAGACAGATCACAGGGCCGGAAATGTTTGAAGTCGGTGATAGAGTGTATCTACGAGCTTCACCGATGAAGGGAGTGAAACGCTTTGGACAAAAGGGAAAGCTAAGTCCAAGGTATGTTGGACCTTTTGAAATTCTGGAAAGGATTGGACCGTTGGCTTACAAGCTTAAGTTACCAGAATCGATGTCAAGGGTGCATAGTGTGTTTCACGTCTCGATGTTGAAGAAGTGTCTGACGCAGAATGATGTTGAAACTACAATTGATCCGGAGATTCTACAAGACAATTTTGCTTATGACGAGAGACCGATCAAGATATTGGACAGGAAAGAAAAGATGATCAAGAGGCGGATGATCCCATTGGTTTTAGTTCAGTGGAGCAATCATTCACCCGAGGAGGCAACTTGGGAAGTTGAAGATGATATGATCAGTGAATACCAAGAGTTCGTGGATTTACCAGGTATGTTCTAGTTTCGAGGACGAAACTCCTTTTAAGGGGGGATGAATGTAATATTCCGATTTTCGGGAAAGGGCAGACGTGTCATTTTACGAAAACAAAATATTATTATTTCTTTTCTTTTATTGGAGTTAAGTATTTTATGGATTTTATATATATGATTTTCGAATTATATATATATTAAAAAGGATTATTCTGAATTTTGGTAATTAAGGGTGTTTATGGAAAAAGGGATTTATTTGGGAATTGTATTTAAGGAAAAGCTAACACAGATTATCCCATAACCTAGACAGAAATTCAGAAATCAGTTTTTCATCTCCTTCTCTGCGCAATTTTGAGAAGAGAAAAAGGTTAGGAGAGTTTTCACAATAACTGAAGCAGTTCTTGACCGTTTTCAGATCAGACGAGAGATTTGGGATCGTTGTGAGAAGGGCAACGCTTGGGGATTGATGAGCGACAAATTGTCAATCATTATTATTACATTTTACCCTAATAATGATAACACTTTGAGCATTTTTATATCAATTTAAGTCATTAATTCCTAAGTTTCATCTAAGTATGTTATTAGAAGTTATTATGTAAAATATCGTATTTTTATCATGTTTTTATAAGTTTTTGTACCGGTTTAGTAACCGGAGTGTCGTGTCGGATTTACGCTTAGTATTTTGGTGCTTTATTGCAGATTTTTAGGTAAACCAAAACCCCGAGTGACGACACTTTTTGAAGTTAAAACATATCTTTTGAAGGGTGTAAGAATGTGTCACAAGCTTAAAAGTTAGTGGATCAACGTTTTGTAATGCTATTATCGAATTATATCTTCGACGAACAAATGGCCCATCAAAAAGGCATTTTCTGAAGAAGAGTCCTCCATGAAAGTTGTAGATCTTTGAAAGATCTTTCCAACACATTTTTAATCACGTCAATTGGAGGTCTACAACTCAAGATATGAAGTTTTCAAATTTCAGCTCAAAATTGGATGTTTTTTACAGTCCCGGATCGATCCGGCTTAACTGAAAATCGACATAATGATGATTTTGCACCTGGTTTTGCAGAGGATAAGCCTGGGATAATATTTTTTATTGTTCCCGGATCGATCCGGCCTGTCCAATTTTATCTATAAATAGGCCCTCATTTCATCAGAATCGTGGCCCCTTCTTCTCCCCTTTCCTTCGTCCCCTCTTCTCTTCCACCTCCCTTCTCTTCTTCTTGTTTTTTTTTTTTTAATTTTGTTTTTATATATATATATATATATATATATATATATATATATATATATATATATATATATATATATATATATATATATATGTAGATCTATCCATATATCTCCATCCTCTCTTCTCTTCCATCTTCTCTTTTCTTTTGGGCCCATATATATATATATACATATATGTATATGTTTTTATATATATAAATAAAGTAGTTATAGTATCGTTGTAATGATGGAATAATTATCGAAGATTGTTGATTTCGAAGCTTTGTTATGTTATATCCGGAGGAAATGACCCCGATTCAACAGTTGTAATCGGTAATATATTCTAATATTATTATGTTTACTATTTCTATTTATATATTACTTATCTATATCTAGCCAAAATATGTAATTGAACTATTTTAATCTTCTTGGTAAAATGGATGATTGACTATGTTAAAAATGATTAAAATTGAATATGATGAATCTTTTTCTACTTGAGCTTAATGAAGCGTTAATATTGACATAGCTAATCAATATAAAGCAGAATCGTAACCTAATGACGAACTAAACGGTGAAGTTAGGATATGAGAAAAAAGGTAGAAAAACCGGAGGTAAAAATGGCCGAGTGAAAGCGTGACAACGGAATCATATTTCCTACCGAAGGCGATTTGTTTTGAGAGAAACAAATCTTATTAAAATTGTGCTCAAGATCTTATTACGTTAATTTACCATTACGATCGAGATCTTTGACATTGACCGCATGACAAAGCGGAGTACCCAATCTTTTGGATGACATTAGGCAGTTGATGAGACATATGTGATTTAAATGCGCTCGTGTGAGAGAGGAGCTGTTGAGTGAGAGTGCACCGTTTCACATAAATTACACCTTGAAAAAGGAAGATCTGTCTCATCTATTAACTAAAAGGGATCATGGTTCAATAACATTATCTTGGCTAGTTTCTATATATTATATTTATATATATATATCTGTATATTGTATAAGTATTTATTTACTGTTTTACTAACATCTAACTCTAACAATCTAACCCTATAAAAGGTAAAAACTGCGACTTAGATCAAGTTAATAATAGCTTCTTGGTGTTTAACCACACTTTGAATTAGATTTTCATTTCCTTGAGGACACGACCTGACTCACCAGACTAGAACTACAATTTGACCCGGTACACTGCCGGTAAGGATTGTATAGCATAGAAAACGTCCGTCAGCTTTTTGGCGCCGTTGCCGGGGAAACGACGCTAATTCATTGTGTCTATGGTTACTACTTGTATTAGCTCAAAATTCTCGAGGATAAGTCAACACTCTTCTTATCACATTTCTTTTTTGTTGGTACCTACCTTCTTTTAGTTACCAATTTTCTTCTTCTACCAAATTCGAGCATTTTCTAATTTCGATAGTTGATGACCCGAAGCGGTAAGGCCCCACTCACTCCTTATAAGCGACATAAATACGCATTTGAAAAGGCGTTAAGAGTAGAGAGTAAACAAGGTCATATCATCGGGAAATCGACCAAGGATCATCTTCAAATCGAAATCACGGAAATGGTGAAGTCGATGATGAAACACCGGAACAAGTGGCTAGATCATGCCCAAGGAATCTTAATAATCGAATCGAGAATAATAAAAATAATCAGAATCGGAACCAGAATAATCGTAATAATCCTAACCCACCAAACCCAAGACTTATTTGTGATCAGACCGTAAGAAGGAACCAGATTAATAATCCAATTCTTTTACCCAATGAAGGAGAAAATAATTTTGAAATAAAATCTCATCTTTTTGGTTTAATTGACACACGAGCCCAATTCCTAGGAGAAGATGATGAGGATCCACATCATCACCTCTATCTTTTCGAAGAACTGTGTAATACAGCCAAAAGTCAAGGTGCTCATCGTGAATTAACGAGGATGTCTATGTTTCCTTTTTCTTTAAAAGGAAGAGCACGAGATTGGTTTATGTCACTCCCACATCATTCATTGACAAGTTGGGAAGACATTCAAACCGAGTTCTTAAAAGCAGATATTTTACTCGGGAATGAATTTGGAATTAATAGTCAAAATTGCTAAATTTAGACATGGATACGAAGAAAGCGTTTGGGAATGCTTGGGAAAGATTTAAAAGCTATTACGAGCTTGTCACGATCATGGTTATTCCTTAGATATGCAAATTCAACTTTTACGTCAGTAAATTAAGAAAAGACTCACGTCTGAGATGTTGATCATGCATGTGGTGGTTCGTTAATGATGAGTGAAGCTCGGATAGTTTGCGATGCTATTGAAAAGATTTCCAAAAATAACAGAATGTGGGAAACATGTTCTAGCACAAGAAAAGTAGCATTTGCGAGGAGAATATACATCGAATACGGAAGTTCTAGCACACTTGGAGAATTTGAGTAGAAATTTGTGGCTTATTAGCCGATAAAAATGTAAACTCGTAGAAAATATCTTACCAAATGAATACTCAAGTCATGATAATGTGTCATTAGGGATGGAAGAACCAGAAGGATATTCAAGGGAAAATGTGAGTTTTTTACAACAGCATAGGAATTTGAACAACGCGTATTCAAACTCGTTTAATGCTATTAGAAGAGATCACCCTACTTTTCGTTGGTCTGAAAACCCTAGTAAGCAAGGACAATGTCACGGATTTTATCAACACAAAATAAACAAGTAATAATCCGGTTAACCTCAAGTATAAGGATCGTAGTAATAGCGGTTAATGCCGGGTCGATCTTACGGGGAACTAAACGATTGTGATTTCTAGTTTTTATCTAACTAACCTATGTCACGATTACTAAGCTAAATAGCGGATAAAACTAAGCGAATCTGAAAATTAAACTTAACTAAAAGCGTAAAAGCGACGGAAGAGATGATCTAAAGCCGGGAAGGATACGGGCTGCGAACCAATTTAAACTAACTAATCTAAGATGCGAGATAAAAGTAAACTAACTAGACAAACTCAAGCTTTTAAGGATTTAAATCAAATTTATAACGAGCAAGCGAGATTGATCCACCTATCCAACAAGCATTGATTTCCTATCTCGATTATATTGCAGTTTTATCTAGGTTGTGATTCACCTCACCTAAACATGAACCCTAATTCCTTAGAAAGTTCATCTATTAATCTATTATCTTCCGATGTAAGATTAACGCGTTTTCTAACCAAAGGTGCAAACTTTGTGTTTATAATCTAGTAATCAATCCTATTAACTTCCGTTATGATAGATTCGAATTACTATTCTTATTCATGGTGATCTAGGGTTTATTAAGACTTCCATCAACAATAAACAATCAACACATGCACATCTTCCGATATAAGAGCAATTTAAACATGAATAAGCATGAATAAGAAACAACCTTTATTAAAAACTCACAGTATAATCGAAGAAAACGAAATCAACAATTGTTGGACGGCTTCACAATACTCGTTTGATGAAGCTTTTAGCCTCTGAACATCCTCAGCAACTCAAATTTGCGAAGCTTGATTGCATAAAAAGTAACTAGTTTTTAATCTAAACTAAGAGCATAAAAACGGGAATAAAAAGATGAAAAACGCAGCCTAAAGCCGCCCCTAGGTTTAGGGTTTTAAATAATGAGTGTATGATCCTCTTGTGTGGAGAAAACGGCCGCCTATTTATAGAGATTTGGCGGTTTCACTAAGTCGGCATTGCGGACGCCCGTGCAGTAGGGTGTGAACGCCCGTCCATTCTTCATATGAACTTCAAATCGGGCGAGTCATGACCAAACGCTCGTCCAGACGGCGTCCACTTCAGCGTCCAAACATCCTGAATCAACTTCCCATCCCCGGACGCTCGTTCAATTCCATCAGACGCCCGTCCACTGGACGGAACCTGGACCTTGATCCAATATGACTGGATTTCGATTTCTTTATCTTTATCTCCTTTTAATTCAATGTAAATCATCATTATCTCTTCCTCTTTAATCAAATCCGACTTGATCATCTTTGAATCACCTCTTGAGCTCGAATTTGTGCTTCTATGACACATAAAAATATCGCAAAATGTAATATCGCTCAAATAATCATAAAAACATAATTAAAACACATAAATTAATCCTATGTTGCGAATAACTTATTCAAAATACCATTTGCTCGATAAATCCATTAAACGCTCGTTTCTTATACAAATTCATACAAATATGAGAGAAAATAACATAAAATATAGCATTATAAATCGTATAAATTCACCCTTAACAACTCCCCCACACTTAAGCTTTTGCTCGTCCCGAGCAAAACAAAACAAAAATTAGGCTCGAGAGAAAAACAGACATCTAAACATGCATAACACATATCCAATAAATCAGAAGTTCACCATTGTGTGTGTGCATAGCCATAGAAAACTTCCACTATATCCAAACTCGAGAAACTCAAAGCAAAACTAGCTAATACCCCCTTGTAGACTAGTAATAAATGACACTCATAAGATGCACCTACAAACGTGATTATATCCGAAAAAGATGATCGAATGTATCTAGGGCCTTTTGAAATACTCGAGAGGATAATCCCTACAACATATCTCATTGGTTTCTCTCTTTGAGGATAAATGAGCGATAACTTAGTCTTATATACACTTCATAACACTTTATCAGTTGATTTAACTTTTCACTTTAAACACACATTAGGATAAGCTATTGCCCTCATAGTAGAATAGGACATTTCGATATAATACCCTACCTTACTCCAATCATAAGGCGACTTTTCCTAAGCTGCCGTGAGCTTTTAGTCATCATAGTGGCATAGGACATACGTGGTATACCCTATCGCACTCAAATCATCGACTAGCTTTCGACACATCCAATTAATTCATATTTTTCTTCAACTTTTTCATTTGACAATAAGTTACGTGTTACTTATCACATTCAAACCTTGGATATTCACGGTATAACATACTCGGAGCTAAATCTGAGACTACCATAAATCGCGAGATATATACGTAGCACTAAGCACATGACTCATAAGAAAACAAAAATCACTAATCCAAAAGGGGTATAACTTTATAAATAGCTCATAAATCACTATGGCTCGTGAAAAATAGTGTCGGGTGAAACATCTAACTTACCAAATATATGATACATTTAATCGAATTGCCTACTCGGGACAAAAGCAGAAACAAAAGTGTCGTAAAATTTCAAAAATTTTAGCTCATTTGCATAGAAACATTACGAATTAAGCAAATGTGTAGATACTATCGAAACATTCCCCTCCCCACACTTAAAAATCAACATGTCCTCGTGTTGTGTGAAACGAAAGAAAAAGGAAAAGACTTAGGCGATGTAAATCGAAACTCGAATCGTTGGTCGGGCCGGAGCCTACATAATGACACTCACAGAATCGCGTAACCGGACAATGTAGCTCGATTGAAACCGCTAAAAAAGATACTGCTGCGTCTTAGACAAACATGGAACCATCTCGGGGAAAGCGGAGTCATACCAAAATGAAAAGAGATATCAAAAATGAAGATAAAGCAAAGTGATAGCATGCAATACATCCAGAAAGTAGAAACACAGCTGAAATGAAAGTACGAGTGCCTTATGGCTTACATGATCCATTGAAAGAATAAATAGTAGCAAAAAAAGCGAAATACAATGAACCACGTAATCAAAAGTAGCAAAAATATACAGTCACAGTAGCTAGTGCAAATCAAAAGTGAAAAATAGACAAAGAAAATCAAGATTGGCCCGGAGCCGGGGTATCATCAGCCGGGGGATCAGAAGGAGGGCCAGAAGGTGGTGACGTAGCCCTAGGTGCCGAATCAGGCTGCTCCTCATCGGAAGAGGACTCAGACTCGTTAAGAACGTCGGCAATGGCCTGCTCAATCTCAGAAGAATAATGGAAATCAATGAGGCTCGGACTGAAAATCCTGTCATCCCTCGGTTGCCGGCCTTGACATATACACTTTAGGATCGTCAAAATGTTGTTTCGAGACGTCCCGATGTCTTCCACCACTCCCGCTGCACCGTTGGCCATACTTAGCCGCGTCGGACGGGCGGTAAAAAGCGAGAACCGTAGGCGCTTCTGGCGGTGCCGAAGATGAACCGGCTCTCTGTGGTGTCTCCATCTCGAGACGGACTGAAGGCTTACCCTTTTCCGGCCAGATCGGCCTCGGATTCTTCGGTTTGTGATCGGCTCCATACTCAGGCATACCAAAGATCGATACGTAGACGCGTATCGGTGAGGATAATCAAGCATCGGGTATAGATCTTCCGATTAATAGCCACCTCATCATATAACGCCCGCCCCACATTCACGTTCAGGCCAAATGTCAATGCGTACAACATGCCTAGGTCACCGATGTGAAAGTGCGTCAAGTTGTTCTTAGGCAACAACCGATTACGAATAAACCGACTTTGGACCTTCCAATCCTCCGCCCAGGTCGTGGTAACCAACTCCTTCCGGTCACCGCCGGTCTCAGCGTCCATGCCACGTCGGACACACTTGTAACCTCAACTCTCCAAAGGATCCCGCCCCAAACTCAATGTCTATGTACAATCTCTTCCTTGTAGTCCCGACCCTCGAAAGCCGCTAAGTTGTATTTACGATTAATCGGTTCCGGTGTAAAAGGAACTTCTACCCCTCGAACCACGACTACCTTCCTCCCCAAATCGGTTTCCGAACAGTTAGCATAAAATTCCCGAACTATGGAGCTATTCACCGGGGTAGTCGGGATTGTCATCAAGGTTTCCCATTTCCGATCCTTGAGCAACTTAACGAACCCCGGATCGACTTTGGCCTCCAAAATGGCCCGCTCAATCAACATCGTCCTCGAGAAATAATGCTGTTTAAACACATCGTGAGCTCTAGGGTTCACGAACCGATGAGGTAATGGCATAGGAGGTACGGTTTTGGATTTCTTTCTAGGAGGGGCAGCCCTAGGTACAACCGGTTCCTCTTCCCGGGTAGCATCGACAGTTTCCTCAGCCCTAGACGAACCTCCACCTCTCTGAACTCTAGGCATCCGTACCAAAGGCACATCGTCATCAGTCTCAGAGTCAGAGGTCGGCTCATCTCTCAAAGTAGCCCTAGTTTGGGTGGCTCTAGGAGGTTGTTCTCGTATACTCACACCCCGGTTGGGATCGACCAAAGTAGGATCAAACTCCTTGCGTTTCTTTCCGGCCTCCCTAGCCACTTCCTTTCCATGCCTCTTAACCACTCCCTTCTTATGAACCATATTCAAGCTTAGACTAACCAAAACAACCCCGATTCACAACAAGATACCCGTTTAACATCCAAAGCGGGATTTCAAATCAACCAAACCACAACCGCAACCATAATCATTACCAAACAACCCATTCATCACCCACCACAACACCATATCACCGAATATGAGCGAAAAGAAACACCAAAACCAGAAAAAAAAACAAATTAAGGTAACATTCAAGAAAGCGAGCCGACCCAAAGATCGAACTCACAAAAAGCGTGAATGAAATCTAGAAAAGTTGTTACTAACTTACCAAGTAGGGTGAGTAGATGTTGATTGAGGTAAAAGCGAGTCCAAACAACCTGAGATAGGGGCTCCAAAATCGATGTTTTTCTCAAGAAGTCGGACTACAGTGGGTCGATTCTCCAAAAATATTGCGTGTTGGGGAATTTGGTTATGAAAATCAAAGAGAGGGGATCAAGAGCGGCCTATAGCACTTGGAATCGCTCAAAATGGTTTAGAAATGAAGATTTTAGGCCAAAAAAGAGGAGAGGAAGCGGTTTGCGATTTGAAAAATCAAAAAATGAGGTTCATCGAAGCGGGGGTATATATAGATGATGTTGGGCGCTGTTCAACTTCAGTGGAGCGGGCGCCCACCGGGAAATCGAATGAAGCGGACGGGCGTCGATTCGGTCAAGAGACTTCGTCAAGAGTTTAAATCACATACTGAGATTGGAGGAAAATATCGGACGGGCGTCCAGGCTTTGTGGACGTCCGTCTAGATTTGTCATAAGCGGACGGGCGCCCGATTTTACGGACGGGCGCCCCAACAGCCAAAAATGCAAAAATCATAAAATTCCATGCAACCCAATTTTAAAAGTACGGCTCTTATTAAACTTAATTTAAAATTTGAAACTACAACCTTAAATCAAACAAAGTACATAAAATTCCTAGAACATAAAAACAAATAGAAACGTTGGGTTGCCTCCCACGAAGCGCTTTTGTTTTACGTCGTTGCTCGACGAATAAACCTAACTAACGCTAGTCCGCATAAATCTCGTCCCAATCCACCAAACGGATGAGACGACGAAGCATATCAATAGCGGGAGGGAAATCATAGTCGCCTTTATGCGCTGGTCATCTCCGGCTACCTCTAAACCTCTAAAATGTGAATCCTGGAGTACCGGGCGCTAGATTCACAAAGATAGGGTCATTTAGGATCGTATATGGACGTCCTATAGCTTTCTCTGTAGCTCCTTAGTGGTGAAATCACTACCTCCCGAGCAATGGGTGCGATGAGAACATAAGTGATGGTCTTCGACGGGTACTAAGCTCAAAATCTACGTGCAAGACTATAGTGCCTCTGGTCGATCACCATCGTAATCAGTGGAATCCGACTAATGATGGGAACTCCTCGGGAAGAACTCCGTAATCCATATCTAAAAAGCACACTAACTCGCGTGATTTAAATACAAAAACTTAATCGGCTAAAACTTAATTAAACAAAACCCGAAATAAATAAAACACTAACAGCGTGAACAGAACCTAACTAATATAATAAGGGATATCTAGGATGCCTCCTAGTAGCGCTTTTGGTTAATGTCGTTAGCTCGACACCATTGAAAAATCAGCCTGGTCAGGCCATTTGACTTTTTTCGCGCCACCACTACCTCGTGTAAGCTCGATCGATAGTGTGGCTGCGAAACGAGATCTCACACATGGGGTGAAATCTTTAATAGCTTTCCACATACGCTTGAACTTCCCCATGGGTGACCTCTTCATTCTCCGAGCCCCTCGATGACGCTTCAACCGACGCTCCCTTTCAAACTCTTCCATATCAAAGACTACACTCGCTAGAACTTCTTGAGAGGGTCACTCCGTCATCCTCGGAGAACAAGTCGGGTGATAACTCGTTAAAGTCTTCGACTCGCGGAACACCACATCCGAGAATATCGAGAAATTTAACAATCAAAGATGTCTCTTTAGGTTCACCAATATAGTGTTTGCACCTTTGACCGTTGACTCAAAGCGGGTCACCACTATAACCACGAAGTTCTAGAACGCCCCCGGAATGATTTGGAGAATCTCGAAAGGGCCGGACCAACGTGTCCTTAACTTTCCAGAAAACAGATGTAACCTAGAATTATATAGAAGAACTTGTTCGCTGACATGGAATTCTCTTTTCTTAATCTTAGCATCATGGAGTAGCTTCATCTTATCTTTACTAATCCTGGCACTTTCATAGGCCTGGAGTCCGACTTAAATCGACTCGTATAATCTGCGTGAGTCGATGTTTCCCACAAGATTGGGAATCAAAGTTCGAAACTTTGTAGCCCAATAAGCTCTATGCTCTAACTCGACACAGTGTACATGACATGGTTTCCCGTAGACCATTTGATATGGTGATGTACCCATAGGGGTCTTATAGGCGATTCGATATGCCCACAAGACATCATCCAACTTTAGACTCCGAGTCTTTTCTATGATCATTACGATTTTCTCGGGATCTTCTTTAAACTTTGGTTGCTTCTTTCAACCCGACCACTAGTCATAGGATGGTATGGTGTGCCAATTTTATGCCGGACACCATATTTTTCGAGAACTTTCTCTAGGGGTCGGTTGCGTAATCGCGATCCCCTTCATCATCGATCAAGCGCGCGTGGACATCCAAACCGCACAAAGATATTTTTCTTTAAAAATTTCATGACCGCGTTTATGATCATTGTGAGGAGTGGCTTGAGCCTCCACCCATTTGGACACGTAGTCTCACGCAGACTAAGATGTATTTATTACCGCAAGATGATGGGAATGGTCCCATAAAATCGATACCCCATACATCAAAGACTTAGCGATTCGAGGATGGGTTTCAAAGGCATGTCAAACCGCCTTGTCGAGCACCGGTTCTTTGGCATCTATCACAAGCTTTCTGAAGGCTTCAGATCTTTAAAGATCATAGGCCAATAGAAACCGGATTGAAAGATCTTAGCAACGGTTTTCCAAGGACCAAAGTGACCTCCTGTGGGTCCTTTGTGGCCTTCGCTCAATGATGTCACGTTGCTCGATTACGGAATACATCTCTAAGCAAACCATCTTTACTGAGATCTTGAAAAGATAAGGTTCATCCCAAACGAAATATTTTAAATCCGAGAAGAACTTTTTCTTCTCTCGATAAGACATCTCGGATCGAGATAACGGCCATGAAGGTAGTTTACAATGGAAGAATACCATGGAACATCGGAGGACAACCGTCTATCAACATAATGTTCTCTAGAGGAAAGTAAAGATCTATATCATCTCGGTTCATCCTTTTCCTCACTTAACATTCTAGAAGCGTGATCCGCCACTACATTTTCACCGCCCTTTTGTCCTTAATTTGAACGTCAAACTCTTGTAGGTCAATATCCAACGAGTAAGCGCGGTTTAGCCTCTTTCTTAGTCATCGATAACATAAGCGGCGTGATCACCCACACGATCACTTGAGCTCCTAACAAGTAACTACGAAACTTGTCCATAGCAAAGACTACGCCGATAGTTCCTTTTTTGATAGTAGTATAGTTAACTAGAGAGGGTTCAATGTGTGACTTGCGTAATAGATAGGTCTGGAACTTTCCTTGATCTTTTGCCTAGAAGCGGCACCAACAAAGCATAGTTTGATGCGTCGCACATAAGCTCAAATGGTAGGTTCCAGTCAGGCGATATAAGAATTGGAGCAGATATTAAACGATTCTTAAGCTCCTCAAACGCTTGCTTGCAGCTCTCTTCGAAATTAAACTCAACGTCTTCCTTTAGTAAAGTGGACAGGGGCTTGGCTATCTTGGAGAAATCTTGGATGAACCTTCTGTAAAAGCCGACGTGTCCAAGAAAGCCTCTCACTTCACGCGCACATTTTTAGGATAGCTCATCTTCTCGATAGCTTCTACTTTTGCCCTGTCAACTTCTATACCTTTTTTGAGATCTTGTGGCCAAGAACTATTCCTTCATCTACCATGAAATGGCATTTTTCCCAATTAAGTACTAAGTTCTTTTCCACACATCCGGATAACACTGATCAAGATTGTCAAGGCAATCATCAAAAGATCGACCAAAACCGAAAAATCGTCCATAAAAATCTCCATACACTTTTCTACAAGCCCGTCAAAGATGGCTAGCATACATCATTTGAAATGTATTTGGGGCATTGCGAGAGACCGAACGGCATTCGCCTCAGAGGCGAATGTACCATAAAAGCAGGTGAAGGTGGTCTTTTCTTGGTCATTTGGATCAATGGATATCCGGAAATATCATGAATATCCATCTAGGAAACAAAGAAATGTGTCGTCCCGCCAGACGCCGAGCATCTCGGTCAATGAATGGAAGGAAAGTGATCTTTCATGGTTACCTCATTGAGCTTTCGATAATCGATCTGAGACTCTGTAACCGATGACAAGCCTCAATGCAATTTCCTCTCCCTTCTCATTCTTCTCAATTGTAATTCCACCTTTCTTGGGAACTACTTGAGTCGGGAAACCCATTCACTATCCGCGATGGCATAAATGATTCCCATGTCCGTAAGTTTAATGATTTCTTTTTAACGACTTCTTGCATATGAGGTTGAGCCTTCTCAAGGCTGTCATCGACACACTTGCACCCTCATTCGTCTTGATCTTGTGCATGCAGATGTCAGGAGATATTCCCCTGATATCTCCTACTTGCCAACCAAAAGCTTTTTCATTCTTCTTCAAGACGTTGATCAGTTTCATTTCCTCTATACGGGAAAGCTTGGCAGATATGATTAATGGAAGCTTGTCGCCTTCTCTTAAGAACACATACTTAAGATGTTTAGTAATGACTTCAACACCAAACCGCATGGGGGGTCTTCTAAACTAGACTTGAGATCTCCACTTTTCAACTCAACATCATTGAATTTACTCTGTGGTCCCACCGCCAAAACTTCTCCTTCCAACAGCTCTTCCTCAAAATCAGCTGCTAGTTGATCCAGATTCACCATACCATGAGTATTCAGATTATCAACTAATCGCTCATATTCCGCTTCTGACCATGACTTGCTTATCCATATAGTCGGTGAAATCATCCGTCATATAATCAATGGAAAAGCCGGTTGGAGGGCCAGAGGGTACTTGAATGGACTTTAAGACATTGTAACTCACCTCTTGATCACCAACTCGGATAGTCACTTGCCCACCATCGCAATCGATGAGGGCTCTAGCTGTAGATAAGAAAGGTCTTCCTAGAATCAAGGGAACGTTTTCGTCTTTCTCTATATCTAAAACATACCAATCAACTGGAAAGGTAAATCGATCAATCTGAACCAAAACGTCTTTTAGGATCCCTGAAGCTTTCTTAGAAGATCTATCCATGAATTGTAAACTCACAGTAGTGGGTTCTAGAAGGCTTTGTAAACCGAAATTTGTTTGCATCTGAGACATTGGCATAAGGCTTATAGAGGCACCTAGATCACACAAAGAATTTGGGAAGACTAGACCTCCCATTAATCTGTAAGTCACGAATTTTCGAGTCGCCTCTTTTAAGCTGGTAAGTTTTCATAATTAATCATGGAACAATCCTCACCAATATGCCTTTCCATGCTGCTAATTTAATTTCTTTTTGAAGACACGACATCCTTGATAAATTTTGTATACTTAGGCATCTCGACTAAGACATCCGATAATGGAAGATTCACCTGAGTATTTTTCAAAAGGTTTAGTACCTTTTCATACTTCTTATCCTCAATCAAGGGAATGTTGCTCTTTCTCGGTGGAAATGGAAGTTTCTTAAGGTCATCCTCAGAGAAAACCCTTTTTGAGGATGCACTAACATGACTCTGTCTTCCGAGATCCTTCCAACGAGCTTTTTCAGATTTCTTAGTAGTCGGGGATCGGCCTCGACTTCGCGCTTTTGCTTTTCGAGTCCTCAAAGGATCAGCCACTTGAGGATCACCAAATTCTTCACCTCTCGAGGATCACCACGAGTTTTCTCTTGCTTGATTGAGGGGAGTGTAGGTGCTCGGCTTCCCTCTCGCCTTATCAATGGCGAGGAGGGGCTAGTGGTTTCGGATGGGAAGGACCACTAACTTGAGTACCGCTCCTTAGATTCATTCATTGCACCGGCCTCCTCTTTACCGTATTGAATTGATGGCACGAGGTCAAGACATGGGCCTTTGTTCAAATCGGCTGAGCAACTTGACCACCTTTGGATTCTTCTCGGTGGCTGGCAAACGGTGGTCTAGGGTCTAAGCCAGCTGCTCGGCCAGTTGCCCAATTTGTCTCTCAAGATTCTTCATCGATCTACTTTGCTCCTCCAACTTAGCTTCAAGATTTGTAGGTTGGGAGGGGCCTTGAGAGTTTTGGAGATTTGGAGCATAATTTGGGTGGGCCGACTTTGAAATTGAGAATTTGAATTGGAAGGCCAATTCGATTGAATTTTTGCGTAGGATTGGAAAAATTCGAGTTTTGATTCGATTAAACCCAGGGTTTCGTTGAAATTCGATTGAATTAAAATTGAATTGAAGTTTGAAGATGGATTAAACCCTTGGTTTTGAAAATTGCCCTGGCACGAAACCGATTGAACCTTTGATTGTTCTCGCCATAGAATGCATTCACTTCCGCATTCTCGTCCGTTAATAGAGGCGGAATTTAGAAGTGTGCCCCACCTAAATCACGATTTTGACATGTGACTTGATTGTCTTGTCCATAGTCATGAAGCAGCATTCACTTGATAAGGTGCGGGGATTAAATTGGCATTGGCCATTCATATGGCGGTCCGACAAACAATTTTTTCGCAATCTGAAACACGAGGGTTACGTGGAAAAGAAAAGTTTGATTTATAGGATTGGAAACTTGAGGTGGTACCATCCGCTTTTGCAAAGCATGGCGATCAAACTTTGCAAATTGACTTCCTCAACCTTGGGAGGAGGAGGTGCTTGAATTGCTTGATAAGAGGGGGCATAGTTGTACTTTGCAATGTCCTCAAACAATGCCCATCCCTCATCAGGCGTTTTCTTCAGAAATGCCCCACCAGAAGAGCTATTGACCATGCCTTTTGTAAGCTCGGTCAATCCATTGAAGAATGTATTGACTTGCCTTTCCAGTGGCAAGCCATGGTGGGGGCACTTTCTAAGAAGGGACTTGAATCTCTTCCAACACTCGAGGAAAGATTCATTCTCTTTCTGATAGAATGTGAAAATGTCATTTAAGCCTTTGGGCCGTCTTTGAAGGTGGAAAATATTGACTCAAGAACTCTTTTCGAGTTACGCCTGGTGGTGATAGATTCGAGATGGGAGAGAGGTGTACCACTCTTTAGCCTCCCTTTCAACGAAAATGGAAATAGTTTAAGTTTGATAGCATCCTCACTTACTCCTTGGATGCGTGTAGTACCGCATATCTCTAAGAATGTGTGTAAGTGGGTATGCGGATTCTCGATTGGTAGCCGTGAAAAATTGATGCGTCTTTGCATCATCCGGATAAGTCCTGGCTTCAACTCAAAGGTTTGTGCGATGTCATTTGGAATAACAATAGCCGGGTTGACCTTGACCGCTGGCATGGCGAGTCCGCCAACGCACGTCTCATTATCGGTCGCCATTATCACAAAATCGGTGATTTCTCTTGCTAGTTGTTCTTCAAGATCTCGCTCGCTCGCATCGCGAGAACGCGAACGGAAATTCCGCTGTTTGGCGGACTACGGTTCGCTTCGGGTCGTGGTGTATATTAACGGTCCTTTTGACTCGAGTTTGCATAAACCGGACCAAAAACAAGTGGAACAAAACCTAAAAACTAAGAAAGTAAAAGCCTAAACTAAAAATTAAAAGCCTAAAAGAAGAACGGGAAAGAAGAAAAAGAAACAAAAGTGTTGAGGAAAACAAGACCAGGACGGACGTCCAAAAGATTGGACGGGCGTCGAGATGAAATTGAGATCGGACGGGCGTTTAGTAATTTAAACGCCTCGTCGATAGACGGAATACTCTGAACGGGCGCCCAAAACTTATGGACGCTCGTCTAAGTGAATAAAACGAAAGCAGAAATTGCTAATTTTCAGCGGACGGGCGCCCAATATCCAGGCACGCCCGTTTGCTCACGGAAAACTTAGAACGAAGCGAGAATTTGCAGAGAATAAAAGAAAGTAAGAAAGAACGTCGTAAAAAGCAGAAAGACGGAAGATCTAACTCCCGAGAAAACTACTAAGGAAAGTTTTAAACCCTAATTATCTACTTAACAACTACCTAAAACAATTATCAACTAAAAACAGGAATTTAAAACGAAATAAAACAGGAAAAAAAACAAACAGAAAAACAGAAAACGAAAACAAAAACTAGACAACCGTCCGGTTCCCCGGCAACGGCGCCAAAAACTTGTCACGGATTTTATCAACACAAAATAAACAAGTAATAATCCGGTTAACCTCAAGTATAAGGATCGTAGTAATAGCGGTTAATGCCGGGTTGATCTTACGGGGAACTAAACGATTGTGATTTCTAGTTTTTATCTAACTAACCTATGTCACGATTACTAAGCTAAATAGCGGATAAAACTAAACGAATACTGAAAATTAAACTTAACTAAAACGTAAAACTGGACAGAAGAGATGATCTAAAGCCAGGAAGGATACGGGCTGCGAACCAATTTAAACTAACTAATCTAAGATGCAGATAAAAGTAAACTAACTAGACAAACTCAAGCTTTTAAGGATTTAAATCAAATTTATAACGAGCAAACGAGGATTGATCCACCTATCCAACAAGCATTGATTTCCTATCTCGATTATATTGCATTTTTTTATCTAGGTTGTGATTCACCTCACCTAAACATGAACCCTAATTCCTTAGAAAGTTCATCTATTAATCTATTATCTTCCGATGTAAGATTAACGCGTTTTCTAACCAAAGGTGCAAACTTTGTGTTTATAATCTAGTAATCAATCCTATTAACTTCCGTTATGATAGATTCGAATTACTATTCTTATTCATGGTGATCTAGGGTTTATTAAGACTTCCATCAACAATAAACAATCAACACATGCACATCTTCCGATATAAGAGCAATTTAAACATGAATAAGCATGAATAAGAAACAACCTTTATTAAAAACTCACAGTATAATCGAAGAAAACGAAATCAACAATTGTTGGACGGCTTCACAATACTCGTTTGATGAAGCTTTTAGCCTCTCGAACATCATCAAGCAACTCAAATTTGCGTAAACGATTGCATAAAAGTAACTAGTTTTTAATCTAAACTAAGAGCATAAAAACGGGAATAAAAAGATGAAAAACGCAGCCTAAAGCCGCCCCTAGGTTTAGGGTTTTAAATAATGAGTGTATGATCCTCTTGTGTGGAGAAAACGGCCGCGCCTATTTATAGAGATTTGAGGCGGTTTCACTAAGTCGGCATTGCGGACGCCCGCCTGCAGTAGGGTGAACGCCCGTCCATTCTTCATATGAACTTCAAATCGGGCGAGTCATGACCAAACGCTCGTCGTCCAGGCGGGCCCACTTCGGCGTCCAAACATCACGAATCAACTTCCCATCCCGGACGCTCGTTCAATTCCATCAGACGCCCGTCCCACTGGACGGAACACAGGACTTGATCCAATATGACCTGAATTCGATTTCTTTATCTTTATCTCCTTTTAATTCAATGTAAATCATCATTATCTCTTCCTCTTTAATCAAATCCGACTTGATCATCTTTGAATCACCTCTTGAGCTCGAATTTGTGCTTCTATGACACATAAAAATATCGCAAAATGTAATATCGCTCAAATAATCATAAAAACATAATTAAAACACATAAATTAATCCTATGTTGCGAATAACTTATTCAAAATACCATTTGCTCGATAAATCCATTAAACGCTCGTTTCTTATACAAATTCATACAAATATGAGAGAAAATAACATAAAATATAGCGTTATAAATCGTATAAATTCACCCTTAACAGACAACCACCGTATCCAGTTCAATATAAGAATCCATATACTAATAAGGTTTATCAAGGAGATACCTCGAATCAGAACCTACAATCATTACCTAGACCATATCCACAACATACCACTCAAAGCATACCAGTCACCCCAAGTTCAACTCAACCTGAAGGAGTTGATAAATGGGAGAAATTAATGAAAAATATGATGGGTGTGATGTCTACTCAAGCTCAAAATATGGAAACTATGATAACTTCTATAAGTACAGATCACTAAGGATATGAGCACGTTGAAAATATCTATGAGTGGACATGATACCGAGAATGAGAATTATAGAAGCATCGATTAAGGAATATGGAATATTATTTGAGTAGAGAAAGAGAACGTAAAAATAGTAGACCTCTCAGGAGGATTACCAAGTAATGTCTGAAAGAAACCCGAGTGAGGTAAAAATTTGTTATTACCAAGAGTGGAAGAAAGCGTGGAAGTAATGGATTAGAAAACTTGGAAATAATGAAGTAGAGGATGATTTAGATGGTAAATTTGAAAAGAATGTGGAATCTAAAGATGAACTGAATTCACCAAAGAGGAAGAGGACATTATTGAAGATTTCTAAGAAAAAACAGATATATTGAACACGAAAGTGAGGATGAGGAATGGGTCAAGGTTCCTAGAATATTGAAAAATCCAAGACTGAATGATCTAAGGACCTTGTCCAATGAGCAGGTTAAAAAGGAATCAAGTTTCAAAGGGCCAATTCAAACCGAACCTTATCCGGCAGCACCATATCCAGTGCAGATTCTGAAGAAAAAGGTGCAGAATGATGACACACAGTGTCCTCCAAATGCACAAACATCCAAGGAAGCTTCACCATCTTCGTCTAACGACAAGGGTAAGGGAAGTATACATTCTAACCCTAATTTAATTGATCTTGAATCACTTCCCTATCCCCCGAGAGAGGAAATGAAAAAGATGAAGTTGGATAAGAAGTACGCACGATTTCTTGACACTTTTCGGCACTTAACTATTAATATCCCTTTCATTGAAGCTCTAATCAATATGCCGGAATATGGTAAGTTTCTTAAAGACATACTATCCAGAAAGAAACGGTTGGAAGAATATGAGACAGTGTGTCTAAGTGAGGAGTGTTCACCGTGCTTCAACACAAGCTTCCTCCTAAACTTAAAGATCCTGGTAGTTTTACTATCCCGTATGAAATTGGGGACTTTTGTTTGAGAAGGCGCTTTGTGATCTCGGTGCAAGCATAAACCTCATGTCCTATAATGATTTCATGAAACTTGGCATATGTAAGCTTAAGCGTACGGAGATGACTCTCCAACTTGCAGATCGATCTATTAAACATCCTAAAGGAGTCATTGAAGACGTGTTGGTTAAGGTTGATAAATTTTACTTCCCCGTCGATTTTGTTGTTATGGATATGGAGGTAGGAGTGCACCCTTATCCTCGGGAGACCATTTTTAGCAACGGTGGGAGCTGTGATCGATGTTCGGAAAGGGGAGCTTAGTTTGGGAGTGAGTGATGAGCGCGTTGTCTTCAACATTTACTTGAAATATCCATGCACTACACTAGAATCTTGTTCTTGTATGGACACTTTGTGTCCCCTTGTTGTGGATCGTACTAACACGCAGGTAGTTGAAGAAGATGACTCTATCAATAATATGAAGGCTCACAAACCGAAAGCTCGAAAATCAAAGGAAAAGGTCAAGAACCGTTGGATTCGACGTCATTCATCTAACATATGTTGGAGACCAGTATTGATAAAAAAAAGACGGATGCGGTACGTGAGGATGACCCACCACCGGTGCATTAAAGACCTAAGCAAGGAAAAGTCTAGCTATAGACTATAAATATAGTAAAATCACGGGTACTATCTTTTTAATTATTCCTTAAGCATTTATTTTTGACTGATCGTGTGCTTAATTGTTACATGCTTTGGTGAGTAATTGTTAGAAGTATCCCATTTTGTTTAGTATATTATATTAGTTAATCATCATCATTATGGTTGTTTAAGTGTCGAGCAAACGAGCGTTAACCTAAAAGCGCTACCGGAGGCGACCCGTAAAAATGTTAAATATAATAATTACTCATACTTTGGATGATACTTTGCCAATACTTGGATTGATTTTCATTTTGTTTCACCAAGTCTCGGGATGAATGTTTGAATGTCATTAAAGCGGAACGATTAGGTGGTTATCCGAAAATCCCGAGAGAAAGCAAAGAGAAAATTCAAATGCATCATTTCTTGGACTAAGGTTGATAGAACGATTTGAAATAACCCTTGAGGATCCGGGTATAAAAGACTCGAGAGATAATACTTTGTCACATATTTCATATCATGATCTAGTCATTTTAAATTTCAAATATGTGTGACATGTATTAGTTCAACTACTATGGAATAGTGTGTGTTTTAAACCAATAAAAGTTTATGTGGTGTGTTTATCTACCTTTTGTCACTACACTGTCACACTCCACACGCTTTTATTTCATTTTCACACACAACGGTCATAACTTTGACCCACCCACCCACCTTTTTTTTATAATCCCAGTATTTGTTTTGACTTGTTTTAGTGCACCATTGCTTTCCCAACAACTTTTTTTACACTCACTTTACATTGGGGACAATGTAAGTTCGTAAGTGGGGAGTGGAGTCGTGGTTGGTCTAGCAATGGCATTGATGCTTATTTTGTATCAATAAATCCCTTAGTTTTTTTGATCTTTTTCGAACATTATTTAGTTGATTAAAATAAATTGTACAAGGCATATATTTCATGGATTTGAAGATGTAATGATCAATTTGGATGTGTATAACCAACGTGAACCGTAAGTGCATTTTAACCCCAAATTTATTTGTGTAACATGAATTCTTTCACGTAAGCCTTTGATATTGAAGCGAAAATTTTAAACTGTATCCATTCAGTATCCTAGTGGTTTATCCTAGAGAGACTTGCGAAGAACTTAGTACCTAACTTCGAACGTACTTTGTGAATATCTGATGGTTTGAATGTGATAGGAAGGATATAAGTTAAGTTTTTTGGGAAAGTGAAATGAAAGAAAGAATACCAAACTAAGATGAACTATATATATGTCGGATGTAGCTACCAATGATTTGAGTGCGGTAGGGCGTTATCACGTAAACGCCCTATACCACTATGAGGCTTAAAAGCTCCCCGATCGCTGATGATAGTAGTCCGGCTAGGGTGTTATCATGAAACATCCTATTCTTTGGGAATGAAGGCATATGCTACACATGTGAAATTAAGTAAAATTGGCAAATGACAATGTGGAAAGTTGGTTAAGCATGGTTGAAAACTTAGTTTTCTTCGACTATATCAAAGTATAAATTGAATGATATGCATTAGGGATTATCCTAATAAGTACAGGAGAGGACTTTGTGTGGGGCTATTATCGCTTTATACCTAGGAAAGTCATTAGGACTGTCTGAATGGTTACTTGTGCATTTGCTTGAATTATTCAAGAGAGGATAGTGGAAATTGAAAAGGCTTGTCACACACACACTATGTTATACATTTATATTAAGGTTAATGCCTGGTTGTAATTCGAATGGTTGCAACATCTGGTTGTCCCTTACATCTTATATCTTCATGAATTTGTCCCTCATTCAATTTGTTTTATCGCTTTTTTTGCTCGAGGACGACCAAAAGCTAAGTGGGGAGTTGTGATGAGCGACAAATTGTCAATCATTATTATGACATTTTACCCTAATAATGATAACACTTTGAGCATTTTTATATCAATTTAAGTCTTTAATTCCTAAGTTTCATCTAAGTATGTTATTAGAAGTTATTATGTAAAATATCGTATTTTTATCATGTTTTTATAAGTTTTTGTACCGGTTTAGTAACCGGAGTGTCGTGTCGGATTTACGCTTGGTATTTTGGTGTTTTATTGCAGATTTTTAGGTAAACCAAAGCCCCGAGTGACGACACTTTTTGAAGTTAAAACATATCTTTTGAAGGGTGTAAGAATGTGCCACAAGCTTAAAAGTTAGTGGATCAACGTTTCGTAATGCTATTATCGAATTATATCTTCGATGAACAAATGGCCCATCAAAAAAACATTTTCTGAAGAAGTGTCCTTCATGAAAGTTGTAGATCTTTGAAATATCTTTCCAACGCATTTTGAATTACGTCAATCAGAGGTCTACAACTCAAGATATGAATTTTTCAAGTTTCAGCTCAAAACTGGATGTTTTTTACAGTCCCGGATCGATCCGGCTTAACTGAAAATCGACATAATGATGATTTTGCACCTGGTTTTGCAGAGGATAAGCCTGGGATAATATTTTTTATTGTTCCCGGATCAATCCGGCCCTTTCCCGGATCGATCCGGCCTGTCCAATTTTATCTATAAATAGGCCCCATTTCATCAGAATCGTGGCCCCTTCTTCTCCCCTTTCCTTCGTCCCCTCTTCTCTTCCACCTCCCTTCTTCTTCTTCTTTTTTTTTTAATTTTGTTTTGCTATATATATATATATATATATATATATATATATATATATATATATATATATATATATATATATATATATATATATATATATATATGTAGATCTATCCATATATCTCCATCCTCTCTTCTCTTCTATCTTTTCTTTTCTTTTGGGCCCATATATATATATATATATATATATATATATATATATATATATATATATATACATATATGTATATGTTTTTATATATATAAATAAAGTAGTTATAGTATCGTTGTAATGATGGAATAATTATCGAAGATTGTTGATTTCGAAGCTTTGTTATGTTATATCCGGAGGAAATGACCCCGATTCAACAGTTGTAATCGGTAATATATTCTAATATTATTATGTTTATTATTTCTATTTCTATTTATATATTACTTATCTATATCTAGCCAAAATATGTAATTGAACTATTTTAATCTTTTTGGTAAAATGGATGATTGGCTATGTTAAAAATGATTAAAATTGAATATGATGAATCTTTTTCTACTTGAGTTTAATGAAACGTTAATATTGACATAGCTAATCAACATAAACAGAATCGTAACCTAATGACGAACTAAACGGTGAAGTTAGGATACGAGAAAAAAAGGTAGAAAAACCGGAGGGTAAAAATGGCCGAGTGAAAACGTGACAACGGAATCCTATTTCTTACCCGGGGGCAGATTTGTTTTGAGAGAAACAAATCTTATTAAAATTGTGCTCAAGATCTTATTACGTTAATTTACTGTTTCGATCGAGATCCTTGACATTGACCGCATGACAAAGCGGAGTACCCAATCTTTTGGATGACATTAGGCAGTTGATGAGACATATGAGTGTTCAGACGCGTCGTGTGAGAGGCTGTTGGTGAGGAGTGCAACTATTTCACATAAATTACACCTTGAAAAAGGAAGATACATCTCATCTATTAACTAAAAGGGATCATGGTTCAATAACATTATCTTGGCTAGTTTCTATATATTATATTTATATATATATCACGTATATTGTATAAGTATTTATTTACTGTTTTACTAACATCTAACTCTAACAATCTAACCCTATAAAAGGTAAAAAAACTGCGACTTAGATCGAGTTAATAATAGCTTCTTGGTGTTTAACCACACTTTGAATTAGATTTTCATTTCCTTGAGGATACGACCTGACTCACCAGACTAGAACTACAATTTGACCCGGTACACTGCCGGTAAGGATTGTATAGCCTAGAAAACGTCCGTCAGGGATCAGATTGTTGAGAAGTGTTGCATATTTTCATGGCTGTTTAATCTGGTTTTTGGCTGCAATTAGGTACGAAACTCTTCCTATGATTTCGGTTATGATTCGTAAAGTTTAGATTATGTTTTTGAGACATGTAGATGCTAATAAAAGATGTGTTTTTCGTTGATCAAGGATTCTAGGTAAATCTTGGGATGTTTAGATACGTTTTCCACTTTTTTCTGTGTTTAATTCGATGCCAATTAGGTCAGAAACGGATTTGAAATCTCATTTAGAAGATTTAGCGTTTTGGGAAAAAAAAACCCCCGGCGGACGGGCGTCTGAATTAGGCAGACGGGCGTCCGAGACCCTAGTAGCCCAGATGGGCGTTTGCAATAGGCAGACGGGCGTCTGAGGTTAGATTTTTGATTCAGGATGTAGCTGTTTTTGGCAGACTGGCGTTTGGGGTTTAGTGGACGGGCGTCTGATACGGACGGGCGTCCATAGGAGGTCATACGGGCGTCTGGCCTGTTTTGCCTTGTTGTTACGGTTTTATCATTCTAGTTTGGTTTTGGGTTTTGTAATCACGTTATTATTGTTTTCAACCCTTATTTATGATATGATATCATTGGTTAACATAAACAAGCCTGAATTGAACTTCTGATTCGTTCAGTTAAAACACCGAATGTACTCTTAAAGGGAGTTGAAGTTCGGATCCGTCGGAAGGGCATGATAGGCTTGTGTTTTGATGAATTAGCATTCATCACTGTCTGTGTAATTGCTAGGCCTTGTTAATGCCTAGTGGTCTAGGAAGAGAGTAGTTAATGTGAGGGAGATTAATTGAAAACACTTAGGTGGCTAGTTAATCATCCTAATAAATACGTTCTTGACTAGTAAAAGATTAAACAACATGTCTCTCTTGGATAGGCACCGATCTATATCGCGATGTATGCCTACCTACGAAGGTGGAAGAACTCCGTGAGTCAACAAAACCCTAAGTGCACGGAGGGACTCACATTTGAGATGTGCGCACTATCGGAGTCTACCTTTTCTAGACTTCGTGGATATTGGTGTGATCCACTAATATGTTGCCAAGAATATCCCGGCTTGGATATGCGCGTAGTGCCCTTGAGTGCGGTTGTAACATAAATGAGATAAGTAGAAACGTTTAGTCAATTCATGTTGATGGACATGGAGTGAACCCTAGATTGAGTCGGTCACACATAATCAACTAAACTTTTAATTATCTTTACTTTATAAATTATAATTGTTATCATAGCTTCTCTTTCTTATTAAGTACGTTGTACTTACCTCAAATGCATGTTTTCTATGTGTTTGAAATGAGAAGACGAACATGTTGATATTGCTTACGAGGAGGAGTTCGATGATGACGTTTGAAGACGCCTCATTGAAGACTTTACATTATTCATTTTGTTATTCATTTATTAGACTGTTTAGACTTTTGGTCTTTCGAGACTTGTAATCTTATTACGTTTCTTTTGAGAATATCGTACATTTCTTTCAGATTATCGTATTATTCTTGAATGTAATAAGTTACATTTCCACCTTTAGATGTTGTTTCTATTCTTGGATGTTTGAGGAATTTTATACCCGAGTCTTTTGCTTCCGTTTGCTTATTTTTGATACGACGTAGTAGAGGCTTATGTATAAAGTGAATTTATTTTTATTTTATACGTGCCGAACGTTCCTTTTCCGGATAAAGACTCGGTGTCCGGGAATGGGGCGTTACAAGCTAGGTCTCTCAAGTTTTAAAATGTCTTTTTTAATTTCAGTCAAACTCGTTTAATCTGTAACTTTCTAAAAGATTACAATGAAAACGTACCGTTTATTTTAAAAAGGAGATTTTAAAAACATATGCACTTTAATTGACCTCGAATCATCATAACTTTGGAAAGCATATGCGTTGAAAATCACTTGTTTTCAGGGCCGGCCATGGCTTATTTTGGGCTTAAGGCCAAGTCTCCGAATTGAGTTTTTTAGTAGAAATTGTTTTTTTTTAAAACATATTTATCGTGTTTTTATTCACGGATCGAGTAATGTTATATCCACACAAAATACACACAATAAAAACATACAAAATAATTTGGATAATAGGGTCACAATTGAGAAGTCTCAACAATTAATTAATTTAGAAGTCTCAACAATTAATTAAGAAGTCTCATACAATGATTAATCATGTAAAATTATTTTATATGTTTTTATTGTGTGTATTTTGTGTGGATATAACATTACTCGAACCGTGCTTTATTATCGGCATCAATTCATTTTTGTTGAACTGTCCATAATCTAAGCTTTTTGGCGGAGATTGTGTCAATTTTGTTATCTTTTGGCAGAATGAGTCCATCAAATGTATAAAATTAAAATTAAATAAATAAGATGATTTGCAAAAAATAATTAAAAATAAGGCGTTGTGTTTGAAAATACATATAATACGCCAAATTATGATGTAGGAGACCATGTAAATGTCCCCTCTACACCAAGGAGAAACAAATTAATCCTAATCTCACAATGTGTTTAAAAAACGGATAAATGAATTTGCCGGCTATTTTTACATAATAATAATTATATTTAGTAAAGGAGATAAAAACAATGTATCATTTTATTTTTATGTATATATTCATCTTACGGTGTAGAGCATAGTTATCAAACCCGGCCCGGCCCGGTGGTTCAACCGTTCGACCCGGTGACGCGGTCAAGGAACCGGGCCGGTTCAAGCATCAGCCCGTTTAAGCAATCGACCCGCTCAAACCTGGTATCCACAATAAAATAGTCTCAACAATAATACATAACACATTTTACACCGTTCATTACACAATAAAATAGTCTCAACAATTAATTAAGAAGTCTCACACAATGATTAATCATGTAAAATTATTTTGTATGTTTTTATTGTGTGGATATAACATTATTCCGTGTTTTATTAAGCGGCATCAATTTATTTTTGTTGAACTGTCTAAGCTTTTTGGCGGAGATTGTGTCAATTTTTGTTATCTTTTCAGAATCACTCCATCAAATGTATAAAATTAGAGTTAAATAAAACAGATGATTTGCAAAAAAATTATAAGAAAAAAGGCATTGTGTTTGAAAATGCATATAATAAGCCAAAGTATGATGTAGGAGATCAGGTAAATGTCCCTCTACACCAAGGAGAAACAAATTAATCATAATCTCACAATGTGTTAAAATAACGGGTTAAATGAATTTGCCGGCCGACAAATGCTCTAGATCAAACGAAAAGGAGACCAGATAAGGAATCCCACATGAGGATGTTTTCAAATGATCGAAAATACTTGAAGAAACTGCTTTCCGGTCTTGAACGATAGGAAAACATGCTTTGTTTTTAATTTGTATTGTATTTATGTCCCTTACTCGACCTTTAGAATGGAAAGCCAAAAGTGGAAAGGGAAGGAAAGCTCAACATCAAGTTAATTGGCTAGCTGTCTTAATTAACTCAATGTGCGGTAAGGTAAAACGGTGTCAACTATGGCTGGGGCTACATAATAATAATTATATTTAGTAAAGGAGATAAAAACAATATATCATTTGATTTTTACCACGCTATCACAACCCGTTCCTTTATACGCTGTACATGTATCTGTTTGAAAATCTGTATTAAAACTTGAAAACATTTCCACCTTTCCATCAACAAGTATTTTTGAAGGTTGTTGCTAAAGGACTGCCCCCGTTCGTAAGTCGCATCATTGCATTCTCCATCATAGTGCGCCTTGAAACATAGGCCGCCAATCATTAATGCCCCTAACACGACGAAGAAGAAGAAGAAGACGGTCACCGGGTTGCCTGCAGCATCATCTTTTGAGAAAAATTAGCCATTAATAAGCTGTGTATTTTACAAGTGTTGGAGAAAAAGCCCATTTTGAAGGGTTGAATGGTCAACTTTAGCGCTACTTACGGATAAGCTCCGATGTATGTCATCGAGAGTTAATGATATCATTAAATACTCCATACGGAGTAGTTGATGATGGGCTTTTGAATCATTCGATTCGGATATCAGGTGAATCAGAAATTAATTGCTAAAGTTGGTAGAAAATATGTTGGAGATGGGAGTTGAAGGGAGGACCTCACCCCATTCTCCCACATTGGAAATTTGAGTGTTGGGAGCTCAAGTGATAAAAGCTAATGTGTTCTTATGGATGTGCCCCAAGGGGCAAGGCACTTTTCTGCAGGAGGGAGGACTTAAATAATTCCACACGCGCGGGCCGCCGCCATCAGGCTCGGGCTCGATTCGGGTGTTACTATTAATTTTTTGGACAAAATTTCTTTATGAAATTAACTATAAAATTAATTTTGGAATGTGATTGTGTAATTCGACCAATCATAATTCATTGAGTCATTCGACCAATAAGAATTCAGATGCGTCATCCGACTAATCACAGTGCATGTGCACGACCAGACTTAGCATGTGCAATGAATAAACTGAGTAGGTTCACGAGTAATCCAGATCATAACCTTTGGAAAGCCTTAAAAGGTTGTTGAGGTACATGAAGAACACTATGAGTGCGGGATTACGATATACGAGATATCCGGCATTATTAGAAGGATCTTGTGATGCCAACTAGATGTCAGATACGAAAGATTCCAAGCACCGGTGGATACTTATTGGTGATGGTGTTGTGTCCTGAAAGTCTACGAGACAAACGTGCATAGCTCGCTCCTCAATGGAAGCTGAGTTCATAGCACTGGATAAGGCTGGAGAAGAAGCTGAATAGCTTAGGAATTTCCTTGAGGATATTCCCTGTTGGCCTATACTAGTGGTTGCTATCAGCATACACTACGGTGGTAAGTTGGCGATAGGAAGGGCACTGAGTATTATGTATAATGGTAAGTCTAGACACATACGTCTTAGACACAATACCATTAAATAATTGATCTCTAATGGTTTGATTTCCGTCGATTATATACGATCGAATGAGAATCTTACGGATCCGTTTACAAAAGGTTTAGCTAGAGATCAGATGTCAATTTTGACAACCGGAATGGGACTGAAGCCTATTACGCATGTTTCCTTGTAGTGGCAACCCAACCATGATGACTGGAGATCCCAAGATCATGGTTCAAAAGGGACAACTAAGCTATAGGGAACAGTCCAGCACTTACCCATTCTGAGAAAATAAAAGTGCTATCTGCAGAGGGTGTGAGGTTAAGCTTAGCTTTTAATGATTCCTATATCTTGATATAAAAGTGGGGTAGGGCAGAATACCCTTGATAGGAGGTCACCTATGTAAGTGCGAAGTGGGGCCGCTTCTATGAGAATTTTGAGGCTTGAATTCTCTAAAGCACTTTCTGAAACCAAGTGTTGTCCAGGGCCGAGACGGACACAACCATGAGAACCGAAAGGTGCTAGGGGAAATATTGTGTGAGTGCTATTGTCTTGGTTTACACTAAAGACTAAACAGTTTAAGACCTAGTTCACTGATTGGCCAAGTAAATTTGATAGTACTTCGCTAAGGCAGGTTCAAGGCCAGAAGCTACCCCTCCTGATGCAATATTTTTCCGTCTGACTTCTCTTTAGAGTCTGCATTTGCATTTGCATTAATTTTCATTCATGTGGGGGATTGTTGGAGAAAAAGCCCATTTTGAAGGGTTGAATGGTCAACTTTAGCGCTACTTACGGATAGGCTCCGATGTATGTCATCGAGAGTTAATGATATCATTAAATACTCCATACAGAGTAGTTGATGATGGGCTTTTGAATCACTCGATTCGGATATCAGGTGAATGAGAAATTAATGGCTAAAGTTGGTAGAAAATATGTAGGAGATGGGAGTTGAAGTGAGGACCTCACCCCATTCTCCCACATTGGAAATTTGAGTGTTGGGAGCTCAAGTGATAAGAGCTAGTGTGTCTCTTATGGATGTGACCCAAGGGGCAAGGCACTTTTGTGTAGGAGGGAGGACTTAGATAATTACACACGCGCGCGCCGCCGCCGTCCGTCCGGCTCGGCTCGAGCTCGGTTCGGTTCGGGTGTTACTATTAATTTTTGGACAAAATTTCTTTATGAAATTAACTATAAAATTAATTTTGGAATGTGATTGTGTAATTCGACCAATCGTAATTCATTGAGTCCTTCGACCAATCGAATTCGAGAGATCGTCATCCGACCAATCACAGTGTGGAATTGATTTTGAAAATAGCTTAATTAATTTCAAAAATTTTAAATAAAATTAAGCATAATTTCGAAATTAGTAACTTTTCCAAGGGGAAAAGTTTTGTGACGTGTTCCGGCCAATCAGATTTAAGCATTGGCTCCTCTTCTTCACTATATAAACAACCCCGTGGATGAAAGTTTATTGATTCAGATTTCTCATGTCTTTTCCACCACAAAGGTAGTGTCATATAGATCTAGTCATTCATGTAGATCTAGATATTGAGTCGAAGAGAAGTCGGAGCACTATGTAAGTTCGCCGGAGCTTGGGTTTTTGAAGTGCCTCTAAATTCGAGACGAAGGCCGTTGTATCTTTGGAGACAGTTGCTACTATCGTGGGCACCATACCGGAGCAATTTGTCTTAAGGAAAGAGTAAATACTCGCCTCGGTTTGATTTCTAATCCTTTGTTTTCTGCATCAAACTTTAATTGTTCATTGTTTGAGTTAGGTCTGCATGATAGTATAGATTGTGTTAGATCTCTTAGATAATATGACTATTTCTATTCGCATTATTTATTATCTAATTTAATAATCCGTAATTTGTTCCGTAAATTACAGATCTGTTCCGTAGATCACTCCACACACGACACCTATCCCAACAAGCTTAAGACAAATTGATTCGTGTGTCATAGGATCATTTAAACCTGTTACTTTACAGATCTAGTCGAATTGTTGCTAGTTGATTATCCTTATGTTGTTTCTGGTATTTCAATCATCTGGCGTGTTGATACAAATAGGGTTTGGATCTATATCATATGTTTAGATCAATTGATTATATCGCAAGCCTTCTGTTGCTATTTGCGATTCAATCGGTACTTTGGTTGCACGACATTTCAATACCTTATTTACTTTGGTAAAATAGATGTGCTGGATACAAATTAATTATTTGATTGGAAACCGTGTGTAATTGAAAGATACATATGATGTTGAGATATTGGCTCCTTAATTAAAATTCCACATATGTTGGGAAAATAAATAAATATATCTATAAATAAATAATATATAGATGAAGCAATTTAGCCCGTTTCCCCTCAATTACCCGACCCAAACCCGTTTTTGACCCGGCTTATATTATTTATAAAAAAAAAAAAAATCGGTAATTACTGGCTCATCCGCAAATCATTGCTCAAATCTTTGCAAATCACCGCCTCTATCATATCCTCTTAACTAGTCATAAACCCGTGCATTGCGCGGGGACGTATGACAATGTGATTACCTTCAGATAAAGTCAAAAACAACCACACAACATGTCCAAAAGTTATACTGATGCCAATAATTGTGGTTATATTACTGCTTTTAGCATTGCACGGGAGAAAGTATATTTCAACAGAAGGATTTTTTGAATGACGAAAAGAAGATTTTATTGGCATATTTATTACGCAGGAATTAAATTGAATAGAATATGCAGGATTGGAATTAAACAAATTATATGAAAGATGACACATTGAGTGATTGATAGAGCAATGTAGTGAATTAAGGTTGGATTGAGTATGGTATGATATGGTTGATAAGGTATGATATAGGCGAAGGGGTGGGTAGTCATACGTCATACCCCATTGCACCCTTCATCTCTTCCCACCCTGCTCTACCCACCGCTATCATACCCTACCCACCACCCTATCCTACCCTACCCGATATCACCATATCTTACCCTCGACATCCTACCTACCTTACCTATAACCTACTCTACTCCACTTTCATCCACCCCAACCCTACCCTACCATACCTTAGTCATCATACCACCCTACCGTCCCACCACCCCATCCTTCTCTATCCTACCCAACCCACCACCCCACCGTACCCTACCACCACCCAACCCTACCCAATTCACCATTCCACTTTACCCTATCTTACCCACCACACCACCATACCTTACCTTACCCACTACCCCAACCTATCCTACCCTACTCAACCCTCCCCAACCCTACCTTACCCACCACTTCACCCTACCCTACCCTACCCTACGCACCATCCTACCACCTACCCTACCCCACGCACCATCCTACCCCTGCCTTACCCACCATGTTATCATACCCTACCCACCACCCTATTGTACCCTACCCGATATCACCATATATCTTACCTCGACATCCTACCTACCTTACCCATTACATACTTTACTCCACTTTCATCCACCCCAACCCTACCCTACCCTACATTACCCATCATACCACCCTTCTCTACCCTACCCAACCCACCATCCCCGTGCACCTACCCCACCATATCCACCATTCCACTCTACCCTATCTTATCCACCACACCACCATACCTTACCTTACCCACTACCCCAACCAATCCTATCCCACTCAACCCTACCCAACTCTATCTAAACCATAAAAACTGATCGACTAAAGCAGCAAATCATGCTTAAAAGTTTGCTAATGAAAATTTACGACGTAGTCTAATTAAATATAAACATATGAACCGTAGTAAAATCAAGTGTAGAACATATGTTTCCAAATGAACAAAATGGGATCCATTTGTACACCAAACACTATTGTTGTGATAAATATCCTTGGATCCCCATTGATCAATTTGTTGGTACTCCAAATATTACATTAATATCCGATGTTTATCAAAACAATAACCGAGACTGACATAAATAAGTAGTTCAATTTGGAAGTCAGAACATAAGTAAGATGAAGGAATAAACTGTACCTGAATTAAAAATCTGAAATAATCATCATCATTTTTCCTTATGTATGAATCGAAAATATTGGAATGTTCAGGAAGAATATACCTAAGCACGTAATAAAAATGACATCCATAAACCATTTACCCCACAAAATTACATCGATCTTCCTTTTCCCGAAACTCAATTTGCCTCCACGCTTGGCTTCGATACTGTTTCCAAAATGTATTATAAATCCTAAATGCTTCCAAAAAGAACAAACAGGAAAACAAAATAGAGAAAAATTACTAACGAACCTCTTCTCATTTGACTAACCGAGCAAGAACCTTAATGAAAAATCTTCACATTTCATCTTGTTCTGTCGTCGTGACTTTTCTGAAAACAGAAAACGAAAAAAGATAAGACTAACCAAGCACATATGGATGAACATGGAAAGAACAATAATAAAAAGAAAATTTATTGCATTCTTCGCAGTGCAAGGGTGATTTTGGAGAAGATGACATTTAGCTCTGAATTGAAAATTTGAGAAATGCACCACCTATAGCAACTTCTTGTTTGAAATTTGAATTGGAATCGTGATAGTGATTAGAAATTGTCATAAATGAATTGACATAAATTTCCTTTATATCTGGTGATTTTGTTGAGCAATAATCGGGGGTTGTGTGTTATTCTTTTTTTCACGTGTTATAAGAAATGCACCACCGATAGCAACTTCCTGTTTGAAATTTGAATTGGAATGAAAATAGTGATTATTAATTGTCATAAATCATTGACCGGTGATTTTTTAGCAATAATCGTGGGTTGAAGAAACAAAATGAATGCGTTATTATTTTCACGTGTTGTGAGGTTTTTTTTTTTTTTTTTTTATAGTATTTTTTTATTTGACATGCCTAGTTATTTTTCGGGTTTGGAGCGGGTCAAATATAAGATATTTAATATTTGATGATGTTATTAAATATTACAACAATAAATAAATAAAAAACACGTACATTGTGGTAAGACGATTAATGCAAATGCTGTAGATACTGTAAGGTTGTGATATTTTCGGGGTGGTTGGAAGTTCAAATTTTGTGTTGTAATTTTCGTGGGATAATGACCTTTTTTTTTTTTTTTTACAGATTTTTGGAATCGTTGTGATGAGATTTTTTGGTTTCATGGGATAATGGCTATTTTTACAGATATTGGAATCGGTTGTGATGAGATTTTGGGTTTTTATTATTTTTTTCTTAAGGGTTTTTTTTTGTTTTTTTTTCTATAGCTGTTTCGGTTTTTCTTTTAGTTTTTTTTACAGGTAGATATGATATTTTCCAGGTGGTTGGAAGTTAAAATTTTGTGTTGTAATTTTCGTGGATAATGACTTTTTTACATAATTGATGCAAAAATCAATTCTCCAATTTAGCAACCAATGAAAATACTCAACTAAGTATTAATAATTTCAGAATTGAGGAACAAAATTTGTAAGCTCTGCCCTCCCAAAAACTACCATATCAACAAACAAATTAAAGCTGCATAAAAATTTATCGTCAGCATAAGGCCAACGCGCGCAGTTAAATTCCCCAAAAAAAAGACTAATGTTAATTATAAATGACCTGAAAAATAGCCTCTGCCTTGGGATAGAAGCTTTCGTGCATGTGAAAATGGACACCTCCTTGAAGAAAAAGAAAAAAAAAACACGAAAAAGAAGAAGGAAATGCTGAAAACCAGATAAAAAAATTAAAATAATAAAACAAATTTGCTGAAGAAAAAAAGGATTGACCTTTTACCTTATTTAGATCAGTCTGGTGTCGTAACCAATCTATCGAACAATGTAATTTGTACCTATGACTACCCAGAAGAAGCCGGCACACCTCCACCCCAACCGCCATTAGCAAAAGCAGAAGAAGCACTAAAACTAACGGTAATGCAGGCATTAGCGGACTCCATTACGTATTACCTTGAGCCGTCACCGCCCACAGCCTCATCGTTCGGCCATGCTTCGGCAGCGGAGAGCTTGAAGTGAGTAGATATTGATCTCTCGCATTAATCTGAATCCATTGAAATAGCCCTTTAATGACAGGATGATAATTCATTATCATTGCACCGCATAAGCCTAATAATCTCTCGCAGATTCAAAGGAATCACACGTATTGGATACTGTTAGAGTATTTGTAGAAGGTTGAATGGAGAAGGCTAGGATGATGAGTGTGAGATGGAAAAGAATTGATAAGTTGGAGAAATTGGAGAAATGAATTTTATTGTATTGATTGCTTGATTTGCTTGGTTCAAGTACATAGGGTAGTGCCATATATATAGTCCCCATATGATGGCTCAAGATCCTTATGGAGTTTTCTAGCTATGCCTTAATTTTTAACAATCACTACTAGTGCTACATGTATCTAGTAGCTTCCATTCTAGTAGAGTGTACCAATATTTCTAGTAGCTTCCATTCTAGTAGAGTGTAGTAATATTTTTCTAGTCTCTTACATACAACTAGAAGCTTCTATTCTAGAAATTTCTTTTATTTTTCTAGAAATGTGTAGCACAACTTAACACTCCTCCTTGGTACACATTTCAGGTGACACTATCTTTTCTCATAATAGCTCGAACTTGTCTCTTGATAGTGATTTTGTGAATATGTCGGCCAACCTGTTCTTCACTTACGCAATGCATGACCTTTATTTCTTTATTGGCCACAACTTTCTCGATAAAGTGGTACTTGATTCTTATGTGCTTAGTCTTGTTGTGAAATCTCGGCTTTTTCGCCATTGAAATTGCCGAATAGCTGTCACAGTAGATCAATGTTGCTTCTTCTTGAGGCTCCCCCATGTCCTCAAGTATGTGTTTGAGCCATATAGCTTGGCATGTTGTCAATCTTTCTTTGCTACATATTGCAACCTGTTGTTGATAGTGCAATTGTGTCTTGCTTTTTGTTGCCCAAGAGAATATTCACGAGCCCAAAGTGAATGCATAGCGGATGTGCTTTTATCATCGATGATCTGCCCAATCACTATCGAGTGTACCCAATCAATTTTGAGTCAGGGTGGATCCATACCAAATCCCATAATCCTTTGTGCCTTGCGAGATACCTTAGCACTCTTTTATTTGCTCAAGTGAACTTGACTTGGGCATTGCATGAACCTTGAGAGATAACTTGTTGCAAACATAATGTCAGAGTCTTGTAGTTGTTAGATAGAGTAAACTTCCAATGAGGCGCCCGGTGGACCGTACAATCTGCCCTTGGCGTGCCATCTTCACTCTTGAGTGCTTTGCTTTCAAGTGGAGTTGCAACACTCTTGCACCCTTTCATCTTGAATTTTTCAAAAAGACTATCTGTATATTTCTTTTGGGAAATGAAAATCCCATTTTCTTTTTGGTTTACCTCGATTCCAAGGAAGTAGTGCATTAATCCCAAGTCTGTCATTTCGAACGTCTTCATCATGTCTTGTCTAAAACTCTTGATCATGTCCTCATTGTTTCCCGTAAAGATGAGATCATCAACGTATAAGGAAACAATAAGTCTGTCACTTGAATCTCGTGTCTTAATGTAAAGTGTAGGCTTGCTTTTGCTCCTCCTGAAACCTTGCATGATGAAGTAATTATCAATTCTGCTATACCAAGCCCGTGGGGCTTGCTTGAGCCCGTATAAAGCTTTCTTTAACTTTAGTACTTTGTCTTCTTCTCCTTTCACGATAAATCCTTGAGGCTGCTCCACGTAAATTTCTTCCTCAAGGTATCCGTTGAGAAATGCTGATTTAACATCCAGCTGATGAATTTTCCATCCTTTTTGTGCAGAGAGGGCAATTAATGCACGTATCGTATCCAATCGTGCAACAGGAGCAAATGTCTCGTTGTAATCCACTCTAAATTGTTGAGAGTAGCCTTTGGCTACAAGCCTTGCTTTGTGTTTTTGGATGGAGCCATCAGGATTAAGCTTTGTTTTATAGACCCACTTAACACCGGTGACTTCTTTGTCTGGAGATGGACTTACTAGCTCCCACGTTTCATTCTTGTTTATCATCTTAATTTCTTCTTCCATTGCTTTTCTCCAAACTTCTTCTTTGAAAGCTTCTTCATAACTTCCTGGTTCTATCAAGGTGAGATTGCATCTCTCATATATCTCACTCAAGGATTTTGTTTTCCTTGGTGGTGTCTACGGAGAAGAACCTTCATCTTGTGATGTTTCTTCAATGATAGCGAGAAATGGTGTGATTACAGTTGAAGGTTGTCTTCTTCGTTGGTTCGTAGAAGTGGTGCCATATTAATAGTTTTCCTTTCAACTTCCTCTGTTTCCCAATTGAAGCTTGCATCCTCGTCAAATTCAACATCTCGGCTGACAATAAGCTTTCTTGTTCTTAAGCTATAAACACGGTAACCTTTTGATTGTGTACTATAGCCTAAGAAAATACCTTTCTCTGTCTTTTCATCCAGTTTGCTCTTTTCTCTTTTGGAATGTGAACATAACAGATGGAGCCGAAGACTCTAAGATGCTTTCTTTGATGGCTTTCGCCCGCTCCAGCTTGAATGGTGTTTTGTCTGAACGGCTTTGGTTGGACATCTGTTTAGCAAGTAGACTGCGCAGATGCACACCGCCTCCGCCCAAAATGTTTTCGGAAGGTCTTTCTCCATTAGCATAGCTCTTCTTTGTCCATAATCGATCTATTTTTACGTTCGACACACCATTTTGTTTCTGAGGCGTATCCAAGCTGTCAATTGATGCTCCACGCCTTCATCTTCACAGAACTTGTTGAATTCTTTAGATGTGTATTCTTTGCCGCGGTCACTTCTTATGGTCTTCATGTAGTGACCACTTTGTTTCTCGACATATGCCTTATATTTCTTAAATATTTCATATACTTGCGATCTTTCACGCATAAAATAAACCCATGTCATTCTGGTAAAATCATCAATGAAGAGAATGAAGTACCTATTTTGTTCATGTGAAGGAGTGCGCATTGGGCCCAAACATCCGTGTGCACCAATTCTAATGGCTCCTTCGCTCTCCAAGCTTTTCCGACAGGAAACGGTTGTCGGTGTTGTTTCCCGAGCATGCATCCTTCGCAAACACGATCAGGTGCCTTTATAGTCGGGAGATCTTTTATCATGTTCTTCTGATGTAGTATTTTTAATCCATTGAAATTGAAGTGACCAAGCCTTCTGTGCCATATCCACGAGTCGTCCACTTGTGCCTTCATTGCTACATCTCTTGCATAACTCCATTGGATAGGAAAGCATCGTTTTTCCTTCATTTTTATTTTAGCAATTTGAAGGGATTTATCTTTCTTATCATATATTGTACAAGAATCTCCTTCAAAATGCAACGATTATCCTTTCTCCATGATTTGCCCGACACTTAATAGATTTTGATCTATACTCGGGACCAAGAGCACGTCATTTATGTATCTCTTGCCTTTCTTTGTGTTGATGACAATAGTGCCTTTTCCAGTAGCCTCCATAAAGTCGCCGTTTCCAATCTTAATATTTGTCTTGAATTTTTCAAGACGGAAAAAAATATGGATTCATCTTTTGTCATGTGATTGCTGCAACCACTGTCAAGATACCATGTATCTTTCTTTTCATCTGTTGCTACTTGACAGGCATAGAAGAGATTGTCTTCGACGTCCTTTTCTTCAGAAAAGTTAGCTTGATGATTCCTTTTAGATCGACATACCTTCTCAACGTGACCAAATTTCTTGCAATTTTTGCATTGTGGTTTTCCTTTAAACCAACAATCTTTCTCCAAATGGCTTTTCCTCTTGCATATACCGCAATGAGAAAATGTTTTGTTTGGAAGTTCTGTATTTTTAGAACCTTCATTTGATCTCCGATCATTTTGTTTTGATTTTTGTGACGGCGTTTTGAACTTAGATTGAAAAGCATTTTCAGTTGTGCCTTCGTGACGCCTTTCCAATCTATGTTCATGAGCTTCTAAAGACCCCATCAATTCTGAAGCAGACAATTTTTCCAAATCTTTTGATTGCTCAATAGCTGTAATGATTGGATCATATTTTTCTGTACATGTAATTAATATTTTTTCCACAATTTTCTTCTTTGGGACGTCTTCTCCATTCGCCCGCAATTGATTTGCTAATGAATCTACTCTTGTGTAGTAGTCTTTAGCATTCTCCGAATCTTTCATTTTTAAATTCTCGAAATTTCTCCTCAATGAATGAAGTTTTGAGACTCGTACCTTTTCATTGCCTTGAAACTCTTCCTGCAACTTATCCATCGCTTCTTTAGCCGTCTTGGCACTCATGATTCTTGGAAACAATTCTTCAGTCAAGCTTAACTGAAGGGCTAATAATGCTTGAGCATCTTTCTGTTGATTCTCCTTGAGTTCTTTCTTTTGTGCGGTAGATAAATTTGAGATGTCGTCGGGGATGCTAAATCCCTTACTTACGATATCCCATAAATCTTGAGCACAAAAGTAGGTTCTCATTTTAATGAACAAATAGTCGAAATTTTCACCTCGGAAAATTGGAACCGGAATGGATGAGCGGAGTGTGTAATCTGCCATGATGTTGATTTCGCCCAGTTGTAGTTGTGTCGAAACCTGGCTCTGCTACCACTTGTTAGAGTTTTTGTAGAAGGTTGAATGGAGAAGGCTAGGATGATGAGTGTGAGATGGAAAAGAATTGATAAGTTGGAGAAATTGGAGAAATGAATTTTATTGTATTGATTGCTTGATTTGCTTGGTTCAAGTACATAGGGTAGTGCCATATACATAGTCCCCATATGATGGCTCAAGATCCTTATGGAGTTTTCTAGATATGCCTTAATTTTTAACAATCACTACTAGTGCTACATGTATCTAGTAGCTTCCATTCTAGTAGAGTGTACCAATATTTCTAGTAGCTTCCATTCTAGTAGAGTGTAGTAATATTTTTCTAGTCTCTTACATACAACTAGAAGCTTCATTACCTGGTTGTCCAAGACAAAAGTTTCCGCTGGACTTTATTGAGATGATAGTTTTTAAGATTAGTGATAAAGGTAAAGTATATATCGAGATAAAGTTTGTTTCTATTTGAAATTCAAGTAGATTTGAGATGAAGAAGTTGGTGAGATATTGCCGGAACTATAGGAGATTTGTTGCGCGAGTATGTGGGGATCGGTGGATTTTGCTTTTCATATATTCTTTTTGATACCGGGTTTGGGTCGGGTAATTGAGGGAAAATGGCTAAATTGCTTCATCTATATATTATATATATATAGATAGATAACAACACGCATATTTTATGAATAAAAACATGGGTTAATTATTTAAAAGTATAGTTTTTTATACTTATTAGCCCCATAAGGACATAAAGGAATCTGTTGGACTTATAAGGACATAATATATCTACATGTACCAAAATACCCCTAATCTAATATATCATCCTCTGGATCATCCAAGCTCTACGACGATACAGAAATTGACCGGTGCGGTGGCGATTAATATCATCGAAAACCGCCATGGATCATTAGAAAACTCCATCTGCGACGACGATGTCGACGGAACATGGCGTAGATCTGGGTACGAAGTACTAGTTCTCAAAAACATCTCTCTACTAGGAACAGAGCTACTCTAAACACTCCGATTCTGATCTGAATAATCATACCATTTATGAGGGCTCGGTAGCTGATTTGACTTACTAGCATCATCATTCCGGTACTCATTCCGGATAACCGGAGTAGAATCTTGAAATCCTTCGCCGTCGTCGTCCTCCTCGGGGACTATCTCCTCATTTTTGTTTCTGCAGAGGAAACCCAGTAGTAAAGCAATGAGAACAAGGATTAGATTGAGAGAATCCCAACTTTTCTTGACAGAATTAGGCTTGAAGATTTGAGCAGAGAAAGAAATAGTAGATGGACTACAAAATGGAGATGATAAATCTTCGCCATCTTCCTCCATTGCCTTTTGATCGTTTAAAGCTTCTTTTTGTTTGTAGGAAAAGAGAACCTATTTTTTCTTTCTCGTGACTTGCAGTTACATTGGCTTTTGCTTTTTAGCTTTGAGCTTTTGCTTTTGCTTTAGCTTTTGCTTTATACTTAGATTGTTTAGGTTGAGCTGGAGTATAATAACTAAGGTATTGTTTATTTGTGGAAGAATTGTTTGGATACAGTGAATTATGTGATGGGAAATGAATTCATAATGCTTTAGAGTCATTTGATAGTGTTTAGCTAAATGATAGATGAGCTGTTTGTTAAAGTTTTGAGCTTTGTTTCTACCTGATGACATTGTTGAGTAATCACATTGGTAATATGATGGAAGAAGGAAACTGAGAATAATATTGTTTGTGTTTATTTAATCACTTTTGAAAAAGAGAAAAGCTAATTTATGACAGCAGAATGTGAAGCTTCAAGTCCATATATGGTGTGAGTTGCTTGTTGAAGCAATACTTGCTAAAAGCAGCAGGAAATCTGCATCAAAGTATGTTACTTACAACAGAGGCAGTGCTTAATCTTCTTTGCCTTATAATATAACCTATGAAAGCTTTAATCTATTCTTGTTGACATGAAAGCAACAACAACAACAGCTGGAAGGACCATCACCATGGAAAACCTGAGTTTTCTTGGAGTCGGTTTTGGACATTGAGGTAAGTGTAACGACTTCATACCTCCACATAGGTTTTTATCACCTGCGATTGAGAATGCTGTGGAGTTTTTAAACAGACCTTTATCTGGAACTTCTCCTTCCAAGCTGTTGGAAGAAAGATCTAGAAACTGTATTGAGGATATTGTTCTGTTTACGCAGCCGTCTTCTGTATTTACCTCAAAAACAAAAATTCCAGACGCCACCGAGAAGAGAATACAACAATATCTCTTTTCAATTGCGAGAATCATGGCCCTAGATCATGATCCAGGGCACAAAAGACCGAAATCGCGCCTTCAAACTAGCCACATTCCCCTAAAGCTCAGAGAACCAAACCGTATTTTAAAGGATCACACAGATTACCCGGGCAGACTGATGCATTAAACACCACCGGAACATTACCGAATCAAGTGAATAACCATAATGTCGTCAGAAGAAACCTCCGGTGAACACATCGCATGTGGAAATACCAGATAATTTTTTTTAATTTTTAATTATGTCATTCCTTATGAAGTGACATTGATGTCACTGCAGATGTCACTGCATACATTAGACAACTAATGAAGTGACATTGATGTCACTGTAGATGTCATTGCATACACCGTTACAATAAGGTCTCTACATCGCGGTGTCACTTCATCGCGGTGTCTCTGCATCGCGGTGTCTCTGCAATGCGGTGTCACTTCATCGCGGTGTCTCTGCATCGGAGGTGTCTCTGCATCGGGGGTGGTCACTGCATCGCGGTGTCACTTTATCGCGATGTCTCTGCATTGCGGTGTCACTTATCGCGGTGTCACTTCATCGCGGTGTCTCTGAAATGCGGTGTCACTTCATCGCGGTGTCTCTGTATTACGGTGTCATTTCATCATGGTGTCTCTGCAATGCGGTGTCTCTGTATCGTCAAATGTTATAACATCACGAGTCTCTGCAATGCGGCGTTTCTGCATTACGATGTCACTTCATCGTGGTGTCTCTACAATGCGGTGTCACTTCATCGCGGTGTCTCTAATTCGTGCTGTCTCTGCATCGTCAAATGTTATAGCATCGTGATGTCTCTGCATTGCGGTGTCTTTGCATCTGGGTTGGTCACTGCATCGTAGTGTCTCTGCATCGGAGGTGGTCACTGTATCGTGGTGATCAATGGATCTAGCGTGGTCAATGTATCATGGTGTCACCTCTAAGATTTGAATCTGTTGGAATATAATGCAATGGAATTGAATGATATCATTCCATTACCTTGTTTGGTAGGCAAATGATCTCATTGTAGGATTTATTTTTTCATTCCATTCCGACTATTCCATTGAATTTTGGATGGAATGAAATCATATTCCATTCCTCCGTTGCCAAACAAGCCAAATTGATATAATGTAATGAAAAAGCATTACATTCCATTCCATTACCGCAATCCAAACACGCCATTAGAGTTTCTCCGTGCCAAACAAGCCAAATTGATATAATTAATGAAGTGACATTGATGTCACTGCAGATGTCACTGTATACATTAGACAATTAATGAAGTGACATTGATGTCACTGCAGATGTCACTGCATACATTAGACAACTAATGAAGTGACATTGATGTCATTGTAGATGTCACTGCATACATTAGACAATTAATAAAGAGACATTGATGTCACTACATAAATCGATATAATAAGACGTCACTGAATAAATCGATACAATAAGACGTCACTGCATACACCGATACAATAAGACGTCACTGCATAAATCGATACAATAAGACGTCACTGCATAAAGTAATACCGTAACGCGTCACTGCATAAATCGCTATAACAATACGTCAATGCATAACTCAATATCATATGATGTCTCTGCATTGCGGTGTCATTTCATCGTGGTGTCTCTGCAATGCGGTGTCTTTGCATTGCGGTGTCTCTACATCGTCAAATGTTATAACATCGCGATGTCTCTGCAATGCGGCGTCTCTGAATTGCGGTGTCACTTCATCGTGGTGTCTCTACAATGCAGTGTCACTTCATCACGATGTCTCTGCATCGTCAAATGTTATAACATCGTGACGTCTCTGCATCGGGGGAGGTCACTGCATCGCGGTGTCTCTGCATTTGGGTTGGTCACAACATCGTGGTGTCTCTGCATCAGAGGTGGTCACTGTATCGTGGTGATCAATGGATTTGGCGTGGTCAATGCATCGTGGTGTCACTTCATTGAGGCGTCTCTGCATCGCGGGTGGTCACTACGTCGATGTATCACATCATCGAGGTGTCTCTGCAATGCGGTTTCTCTGCATCACAGTGTCTCTGCATCGGGGGTGGTCACTACATCGCGGTGTCTCTGCATCACGGTGTCGCTTCATCGTCGTGTCTTTACATCGCGGTGTCACTTCATCGCGGTGTCTCTGCATCGCGATGTACATCGCATCGGGCGTCGCGGTGGTCAATGCATCAGGATGGTCATTGCATCGAGGTGCTCAATGCATCGGGGTGGTCAATGCATTGCGGTGGTCATTAATCGCGGTGGTCAATGTATCGGGGTGGTCATTGTATCGCGATGGTCAATATATCGGATTTAAAAAAAAAAAAAAACACCTGAACATCACTTGGAAAAAAAAAACAAAAAAACAACCAGCAAAAGTGTTTGTTTCATCTCATAATAATAATAAAAAAAGGATACAACAACAAAGTAATTCAAAAAAAAAAATCAAAAGAAAAAATCATTTTTTGTATTTTTTCATCCATTAAAAAGAATGAAAAGCTAGCAACATGAAGCTGTTGCAGACATGTTCATTTCTTTCTGTTTCATTTCTTTCATTTTCTTTGTTTTCCAATGAATTGATTCTATCTCGCATCGTTCAAGTAAAAAAAATAAAACAATTAAGGTATTAATTAAGGGTAGAAGGGGGAATAAGGAAATAGTGTGTCCTTATAAGTCCAACAGATTCCTTTTTGTCCTTATAAGTCCAATAAGTCCGTTTTGTGTACTTTTTGGTCTTTAGCCCTAAAAACATCCTCAGTTGTCTGTAAAATCTTTTGAAATTTGAAATGTGTCAAAAATTTAGGGTTAGATTTTATTGGTGTGTTCTTTTGTGTTTTTATTTATATTTTCTTTTCACGCATATTTTATGAATAAAAACCTCCTCAGTTGTTTGTAAAATCTTTTTAAATTCGAAATGTGATTTAGGGTTAGATTTTATTGGTGTGTTCTTTTGTGTTTTTATTTATATTTTTATTTTCACGCATATTTTATGAATAAAAACCTCCTCAGTTGTTTGTAAAATCTTTTCAAATTTGAAATGTGTCAAAAATTTAGGGTTAAATTTTATTGGTGTGTTCTTTTGTGTTTTTATTTATATTTTTATTTTCATTATTCATATATTTATCACGATGATCAGAAGGTGGCAGAGTGGTTTTGAGAAATTCTGGGTAACAACCCTACTATGAGCGGAGAGGAAACATAGCTGCATCTTTCCCTTTTCGCAGTAAAATAACAGTTAAGGTGAAAACAATGTGTTTGAGTGTTTTTTTTTTGGAGTCGGAGATCCAACAGCTACAAAAAGGAGGTGTCAATATGTTGTGATCGAATTTAATGTTAGTGTTTTTTTTAAATTTAGTTTTTAGGGTTTGATTCCTATTTTGTCTTTTTTTCCTTTCCTATTTTCATTTTTTAAGGAGTTGAGGATGGAGTGTAGCAAAGAGAGTATCCGGTGAGAATTTTATTAGTTTTTCCTATCATTTATTTACAAATATGCAGTTTAGTTGTTCTTAATGGTTGCAATGAATGAACATCGTTTGTTCTAAGACTATAAAATAATTTGTTTGATTTGCAGAGACGGATAGCAAAAAAAAAGTTCATGCCGTCCCGAAACAAAGATCGTTTCCTAAGTCCCATGGTTTTGATATTTGTTTGTCCCTATGGCTTCTCATTTATTTGTTTTGATGTTTAATATTTCATCGATTTCATTTGGATTTTATCATTGAAAATCTGTACTTTCGTTTATCTATTTGGTTTCTGTGTTTGTGAAATATGCAATTTTTTTGTTATTCTATCTTATGTACCGTTCTAATCCAAAAATATGTATTCATTTTTTCATGCTTTTCCAGGAGCTTTCTGGACATGCATGGGATAAAGAAGGTCACTATTTGAGTATCGTAATTTATAATCTTGAATCCGAAGGATGTATATGGCTTGGATACTTTTTACTGTGTATTACCTTTTGACGAAAGTACTCATAATCGACTTATAAACCATTGCAGTTTTATGTGTGTGTGTGTATATGTTGTCTCCTTATTAATATTGGTTGGCATATATGCTTCATTTTTATATGTGTCATATTTCAGGAGCAAAAGAAAAACCTATGATATATTACATGTCGATATTAACTCATTGTTAGAGCAGCAATAAAGAAAAAGAAATGACAGAAATTTCAAGAATCGTGGGCCGTTTGGACGGGGAATTGTCACAATCCTAGGTAGTCTACTTTTTTTTTTCTATTTTTTATTCTTAATTTGTGAGCACGTATATGCAATGGATGTATGGATTTGAAGTTTGAAGTATAAATGCATTCAGGAAGACGATGCACATCATGTTCTTTACTTTGTTTAATGAATGAATATTGTATTTCTTTTGTCTTCCTATTGTTTTTTTGGGGTTGGGGTTGGGGGGGGGGGGGCTAAATTACAATTTTGGTTCTCTAACTAGACAGGTTTTTCAATTTTGGTCCTGGTTTTTCTCCGCGACAATTTTAGTCTGTAAGTGGTCTTTTTGCAAAAATAGTCACGAGCGCCGGAAAGACCACTTACAGGACTAAAAGTGTCACCGGAAACACCACTTACAGGACTAAAATTGTAGCCGGAAAAGACCAATTTTAGTCCTGTAAGTGGTCTTTCCGGCGTTCAGGACTTTTTTTGCAAAAAAAAGACCACTTACAGGATTAAAATTGTCGTTGGAGAAAAACCAGGACCAAAATCGAAAAAGTGTCTAGTTAGAGGACCAAAATTGTAATTTAGGGGGTTGGGGGTGGGGGCGGAGAGCAAGGTTGGGGACGGATTTTTTTGGGGCTAATTGAGTGTCGAATTGTGACAGTCTTTTTAATTTGTTGTTTAAGGTGCCGATAAGTTATGGCATGCGAGGCTAGAGATAAGCTTGGACAAATGGAGCGGGGATTTAGAGGATAATAAATGGCGTGGGGTGGAAGGGTGAGACGACGAGAAGCAATAAAGAAAAAGAAATGACAGAAATTTCAAGAATCGTGGGCCGTTTGGACGGGGAATTGTCACAATCCTAGGTCGTCTACTTTTTTTTTTTTCAATTTTGATTCTTAATTTGTGAGCACGTATATGCAATGGATGTATGGATTTGAAGTTTGAATGCATTCAGGAAGACGATGCACATCATGTTCTTTACTCTGTCTAATGAATGAATATTGTATTTCTTTTGTCTTCCTATTGTTTTTTTGGGGTTGGGGGTGGGGGGCAGAGAGCAAGGTTGGGGACGGTTTTTTTTGGGGCGAATTGAGTGTCGGATTGTGACAGTTTTTTTTAATTTGTTGTTTAAGGTGCCGATAAGTTATGGCATGCGAGGCTAGAGATAAGCTTGGACAAATGGAGCGGGGATTTGGAGGATAAATAAATGGCGTGGGGTAGAAGGGTGAGACGACGAGCAGCAATAAAGAAAAAGAAATGACAGAAATTTCAAGAATCGTGAGCCGTTTGGACGGGGAATTGTCACAATCCTAGGTAGTCTACTTTTTTTTTTTTTTTTTTCAATTTTTGATTCTTAATTTGTGAGCACGTATATGCAATGGATGTATGGATTTGAAGTTTGAAGTATAAATGCATTCAGGAAGACGATGCACATCATGTTCTTTACTTTGTCTAATGAATGAATATTGTATTTCTTTTGTCTTCCTATTGTTTTTTTGGGGTTGGGGGTGGGGGTGGGGGGCGGAGAGCAAGGTTGGGGACGGATTTTTTTGGGGCGAACTTAGTGTCGGATTGTGACAGTTTTTTTAATTTGTTGTTTAAGGTGCCGATAAGTTATGGCATGCGAGGCTAGAGATAAGCTTGGACGAATGGAGCGGGGATTTAGAGGATAAATAAATGGCGTGGGGTGGAAGGGTGAGACGACTTTTGATTCTTTTTTTTTCTTTCTTTCAGAAAATGAACCGAGGGGTTTGGGGTGGGAGTGAGGGTGGCATGCGCATCCCTACATATTCTTCTTTTGAATAAAAAATAAAACTTTTATCTATTGGATTATCATTTAATCGAGGGGGTTGGGGTGGACGTGAGAGTTGTGGGTGCATCCCAACATATGTTACTTTTCTTTTGGATTAAAACTAAATCTTTGATCTATTGGTTTATCATTTAAATTTCGACAAGTATTAGTAGGACGGATCATTTTGAAAAAGCTATTATAGCATATGCAGACTGAATTAATAGTTTTTTTGTTTTGTTTTTTTGTTTTCTTGCGGGGCGAATTTGAGACGACCGGATGTTATTGGGAGGCCAAGGGAATTGGTGTTGTTCTACTCTATCGAACTTTTCCAAGTCGGTTACTCTAATTTTTCCTTCTTCAACTATTAATCTTCTGTTTTATTTATTGTTTATGGAATCCAATCATAAGTGTAAGAAGCAGCAGGTTGATCTTTTTATATCCTATTTTAGTCTTTCTCAAGGTTACAATTTCTGTTATGTTTTGATCTTCAGGACGAATTTGTTAGGATAGGGTTTATTGGGACGCCTTGGGAACGTATAAAGGTGATTGGCAAAGAATATGAGATTAAGAAGTGTTAGTACTATTCTCTCTAATTTTGTCTCTTTAGTTACTCCACTTTTTCCTTCAAGTATTTATTATGTGAGGAATTATTTTATGGGGGAGTGGTAATAAAGGACAAAAAAAAAGTTGAAAAATAGGATTAAGGACAGTGGAAAAAAAATCATGTGTTAAAGATTATGTGCAAGTAATTTACAGCACAAAAAGATTATGCCTTTTAAATAAAGAGTTGTCCAGAAAATATACTACATCGGTTCATTCAGTGTCCAAACCAGAATAATAGTTGGCATGTGATCGGTTTGTTGTAATTAAGAAAATCTACGATGAGTTCTTTTATTATTTGCTTAATTGTTAATGGTTGAACCTGATAGTGTATCATTTCGTGGAACCTTAATAAGTAAAACAATAGAAACGAATGATACAACATTACAATTAAACCGATGCTTAAGAGTACCTCAATTGCATTATTAACTTGGTTGTAAAATATAGAATGTTAGATTATTAAAATTCTGAGCTTGAAATGGTTCACATTAATATTCTACATTATGTTGTGGATTAGTTGAGAACAACTGGGCTTGGTAACTTTGTTCGCTAAACATAAATGAAAGGATACACCGAGGTGAATCCAAAGTGAATGTGTCTTTGTGACACAAGTGTACGTGCCTACTGTAGCACTAGACATAGCACCAGTGACCGGTTAATCTCGTCCCTTGGATGGGACAAGTTCGGTGGTGCAACGAACGATGGTTTAAATGATCAAACCGGATTGACTAGTATGTTGACAGTGAAACTGTCTGTTGAGCACAAAAGTGATGCTCGAAAAAAGCCAGTGAGATTGGCTCTAAGATCTGCTTACATGCTTGAGTAATACTTGCTTGTGACACTATGACTAGGACTTGCAAATTTCAAATTTGTTTGTCCATTGATGAACATGGTGTTGTTACTAAGTTTGAAATTTGATCCTAATCACAAGTGCCAAGTATGTGTTGAAGCCATGTTGGCTAACTCACCGATTGACCGGTAGAAAGGAACGCAGAACCTCTAGATTCATGTAAATTAGAGGTGATTAATGTATAATGTTACTTTTATTGAGTATAGCACCGAAATGTTATGATGTTTAAATGCCGAAAAGCAAATATAAGGCTCGTGATGCCTTGAGGATTGTCAGAATGACGGTGAGAATAAACATAGCAAACGGATTAGATGTATCCATAGGGAGTGTGGTGGTGGATATGATGTATTGTTTCATGAGTCTTGCTAAGGACCCGGCATCATTCATTAAACAACTACAACATACACACCTCGATCAAATGGTATTGCTAAGCGCAAGAACCGAACTCCTTGAGAGATGATGATTGCTATGTTGAAAAGTTAAATTTTAGCTCAGAACTTGTGGGGGGAATTATCCTCTCAGCAAAATTCATTCAGAACAAGATCCCTTCAAAGAGGAAGGATGACACCCCGTATGAGTTGTGGAAAGGCCAATGTCTAGCTACAAATTCTTGGAAATGTAGGGGTGTTTGGCTAAGGTAGAAGTACCTAAACCAAAGTGGTGATAGGGCAGAAAACGATTTATAGTATATTCATCGGATATACTCTCAAGAGTAGTGCCTACTGTTTCTGGTGCATAAAACAGACATGATGATGTCATCACCATGTTGTGTTCTTTGAAGATCTCTTTCCGTAGAAGGAAACAGATAAAACAAGCATGAGTAAGCGGACATATGAGTCTTAAAAATAATAATAAAAAAATAAAAAAATAAATAGTATAGACGAGTATATGTAAGTTATGATTTTTATTATAGCTTTTAAGTTTTAATTTTCAAATTTCGTTTAAGAGTTTGATCTTATGAAAATCAAAGAAAGTGTAATTGATTCAGGATAATTCTTCCCTAGTCACTCCATTTACACCGTAGACACACGTGGATAATTTTGGACCACGCACTTTGAATTCGAGTTGAAACTGCATGGTCCAGATTCATTCACATGTTTTACTCCTCAAATGGACTCATCATAGAAGAACTTCCCATTCATCCACATCTTTATTTGTTGTAGAATTGTCTGAATTTATGTTGTGTTTGGTAATAATGTAAGGGAGACTTTATCGACTGCATTATGTTTTTGGTTAATTAGTGTATTAAACTATTTTTTTTTTTTTTTTTGTTTTGAGAGGGTGTTTTAAACTATGTGAATTTGTAAAATCATGCAATTTCTGTGAAGTAAAGCGTTATTAACTATGTGAATACGTATAATGACTATCTCTGGATTTAGCAGTTCATACACTATGACAAGCACAACAAGAAGGGAGAGCGGCCGGTCTTCTTAAAAAAAAAAAAAACAGGAGATGATGTCGATGCAAGAAAGGTAATTCATGTTTAAATTTATTGTTTGATTCGAGTTAGAGCACTTACATCAGATACTCTTATCGAATACTCCATTTTAAAATTTTAAATACACGTTTTTCTAGTTTACAAATCTCTATCAAAAATGATATGCATCAGATTCTCTATTTTACATAATATGGTAGATATAAAGGAAATTTTACAGAATCTGGATGAATACGGCAGATACAAAGAAAATATCACACAATATGTATTTTAGAGTTAAAAAAAATAGATTATATGCTCGTGTTTAAATCTCTAAAGTCTACTCTTAATTCTACTCTTAATTCTGTATTAGAATAATTTGGTCACTTTGATTGCTTAACATGCAGGAAGAAACTGAGGAATCTATTCGGAGAAGACGGGGGAAGTTCGTTAGTTCCTGTTCGGTTTTGATGGACGGCCGAGATTAAAGCTAAACCCTAGATCATTCGGATTTCGGCACTCTCTCCACCTATAAAAGCAATGTTTTACTCCATCATAAAGCATACGAAAGAAACCAACACATAACGGTTGTAGGCAAGAGAGAGATGTCGGAATCTTCTCATCAAGACGGCAACAACAGAGAGCGTAGTCGAGTAACAATAGATGTAGGAAACGATCCCGATGATTTCTTCCGCTATTAAGGTACTCTGAATCTACTATTTAATTTACATGTGGTATCGGAGCCAACCTACTATTCGTGTTATTCGATGTATTGGTTGTAAGACGATTTAAATCAAATCTGTGCATAGTACCCACTGTTACATATTCAAAGTCAATTTGATTTAATTTGACCATCGTAGCTATATCGATGGCCATGTCAACGCCAGGTTGGTAGCTATTTTCGCCATAATTATAACTACCGTCTTTGCCTTTGCCGAACCATTATTTTTCTGATGGGATAAAGCTGCATTAGCGATTCATATATATAGGTTGAACTGCTCCATGCGAATTTGTATTGATTGAAAAGTGGTACAATTTGTATAGATAAAGCTGCATTAGCGGTACAATCATTATCGGATTATATAAACACATATATACAAATTAGCAGTTCACATGTATGGCTGCAGTGTCATTGTTGCTGCCCATGAATCTATTATCATAGTGGCGGCGGTAAGTATATTAGGGTTTATTTATTCAATATCCTTAAAGTAATTAAAAAATAATAATGATAATAAAAAATAAAATAAAATAAAATTAAAGCAACTACGTCTGCTTTCTCACATATTATGTACAGCGGCAGCAATAAGCATGATGCTTACATCCTTAAGGCATAGTGGCATACATGTTAGTTGTGACGCCCCGTTTCCGGACACCGAGTCCTTATCCGGAAACGAACGCCCGGCATGTATAATATTAAATATAATCTAATATTATACATAAGCCTTACGTCATATATCATAAACACAATGCGGAAACGAAACGACTCGGGGAAATAACTTCCAAAGACCAACTAAACCAGATTCAATGCTGCACTAAAATCCAAAGGAAAATGGAAATGAAACGTCTTACAACAAAGGCCACTAAACGAGCCAAACCCAAAAAGAAACAACATTCAAAATGAAATGACAACATAGTTTATAATTAAACTTGAAATAAATAAAAGTCTTCAAAACTTCAACACAAGTTAACTTCGTATCCAAAAGCATCAAACATCTTCGTCATACTCATCTTCATCAAAAACCTGTTCATCTTTTCATCCCAAAACATATAACGGGTAAGTACATACGTACTTAGTAACGAGTAGAAGCTATTGAAATCATGCGTTTTATAAAGAAAGCAAGTAACCATCATCTTATTAATAAACCGTTTAAACATGATCTTACATCTAACTATCACGTTATATTCATAGTATAACATGAGGTCCCTAGGGTTACTAGTTTAGCTTATCTTTGTTACATCATGTTTGCGAGGGCACTACACTTAGTGAGAAATGCACTAAGACAAAAGACGCAACCCTATAGAGATAAATCTCTAGCGGTCCCGAGACAATCACCTCACTTTGACTGGCTAGCTCTATAGGCTATCCGGTGAATGACTATCTCGTTCGTGAGGTTGTCCGGCGGTATGATCACTACTTTAACTGGCTTTGTCTAGAATCCGGCAGTGACCATCACCACTTTATCTGGCCCACCAACACATTGCCGATGTTGTACTGTGCCTATTCAAGCTCTCATGATGTTTAATCTTTTATCTAGTCAAATTCGTTTATTAAGCGGTTAACTAGCCACCTAGTTACATTCAAGATAAAAGCTCCCTACTCCCTCTTCTTAGACTTCTAGACTCAATCTAAAGATTATACGACATTGATGAATACTAATTCACCAAAGCACAAGGCCACTCCTACTATTCCGACGGTCCCGAACTTCAATTCTTTAAGAATACATTCGTGCGTAACCAAACGCATCGGAAGATTATTCATGGCTTTGTCATGTTCATTAGGGGTTATAACATCAAAAGGTAACATTTAGAACTCACCTCACAACTTAAGACACATTATAAAGGAAAGCAAAGATCGTCCGGACGAACAAAAGGATATCGGACGGACGATTAGCCAGTATCCGGACGGATAGATTGACCCAACCGGACGGCTATATCTCTCTGCTTTTACTCTCCGCCGACTAGTGAAATATCCGTGACGGATAAAGGTTCTATCCGTGACGGACAGGTTCGATCGCATCGAAAAATCCAGATTTCTGCCCTAAAATCTACACTTAACGATTTCTAAACAATTCTACTCCAAACCACTTCATTCTAAACTCAGAAAAATGCAGTAAAAACACAGGAAATACATCATAAAACAACAATCCTTCAATATGAAAACCCCGTTACCTTTTAGCACTTCAAAACTCGATCCAAACGCCAAACTTTTGATTCGAACCTTCTCCAAACTTGGAGAAACTTGTATCCACACGATCCTTGCGTCACGTGGAGTCTTTTCTCCTTGAGATGTCTGCACAATCGAGCAATGGTTAGCCTTCGATTATCGAAAGTCTCCTTTTTCTCCAAAGAGATGAAAGTGGCGCCTCTTGCCAATTTCTCTGATGCTAAACGCAAAACTGAAATTCTGATTAGGTTATTAGGAGTATTTCCTTTTTAATAAATCCCAATAATTAATCAATTTCCTTAAATATCCTTTTATTCAAAATTAAAATAAATCTAATATTCTGATTTCCGTTAAATGACTGAAATGCCCTTTTTTCAAAAATCAGGATATTACATTCCTCCCCCCTTAAGAGGAGTTTCGTCCTCGAAACTTGAACGTACCTGGAAGATCTATAAACTCTGGAAACTCAACTGTCATCACATCTTCCTCTTCCCATGTCGCTTCACTTGGTGAATGATTGCTACATTGCACCAAGACCAAAGGAATCATCCTTCTCTTGACCATCTTCTCTTTCCTATCAAAAATCTTAACCAGCTTCTCAACATAGGATAGGTTATCTTGAAGCAATTCCGGATCAAACTGAGATTCCACATCCGTAGAAGATAGACACTTCTTTCTCTTTAGCCTGCTTAACTAACTCCGGCCCTGTCAACTGCTTTTCCCCAACTTCGTCCCAGTAAAGTGGAGTCCGGCATTTCATACCATACAAGGCCTCAAACGGTGGCATCCCCAAACTAGCGTGATAACTGTTGTTATAAGCGAATTCTGCCACTGGGAGGAACTCATCCCATGATCCACCTTCTTCAAGAACGCAAGCTCTAAGCATGTCCTCGAGAGTCTGGATTGTCCTCTCGGATTGACCGTCTGTCTGCGAGTGAAAGGCTGTACTCAAGTCCGTCTTTGTTCCAAAAGCCTTTTGCAATCCTTTCCAGAAGTGACTTATGAATCTACTATCCCTGTCGGATACGATAGATAAAGGCACACCATGAAGTCTCACTATATTATCCAAATATAGTTGAGTGAACTTCTTAATAGGCATGTCAACCTTACATGGCAAGAAATGGGCTGATTTCGTGAGTCTGTCAACAATCACCCAAATCATGTCATGGCCACTCTTCAGACGCTGTAAACCGGTGATGAAGTCCATTGTGATGTTCTCCCATTTCCATTCCGGTACCTCCAAAGGCTTCAACAAACCTCCTGGCCTTACGTGCTCTCGCTTTAACTCTCGGCATGTATCACACTTTGCCACAAACTCGCAATATCCAACTTCATGCCAGGCCACCAATACCTCTCTTTGAGATCTCTCAGACATCTTGGTAGATCCTGGATGAACCGCAAAGGCAATCTTATGGGCTTCATCCATGACTTGTCGCCTTAGTCCATCAACATCAGGCACACACAAACGATTACCATACCAAAGATGTTCACTCTTATCCAACTGAAAACCCACTGTAGGTTTCTCTCGAGCTACGCGCTTCAAAACCACTAACACTGGGTCTTTGTCTTGCTTTGCTCGGATATCATCCAACAACTCGACCTTGCCATCAATGGCGCAAAACACCGAGCTTCACCTTCCCGCTCAACCACTTGAATCGCAAACCTGCCTAAGCGATCGACCACTTCTCGCAAAGTAGTGATGGCATTAACCGGTCTCGGCTAAGTGCATCCGCTACAACATTCGCTTTACCCGGATGGTATTGAATGTCCAAGTCGTAGTCTTTCACAAACTCCAACCATCTTCTTTGCCTCATATTCAAATTCTCTTGAGTGAAAAAGAACTTAAGGCTCTTATGATCCGTGAATATTCTTGCCTTAACTCCATAAAGGTAGTGTCTCCCACTGTTTCAAAGCAAAACCACTCGCCGCCAACTCCAAGTCATGTGTAGGATAGTTCTTCTCATGAACCTTTAATCGCCAGAGGCGTAAGCTATTACCTTTCCGCTTGCATCGTAACACATCCCAAACCTTGACTCAAGCATCTCAGATACACGTCATAGTTATCAAAGACCTCGGCAAGGCTAACACAGTCAAAGCCGCAGTCAACTTATCCTTCAACGTCGAAAAGCTTCCTCACACTCCTTTGTCCACTCAAACTTGATGTTTTTCTCGAGTAAGTCTAGTGAGAGGAGTTGCTATCTTCGAGAAATCTTGTACAAACTTCCTGTAGTAGCCCGTTAAACCCAGTAAAACTTCTTATCTCTCACACTTTGTAAAGAGTCTAGGCCACTTAGAAACGGCTTCTATCTTTGCAGGATCAACTTGAATTCCATCTCCAGAAATTACATGGCCAAGAAAACTAACTTGTTTTAACCAAAATTCACACTTAGAAAACTTGGCATACAATTTCTTTTCTCTTAAAGTTTGCAAAACAATCCTTAGATGCTCCTCATGCTCCTTCTCATCCTTAGAGTATATCAAGATATCATCTATGAATACCACCATAAATTTATCAAGATAAGGCATGAAGACTCTTTGCATTAGATCCATAAACACTGATGGAGCATTAGTGAGTCCAAAAGGCATGACAAGGAACTCATAATGGCCATACCTTGTACTAAATGCTGTCTTCGGTCTATCTGCAACCTTGATCTTCAACTGGTGATAACCTGACCTAAGGTCAATCTTAGAAAACACCCTCTTCCCTTGCAACTGGTTAAACAAGTCATCAATCCTAGGCAAAGGATACTTATTCTTGATTGTCAAGTTATTCAAGGCTCTGTAGTCGATGCACATCTCAAACTACCATCCTTCTTCTTCACAAACAAAACCGGTGCTCCCCAAGGCGATGTACTTTGGTGAATCACATTCCTTTCTAACATGTCCTTAAGCTGTACTTTTAACTCTTTTAATTCAAATTTGGTGCCATCCTATAAGGTGCCTTGGTCAGAGTCTTTGCCCGGGATTAATCAGATCTCAAACTCTATATCCTCGCTCAAGCATATTTCCTGGAAACTCATCTGGAAAGACTTCAGGGAAATCCTTAACTATAGGACTTTCTTCTAACTTAGGAGTATGCTTCTCTGTGTCCATAGCATAAATAACATACCCTTCACAACCCTTCTGCAAAGCCTTCATGGCTCTAACTGCTGATATTATCGGATGCTTCTTCTTACTTGGCTTATAAATGTTACCCTGAAAGGTCTTATCTAACTTACGGAACTTTGAAGGCCACTTTCTTACCTCTACAAATCCACATGAACAAAATTCTTGGATATCCAATCCATCCCGTAATCACATCAAAGTCTCGTGAAGTCCAAAACTGCCAAGTCTCGATTTACACCTATAAGTTCCAACTCTAACGCCGACTTGAGGTAAAACTTGTGCAACTTTAGTAACTCTTCCCAAAGGTGTAGTGATACTTAGAGGTTTCTCCAACTCGAAGTGGTAGGTTCAACTTCCTAGCTATCTTAGAAGACACAAAAGTACCGAGGCTCCAGATCAAACAAGGCCGACATCGCTAAGCTATCTATGATTATGGTACCTAGCAAGTGGATCAATTTAAGTACAATAAATAACATCATATGCGCCCATATAATATTAAGTATTCATAATAAACACAAACACTTAAAATGTACAGAAACGACAAGATCATCAGATCTTCTCGGTTCCACATCAATAGCAAAGACACTTAGTAGGTCTCGCTAGAAGATCCACGGTTTGCATTCGACTCCTTTGTTATCTTCCTCGGGTTCCACTGAGATAAGTTCTTAGGGCAGTTCGGAGAAGTGCCCCGCTTCTCCACGGCTAAAACAACCGTTACCTCCCGACTGCACTCTCCCGCATGCGCCTTGTTGCATTTAGAACATACCTGCAGGTGGACCACTTTTTCGATTAATCGTCGGCTGGTGCTGCGGTCTTCTTAAAGTTCTCGCTGCAAGGGTGCGCCACGGTTATTACTCGAAAAGATCCAAACGGCCTCTTATTCCCAACTACAGCAGTAGCTTTCTTCCTAAAAGTCTCAACCTCCAAAGCCTTGTTCATAAGCTCAACCATATTCCCGGGTCAGAAACCCAACATACCCGATCGTATTTCATAAGCCAACCCATCCTTGTACAGTGCCATCTTTCTTTCTTCCACTCTCATCAGTTCGGGATAGAACCTCCCCAACTCATTGAACTTGTTGGTGTACTGAGATACCGTATATTGTAATCCTTGCTTGAGTTTTAAAAAACACTTAGGTGGCTAGTTAATCATCCTAATAAATACGTACTTGACTAGTAAAAGATTAAACAACATGTCTCTCTTGGATAGGCACCAGTCTATATCGCGATGTATGCCTACCTCTGAAGGTGGAAGAACTCCGTAGGTCAACAAAACCCTAAGTACGGAGGGACTCCGCTGAGATGTGCGTACTATCGGAGTCTACCTTTTCTAGACTTCGTGGATATTGGTGTGATCCACTAATATGTTGCCAAGAATATCCCAGCTTGGATATGCGTAGTGCCCTTGAGTGCGGTTGTAACATAAATGAGATAAGTAGAAACGTTTAGTCAATTCATGTTGATGGACATGGAGTGAACTCTAGATTGAGTCGGTCACACATAATCAACTAAACTTTTAATTATCTTTACTTTATAAATTATAATTGTTATCATAGCTTCTCTTTCTTATTAAGTACGTTGTACTTACCTCAAATGCATGTTTTCTATGTGTTTGGGGGTGAGAAGACGAACATGTTGATATTGTTTACGAGGAGGAGTTCGATGATGACGTTTGAAGACGTCTCATTGAAGACTTTACATTATTCATTTTGTTATTCATTTATTAGACTGTTTAGACTTTTGGTCTTTCGAGACTTGTAAAATTATTACGTTTCTTTTGAGAATATCGTACATTTCTTTCAGATTATCGTATTATTCTTGAATGTAATAAGTTACATTTCCACCTTTAGATGTTGTTTCTATTCTTGGATGTTTGAGGAATTTTATACCCGAGTCTTTTGCTTCCGTTTGCTTATTTTTGATACGACGTAGTAGAGGCTTATGTATAAAGTGAATTTATTTTTATTTTATACGTGTTTAACGTTCCTTTTCCCGATAAGGACTCGTGTCCGGGAACGGGCGTTACAAGCTAGTCTCTCAAGTTTTAAAATGTCTTTTTCATTTCGGTCAAACTCGTTTAATCTCAACTTTCTAAAAGATTACAATGAAAACGCATCGCTTATTTTAAAAAGGAGATTTTAAAAACATATGCACTTTAATTGACCCTCGAACTGTCATAACTTTGGAAAGCATATGCGTTGAAAATCACTTGTTTTCAGGGCCGGCCATGGCTTATTTTGGGTTTAAGGCCAAGTCCCCGAATTGAGTTTTTTAGTAGAAATTGTTTTTTTTAAAACATATTTATCGTGTTTTTATTCACGGATCGAGTAATGTTATATCCACACAAAATACACACAATAAAAACATACAAAATAATAATTTGGATAATAGGGTCACAATTGAGAAGTCTCAACAATTAATTAATTTAGAAGTCTCAACAATTAATTAAGAAGTCTCATACAATGATTAATCATGTAAAATTATTTTATATGTTTTTATTGTGTGTATTTTGTGTGGATATAACATTACTCGAACCGTGCTTTATTATCGGCATCAATTCATTTTTGTTGAACTGTCCATAATCTAAGCTTTTTTGGCGGAGATTGTGTCAATTTTTGTTATCTTTTGGTAGAATGAGTCCATCAAATGTATAAAATTAAAATTAAATAAATAAGATGATTTGCAAAAATAATTAAAAATAAGGCGTTGTGTTTGAAAATACATATAATACGCTAAATTATGATGTAGGAGACCATGTAAATGTCCCTCTACACCAAGGAGAAACAAATTAATCCTAATCTCACAATGTGTTTAAAAAACGGATAAATGAATTTGCCGGCTATTTTTACATAATAATAATTATATTTAGTAAAGGAGATAAAAACAATGTATCATTTGATTTTTATGTATATATTCATCTTACAGCAGGTAGAGCATAGTTATCAAACCCGCCCGCCCGGTGGTTCAACCGTTCGACCCGTGACGCGGTCAAGGAACCGGGCGGTTCAAGCATCACCCGTTTAAGCAATCGACCGCCAAACCTGGTATCCACAATAAAATAGTCTCAACAATAATACATAACACATTTTACACCGTTCATTACACAATAAAATAGTCTCAACAATTAATTAAGAAGTCTCACACAATGATTAATCATGTAAAATTATTTTGTATGTTTTTATTGTGTGGATATAACATTATTCCGTGTTTTATTAGCGGCATCAATTTATTTTTGTTGAACTGTCTAAGCTTTTTTGGCGGAGATTGTGTCAATTTTTGTTATCTTTTCGCAGAATCACTCCATCAAATGTATAAAATTAGAGTTAAATAAAACAGATGATTTGCAAAAAAAATTATAAGAAAAAAGGCATTGTGTTTGAAAATGCATATAATAAGCCAAAGTATGATGTAGGAGATCAGGTAAATGTCCCCTCTACACCAAGGAGAGACAAATTAATCATAATCTCACAATGTGTTAAAATAACGGGTTAAATGAATTTGCCGGCCGACAAATGCTCTAGATCAAACGAAAAGGAGACCGAGATAAGGAATCCCACATGAGGATGTTTTCAAATGATCGAAAATACTTGAAGAAACCGCTTTCCGGTCTTGAAATCGATAGGAAAACAGGCTTTGTTTTTTAATTTGTATTGTATTTATGTCCCTTACTCGACCTTTAGAATGGAAAGCCAAAAGTGGGAAGGGAAGGAAAGCTCAACATCAAGGGTTAATTGGCTAGTTGTCTTAATTAACTCAATGTGCGGTAAGGTAAAGCGGTGTCAACTATGGCTGGGGCTACATAATAATAATTATATTTAGTAAAGGAGATAAAAACAATATATCATTTGATTTTTACCACGCTATCACAACCCGTTCCTTTATACGTTGTACATGTATCTGTTTGAAAATCTGTATTAAAACTTGAAAACATTTCCACCTTTCCATCAGCAAGTATTTTTTGAAGGTTGTTGCTAAAGGGACTGCCCCGTTCGTAAGTCGCATCATTGCATTCTCCATCATAGTGCGCCTTGAAACATAGGCCGCCAATCATTAATGCCCCTAACACGACGAAGAAGAAGAAGAAGACGGTCACCGGGTTGCCTGCAGCATCATCTTTTGAGAAAAATTAGCCATTAATAAGCTGTGTATTTTACAAGTGTTGGAGAAAAAACCCATTTTGAAGGGTTGAATGGTCAACTTTAGCGCTACTTACGGATAGGCTCCGATGTATGTCATCGAGAGTTAATGATATCATTAAATACTCCATACGGAGTAGTTGATGATGGGCTTTTGAATCATTCGATTCGGATATCAGGTGAATCAGAAATTAATTGCTAAAGTTGGTAGAAAATATGTAGGAGATGGGAGTTGAAGGGAGGACCTCACCCCATTCTCCCACATTGGAAATTTGAGTGTTGGGAGCTCAAGTGATATAAAAGCTAGTGTGTTTCTTATGGATGTGCCCCAAGGGGCAAGGCACTTTTCTGCAGGAGGGAGGACTTAGATAATTCCACACGCGCGGGCCGCCGCCATCCGGCTCGGGCTCGATTTGGGTGTTACTATTAATTTTTTGGACAAAATTTCTTTATGAAATTAACTATAAAATTAATTTTGGAATGTGATTGTGTAATTCGACCAATCATAATTCATTGAGTCATTCGACCAATAAGAATTCAGATGCGTCATCCGACTAATCACAGTTCATGTGCACGACCAGACTTAGCATGTGCAATGAATAAACTGAGTAGGTTCACGAGTAATCCAGATCATAACCTTTGGAAAGCCTTAAAAAGGTTGTTGAGGTACATGAAGAACACTATGAGTCTGGGATTACGATATACGAGATATCCGGCATTATTAGAAGGATACTGTGATGCCAACTAGATGTCAGATACGAAAGATTCCAAGCACCAGTGGATACTTATTGGTGATGGTGTTGTGTCCTGAAAGTCTACGAGACAAACGTGCATAGCTCGCTCCTCAATGGAAGCTGAGTTCATAGCACTGGATAAGGCTGGAGAAGAAGCTGAATAGCTTAGGAATTTCCTTGAGGATATTCCCTGTTGGCCTATACTAGTGGTTCCTATCAGCATACACTACGGTGGTAAGTTGGCGATAGGAAGGGCACTGAGTATTATGTATAATGGTAAGTCTAGAAACATACGTCTTAGACACAATACCATTAAATAATTGATCTCTAATGGTTTGATTTCCGTCGATTATATACGATCGAATGAGAATCTTACGGATCCGCTTTACAAAAGGTTTAGCTAGAGATCGATGTCAATTTTGACAACCGGAATGGGACCAAGCCTATTACGCATGTTTCCTTGTAGTGGCAACCCAACCATGTTATTTGGAGATCCCAAGATCATGGTTCAAAAAGGACAACTAAGCTATAGGAATACCCAAAGACTTACCCATTCGAGAAAATAAAAGTGCTATCTGCGAGAGGGTGTGAGGTTGCTTAGCTTTTAATGATTCCTATATCTTGATATAAAAGTGGGGTAGTAATGAGAATACCCTTGATAGGAGGTCACCTATGTAAGTGCGAAGTGGGGCCGCTTCTATGAGAATTTTGAGGCTTGAATTCTCTAAAGCACTTTCTGAAACCAAGTGTTGTCCAGGGCCGAGACGGACACAACCATGAGAACCGAAAGGTGCTAGGGGAAATATTGTGTGAGTGCTATTGTCTTGGTTTACACTAAAGACTGAACAGTTCAAGACCTAGTTCACTGATTGGCCAAGTAAATTTGATAGTACTTCACTAAGGCAGGTTCAAGGCCAGAAGCTACCCCTCCTGATGCAATATTTTTCCGTCTGACTTCTCTTTAGAGTCTGCATTTGCATTTGCATTAATTTTCATTCATGTGGGGGATTGTTGGAGAAAAAGCCCATTTTGAAGGGTTGAATGGTCAACTTTAGCGCTACTTACGGATAGGCTCCGATGTATGTCATCGAGAGTTAATGATATCATTAAATACTCCATACAGAGTAGTTGATGATGGGCTTTTGAATCACTCGATTAGGATATCAGGTGAATGAGAAATTAATGGCTAAAGTTGGTAGAAAATATGTAGGAGATGGGAGTTGAAGTGAGGACCTCACCCCATTCTCCCACATTGGAAATTTGAGTGTTGGGAGCTCAAGTGATAAGAGCTAGTGTGTCTCTTATGGATGTGACCCAAGGGGCAAGGCACTTTTGTGTAGGAGGGAGGACTTAGATAATTACACGCTGCGCCGCCGCGCCGTCCGTCCGGCTCGGCTCGAGCTCGGTTCGGTTCGGGTGTTACTATTAATTTTTGGACAAAATTTCTTTATGAAATTAACTATAAAATTAATTTTGGAATGTGATTGTGTAATTCGACCAATCGAATTCATTGAGTCCTTCGACCAATCGAGATTCAGAGATGCGTCATCCGACCAATCACAATTGTGGAATTGATTTTTAAAATAGCTTAATTAATTTCAAAATTTTAAATAAAATTAAGCATAATTTGAAATTAGTAACTTTTCCAAGGGGAAAAGTTTTGTGACGTGTTCCGCCAATCGATTTAAGCATTGGCCTCTTCTTCACTATATAAACAACCCGTGGATGAAAGTTTATTGATTGATTTTCATGTCTTTTCCACCACAAAGGTAGTGTCATATAGATCTAGTCATTCATGTAGATCTAGATATTGAGTCGAAGAGAAGTCGGAGCACTATGTAAGTTCGCGGAGCTCGGGTTTTGAAGTGCCTCTAAATTCGAGGACGAAGGTCGTTGTATCTTTGGAGACAGCTTGCTACTATCGTGGGCACCATACCGGAGCAATTTGTCTTAAGGAAAGAGTAAATACTCGCCTCGGTTTGATTTCTAATCCTTTGTTTTTCGCATCAAACTTTAAGTGTTCATTGTTTGAGTTAGTCTGCATGATAGTATAGATTGTGTTAGATCTCTTAGATAATATGACTATTTCTATTCGCATTATTTATTATCTAATTTAATAATCCGTAATTTGTTCAGTAAATTACAGATCTGTTCGTAGATCACTCCACACACGACACCTATCCCAACAAGCTTAAGACAAATTGATTCGTGTGTCATAGGATCGTTTAAAACTGTTACTTTACTGAGATCTAGTCGAATTGTTGCTAGTTGATTATCCTTATGTTGTTTCTGGTATTTCAATCATCTGGCGTGTTGATACAAATAGGGTTTGGATCTATATCATATGTTTAGATCAATTGATTATATCGCAAGCCTTCTGTTGCTATTTGCGATTCAATCGGTACTTTGGTTGCACGACATTTCAATACCTTATTTACTTTGGTAAAATAGATGTGCTGGATACAAATTAATTATTTGATTGGAAACCGTGTGTAATTGAAAGATACATATGATGTTGAGATATTTGCTCCTTAATTAAAATTCCACATATGTTGGGAAAATAAATAAATATATCTATAAATAAATAATATATAGACGAAGCAATTTAGCCCGTTTCCCCTCAATTACCCGACCCAAACCCGTTTTTGACCCGGCTTATATTATTTATAAAAAGAAAGAAAAAAATCGGTAATTACAGCTCATCCGCAAATCATTGCTCAAATCTTTGCAAATCACCGCTCTATCATATCCTCTTAACTAGTCATAAACCCGTGCATTGCACGGGACGATGACAATGTGATTACCTTCGATAAAGTCAAAAACAAACCACACAACATGTCCAAAAGTTATCTCGATGCCAATAATTATGGTTATATTATCGCTTTTAGCATTGCACGGGAGAAAGTATATTTCAACAGAAGAATTTCTTGAATGACGAAAAGAAGATTTTATTGGCATATTTATTACGCAGGAATTGAATTGAATAGAATATGCAGGATTGGAATTAAACAAATTATATAAAAGATGACACATTGAGTGATTGATAGAGCAATGTAGTGAATTAAGGTTGGATTGAGTATGGTATGATATGGTTGATAAGGTATGATATAGGCGAAGGGGTGGGTAGTCCTACGTCATACCCCATTGCACCCTTCATCTCTTCCCACCCTGCTCTACCCACCGCTATCATACCCTACCCACCTACCTATCCTACCCTATCCGATATCACCATATCTTACCCTCGACATCCTACCTACCTTACCTATAACCTACTCTACTCCACTTTCATCCACCCCAACCCTACCCTACCATACCTTAGTCATCATACCACCACACCGTCCCACCACCCCATCCTTCTCTATCCTACCCAACCCACCACCCCACTGCACTCCTACCACCACCCAACCCTACCCAATTCACCATTCCACTTTACCCTATCTTACCCACCACACCACCATACCTTACCTTACCCACTACCCCAACCTATCCTACCCTACTCAACCCTCCCAAACCCTACCTTACCCACCACTTCACCCTACCCTACCCTACCCTACGCACCATCCTACCCTACCCTACCCTACGCACCATCCTACCCTGCCTTACCCACCGCTATCATACCCTACCCACCACCCTATTGTACCCTACCCGATATCACCATATATCTTACCCTCGACATCCTACCTACCTTACCCATTACATACTTTACTCCACTTTCATCCACCCCAACCCTACCCTACCCTACATTACCCATCATACCACCCTTCTCTACCCTACCCAACCCACCATCCCACCGTACCCTACCCACCACCCAACCCCACCATATCCACCATTCCACTCTACCCTATCTTATCCACCATACCACCATACCTTACCTTACCCACTACCCCAACCAATCCTATCCCACTCAACCCTACCCAACTCTATCTAAACCATAAAAAACTGATCGACTAAAGCAGCAAATCATGCTTAAAAGTTTGCTAATGAAAATTTACGACGTAGGCTAATTAAATATAAACATATGAACCATAGTAAAATCAAGTGTAGAACATATGTTTCCAAATGAACAGAATGGGATCCATTTGTACACCATACACTATTGTTGTGATAAATATCCTTGGATCCCCATTGATCAATTTGTTGGTACTCCAAATATTACATTAATATCCGATGTTTATCAAAACAATAACCGAGACTGACATAAATAAGTAGTTCAATTTGGAAGTCAGAACATAAGTAAGATGAAGGAATAAATTGTACCTGAATTAAAAATCTGAAATAATCATCATCATTTTTCCTTATGTATGAATCGAAAATATTGGAATGTTCAGGAAGAATATACCTAAGCACGTAATAAAAATGACATCCATAAACCATTTACCCCACAAAATTACATCGATCTTCCTTTTCCCGAAACTCAATTTGCCTCCACGCTGGCTTCGATACCTGTTTCCAAAATGTATTATAAATCCTAAATGCTTCCAAAAAGAACAAACAGGAAAACAAAATAGAGAAAAATTACTAACGAACCTCTTCTCATTTGACTAACCGAGCAAGAACCTTAATGAAAAATCTTCACATTTCATCTTATTCTGTCGTCGTGACTTTTCTGAAAACAGAAAACGAAAAAAGATAAGACTAACCAAGCACATATGGATGAACATGGAAAGAACAATAATAAAAAGAAAATTTATTGCATTCTTCGCGAGTAAGGGTGATTTTGGAGAAGATGACATTTAGCTCGAATTGAAAATTTGAGAAATGCACCACCTATAGCAACTTCTTGTTTGAAATTTGAATTGGAATCGTGATAGTGATTAGAAATTGTCATAAATGAATTGACATAAATTTCCTTTATATCTGGTGATTTTGTTGAGCAATAATCGGGGGTTGTGTGTTATTCTTTTTTTCACGTGTTATAAGAAATGCACCACCGATAGCAACTTCCTGTTTGAAATTTGAATTGGAATGAAAATAGTGATTATTAATTGTCATAAATCATTGACCGGTGATTTTTTAGCAATAATCGTGGGTTGAAGAAACAAAATGAATGCGTTATTATTTTCACGTGTTGTGAGGTTTTTTTCTTTTTTTTTTTATAGTATTTTTTTATTTGACATGCCTAGTTATTTTTCGGGTTTGGAGCGGGTCAAATATAAGATATTTAAAATTTGATGATGTTATTAAATATTACAACAATAAATAAATAAAAAACACGTACATTGTGGTAAGACGATTAATGCAAATGCTGTAGATACTGTAAGGTTGTGATATTTTCGGGGTGGTTGGAAGTTCAAATTTTGTGTTGTAATTTTCGTGGGATAATGACCTTTTTTTTTTTTTTTACAGATTTTTGGAATCGTTGTGATGAGATTTTTTGGTTTCATGGGATAATGGCTATTTTTACAGATATTGGAATCGGTTGTGATGAGATTTTGGGTTTTTATTATTTTTTTCTTAAGGGTTTTTTTTTTTTTTTTTTTTCTATAGCTGTTTCGGTTTTTCTTTTAGTTTTTTTTACAGGTAGATATGATATTTTCCAGGTGGTTGGAAGTTAAAATTTTGTGTTGTAATTTTCGTGGGATAATGACTTTTTTTTTTTTTATTACAGATATTGGAATCGTTTGTGATGAGATTTTTACAGGACTAAAAGTGTCACCGGAAAGACCACTTACAGGACTAAAATTGTCGCCGGAAAAGACCAATTTTAGTCCTGTAAGTGGTTTTTCCGGCGTTCAGGACTTTTTTGGCAAAAAAAAGACCACTTACAGGATTAAAATTGTCGTTGGAGAAAACCAGGACCAAAATCGAAAAAGTGTCTAATTAGAGGACCAAAATTGTAATTTAGGGGGTTGGGGGTGGGGCGGAGAGCAAGGTTGGGGACGGATTTTTTTGGGGCTAATTGAGTGTCGAATTGTGACAGTCTTTTTAATTTGTTGTTTAAGGTGCCGATAAGTTATGGCATGCGAGGCTAGAGATAAGCTTTGGACGAATGGAGCGGGATTTAGAGGATAAATAAATGGCGTGGGGTGGAAGGGTGAGACGACTTTGATTCTTTTTTTTCTTTCTTTCTGAGAAAATGAACCGAGGGGTTTGGGGTGGGAGTGAGGGTGGCATGCGATCCTACATATGCTATTTTTCATTTGAATAAAAATAAAACTTTTATCTATTGGATTATCATTTAATCGAGGGGGTTGGGGTGGACGTGAGAGTTGTGGGTGCATCCCAACATATGTTACTTTTCTTTTGGATTAAAACTAAATCTTTGATCTATTGGTTTATCATTTAAATTTCGATAAGTATTAGTAGGACGGATCATTTTGAAAAAGCTATTATAGCATATGCAGACTGAATTAATAGTTTTTCTGTTTTGTTTTTTTGTTTTCTTGCAGGGCGAATTTGAGACGACCGGATGTTATTGGGAGGCCAAGGGAATTGGTGTTGTTCTACTCTATCGAACTTTTCCAAGTCGGTTACTCTAATTTTTCCTTCTTCAACTATTAATCTTCTGTTTTATTTATTGTTTATGGAATCCAATCATAAGTGTAAGAAGCAGCAGGTTGATCTTTTTATATCCTATTTTAGTCTTACTCAAGGTTACAATTTCTGTTATGTTTTGATCTTCAGGATGAATTTGTTAGGATAGGGTTTATTGGGACGCCTTGGGAACGTATAAAGGTGATTGGCAAAGAATATGAGATTAAGAAGTGTTAGTACTATTCTCTCTAATTTTGTCTCTTTAGTTACTCCACTTTTTCCTTCAAGTATTTATTATGTGAGGAATTATTTTATGGGGGAGTGGTAATAAAGGACAAAAAAAAAGTTGAAAAATAGGATTAAGGACAGTGGAAAAAAAATCATGTGTTAAAGGACAATTCCACTGTTTGTTACTCAAAATACACTCATTGATCAGATTGTCTTTACAGTGGAATCCACTATTCCACTGTTTGGTTTGTCCTTTTCACCCAATAAAAAATTCCACTGTCCTTTTTACACATTTCCACTCTTATTTTGTCTTTTTTAACAATAAAGCCTTATTTTATTTATTGTGAGGAACCTAATCACAAGTCATCACACCGCTATTCTAATGAAAACAAGCCTTTTATTTTAAGGATCGTCGAAGAGCTTTGTTAAAGTTAAATTATAAATGGGTAATGATAGATACATATACATTTATAATATCATTTGGATACGATTCACTTTTTCTTTTGCCTAAAAGAAAACAAAAACATAACAAAAAACCGAAATTAAAAAAATCATCAATTCCTCTACAAAGATATTATGGTAGGATAGATTAGGGTAGTGGGTAAGGTAAAGTAGGGTGGTGTGTGGGTAAAATAAGGTAGGGTGGAGTGGTAGGTAGGATACGGTGGGGTGATGGGTAGGGTAGGGTAGGGTAGGGTAGAGAATGTTGGGGTGATGGGTAAGGTAGGGTGGTATGATGGGTAAGGTAGGGTAGGGTAGGATAAGGGTGGGTGATAGTGGACGTATAAATATTATTATACGTCCCCGTGCAATGCACAGGTTATTGACTAGTATGTATATATACATATATATATCAAAGAAAAAAAAAAAAAAAAAAAAGTGTGTGCATTGTTTCCTCAATATTCTTTTGTGATGAGGTGCTTCATTTTATACCTTGCCGTATATATTACTGTTATTACTATTGGTTTGTACTGCTAGTTGACGGTACGTGACCTATTTACTCACCATGGAATAATGATACTGAAACCTTTTGTCTGGGTTCTAGAGGTGCATCAATTTAGAAAAACATTGCAAGATATTTTATGTGCAAGTAATTTACAGCACAAAAAGATTATGCCTTTTAAATAAAGAGTTGTCCGGAAAATATACTACATCGGTTCATTCAGTGTCCAAACCAGAATAATAGTTGGCATGTGATCGGTTTGTTGTAATTAAGAGAATCTACGATGAGTTCTTTTATTATTTGCTTAATTGTTAATGGTTGAACCTGATAGTGTATCATTTCGTGGAACCTTAATAAGTAAAACAATAGAAACGAATGATACAACAGTGTTAGTAATATCATCCGCAGCGGAAGCGATTTTAGGATCTAGATCTATATAATACACGTAATAAAATAAGCCAGATCTACATCTACAAGGGTTGTAGATCATACCTCTTGGATCTCAAAATCCAAGTTGAAGAACCGCAATAGGATGAACGAAGGAAAGCATGAAGAGCACCACGATCTTCCGTACGTGTGATCCAAGCAACTCTCGGTGGAAGGAAATTCTCGACTCGAACCCTTCCGATATGCTACCCGGAAAAATCTCCAAGATTTTTCCCTTATTCTCCCCTTGGCCGAAATTTTCCTTCTCCTCTCTAAGAGGTAGAAGTCGAAAATTACATGTGTGTTAAGGCTTGGGAGAACTCTCTTTATATAGGAGAGTAAAACTTAGCCTCCAAGGATTTAATAATTAATACAAAATCAATTATAATAATCACATTAAATAAAAGATAATCCCATAATATTCTAGAACAAATCTAGGATAATATTTATCTTTATTTCTTTCCATAAATATTTATCCAATAAATATTTTGTGCATATGTCTTATTAATACACAAGAAAACTAATTTCTTGTTTCTTAAAAAATATGCCATGGCGAAATTCATCATCATTGACCTAGTCAATGTTATTTTAAACTAACACACTAATTTTGCCAAGATTATGAAAAATGTCTTTTTTCACATATTTAATTATTTAGCCCAACTAATTTAATAGTCCACTAAACAATTAATTCACATATCGTTTTAATAAAGTCCAACAAGAACTAAATTAATATTATTAGGATTCGACGTCCGAGAATAGCTATGCTATATTAGGAGGCACGTCGGGGACCATGGACTAATAATCGTGGCTCCGATAAATCAAATAAATAATTATAGAATAATTATATTCGATAAATCAATCACAGAATATGCCACCATAATCCCGTGATCGCACTCCTCCGATTATGAGATTATATTTATCTCTCACGAGAATAATAATAAGCGCCCATTGATATAATCATTACATATGGATTAATCCTCCATAGTCTGTTCATTCTAAATCGGGAAGTTACCGTTAACCCTTTTTAGAACCTCTTATCCTTATTTACCATTAACCCCCTAGTGATCAATTAATTCATACAACTCACTGGTGATCAATCAGTGTGATATGAACTCGCGCGATCGATCAGTTTTTAGGATTAACAAATAAGGGAACTGTCTATCTACTTCCATAAATGGAAGGAATGGATTCCGTATCTGTGATAACACAGACTACTCACTCAATCCAGTACAATGCCAAGATGGGGTAATTCAGACCACACCAGACTCGAGTGTAATCCTTAACCGTCAAGTCAAACCTCATACCGATTCAAGCGAGTTGATCGTGATCACCTCAGATTAAGATATATCCATAAATATGATCATCCATTGATTCGATAAGACTTCTCGACACGGAATTATATCGTGAACTCTAATCAAATCGGTCCAAATACTATATGATATATCTATCATATATAAATGCCCCATTAGGTTCTCTTAACCGAAAGTCCGGATAGGACTATAACACCTATTGTGTTCTGGGCGCATTAATAGCACGTTAAAGGAGAGACCCGATACTCTCGATTAACTTCACTACGGCCTAATTGTATTTTAAGTACATTTTCACTAACTCAATCCTCCCGTGTATATACCATACACTGAGTTAAGTGATTACATAAACGATATACTTTAGGGTTTTCTGTAGTGTAATTACTATTGTCACATCGGTGAATATGAGAATAATAAATATGAATAACAATATCATTTCATTTATTAAATAAAACAATTACAAAATTGTCTTTCGGGCATCACACCTAACAAACAGTACAATTAAACCGATGCTTAAGAGTACCTCAATTGCATTATTAACTTGGTTGTAAAATATAGAATGTTAGATTATTAAAATTCTGAGCTTGAAATGGTTCACGTTAATATTCTACATTATGTTGTGGATTAGTTGAGAACAACTGGGCTTGGTAACTTTGTTCGCTAAACATAAATGAAAGGATACACCGAGGTGAATCCAAAGTGAATGTGTCTTTGTGACACAAGTGTACATGCCTACTGTAGCACTAGACGTAGCACCAGTGACCGGTTAATCTCGTCCCTTGGATGGGACAAGTTCGGTGGTGCAACGAACGATGGTTTAAATGATCAAACCGGATTGACTAGTATGTTGACAAAGTGAAGCGTCTCTGTTGAGCACAAAAGTGATGCTTAAAAGAGCGGTGAGATTGGCTCTAAGATCCGCTTACATGCTTGAGTAATACTTGCTTGTGACACTATGACTAGGACTTGAAAATTTCAAATTTGTTTGTCCATTGATGAACATGGTGTTGTTACTAAGTTTGAAATTTGATCCTAATCACAAGTGCCAAGTATGTGTTGAAGCCATGTTGGCTAACTCACCGATTGACCGGTAGAAAGGAACGCAGAACCTCACAGATTCATGTAAATTAGAGGTGATTAATGTATAATGTTACTTTTATTGAGTATAGCACCGAAATGTTATGATGTTTAAATGCCGAAAAGCAAATATAAGGCTCGTGATGCCTTGAGGATTGTCAGAATGACGGTGAGAATAAACATAGCAAACGGATTAGATGTATCCGTAGGGAGTGTGGTGGTGGATATGATGTATTGTTTCATGAGTCTTGCTAAGGACCCGGCATCATTCATTAAACAACTACAACATACACACCTCGATCAAATGGTATTGCTAAGCGCAAGAACCGAACTCCTTGAGAGATGATGATTGCTATGTTGAAAAGTTAAATTTTAGCTCAGAACTTGTGGGGGGAATTATCCTCTCAGCAAAATTCATTCAGAACAAGATCCCTTCAAAGAGGAAGGATGACACCCCGTATGAGTTGTGGAAAGGCCAATGTCTAGCTACAAATTCTTGGAAATGTAGGGTGTTTGGCTAAGGTAGAAGTACACAAACCAAAGTGGTGATAGAGGGTAAAACGATTTATAGTATATTCATCGGATATACTCTCAAGAGTAGTGCCTACTGTTTCTGGTGCATAAAACAGACATGATGATGTCATCACCATGTTGTGTTCTTTGAAGATCTCTTTCCGTAGAAGGAAACAGATAAAACAAGCATGAGTAAGCGGACATATGAGTCTTAAAAATAATAATAAAAAAATAAAAAAATAAATAGTATAGACGAGTATATGTAAGTTATGATTTTTATTATAGCTTTTAAGTTTTAATTTTCAAATTTCGTTTAAGAGTTTGATCTTATGAAAATCAAAGAAAGTGTAATTGATTCAGGATAATTCTTCCCTAGTCACTCCATTTGCACCGTAGACACACGTGGATAATTTTGGACCACGCATTTTGAATTTGAGTTGAAACTGCATGGTCCAGATTCATTCACATGTTTTACTCCTCAAATGGACTCATCATAGAAGAACTTCCCATTCATCCACATCTTTATTTGTTGTAGAATTGTCTGAATTTATGTTGTGTTTGGTAATAATGTAAGGGAGACTTTATCGACTGTATTATGTTTTTGGTTAATTAGTGTTTTAAACTATGTTTTTTTTTTTTTTTTTGAGAGGGTGTTTTAAACTATGTGAATTTGTAAAATCAAGCAATTTCTGTGAAGTAAAGCGTTATTAACTATGTGAATACGTATAATGACGATCTCTGGATTTAGCAATGTTTTACTCCATCATAAAGCATACGAAAGAAACCAACACATAACGGTTGTAGAAAGGAGAGAGATGTCGGAATCTTCTCATCAAGACGGCAACAACAGAGACGTAGTCGAGTAACAATGGATGTAGGGAAACGATCCTGATGATTTCTTCCGCTATTAAGGTACTCTGAATCTACTATTTAATTTACATGTGGTATCGGAGCCAACCTACTATTCGTGTTATTCGATGTATTGGTTGTAAGACGATTTAAATCAAATCTGTGCATAGTACCCTCTGTTGCATATTCAAAGTCAATTTGATTTAATTTGACCATCGTAGCTATATCGATGGCCATGTCAACGCTAGGTTGGTAGCTATTTTCGCCATAATTATAACTACCGTCTTTGCCTTTGCCGAACCATTATTTTTCTGATGGGATAAAGCTGCATTAGCGATTCATATATATAGGTTGAACTGCTCCATGCGAATTTGTATTGATTGAAAAGTGGTACAATTTGTATAGATAAAGCTGCATTAGCGGTACAATCATTATCGGATTATATAAACACATATATACAAATTAGCAGTTCACATGTATGGCTGCAGTGTCATTGTTGCTGCCCATGAATCTATTATCATAGTGGCGGCGGTAAGTATATTAGGGTTAATTTATTCAATATCCTTAAAGTGATTAAAAAATAATAATGATAATAAAAACTAAAATAAATTAAAATTAAAGCAACTACGTCTGCTTTCTCACATATTATGTACAGCGGCAGCATTAAGCATGATGCTTACATCCTTAAGGCATAGTGGCATACATGTTAGTTGTGACGCCCCGTTCCCGGACACGAGTCCTTATCCGGAACGAGCGCCCGGCATGTATAATATTAAATATAATCTAATATTATACATAAGCCTTACGTCATATATCATAAACACAATGCGGAAGCGAACGACTCGGGAAATAACTTCCAAAGACCAACTAAACCAGATTCAATGCTGCACTAAAATCCAAAGGAAAATGGAAAATGAAACGTCTTACAACAAAGGCCACTAAACGAGCCAAACCCAAAAAGAAACAACATTCAAAATGAAATGACAACATAGTTTATAATTAAACTTGAAATAAATAAAAATCTTCAAAACTTCAACACAAGTTAACTTCGTATCCAAAAGCATCAAACATCTTCGTCATACTCATCTTCATCAAAAACCTGTTCATCTTCTCATCCCAAAACATATAACGGGTAAGTACATACGTACTTAGTAACGAGTAGAAGCTATTGAAATCATGCGTTTTATAAAGAAAGCAAGTAACCATCATCTTATTAATAAACCGTTTAAACATGATCTTACATCTAACTATCACGTTATATTCATAGTATAACATGAGGTCCCTAGGGTTACTAGTTTAGCTTATCTTTGTTACATCATGTTTGCGAGGGCACTACACTTAGTGAGAAATGCACTAAGACAAAAGACGCAACCCTATAGAGATAAATCTCTAGCGGTCCCGAGACAATCACCTCACTTTGGTCAAGCTAGCTCTACATAGGCTATCCGGTGAATGACTATCTCGTTCGTGAGGTTGTCCGGCGGTATGATCACTACTTTAACTGGCTTTGTCTAGAATCCGGCAGTGACCATCACCACTTTATCTGGCCCACCAACACATTGCCGATGTTGTACTGTGCCTATTCAAGCTCTCATGATGTTTAATCTTTTATCTAGTCAAATTCGTTTATTAAGCGGTTAACTAGCCACCTAGTTTCATTCAGTACAAAAGCTCCCTACTCCTCTTCTTAGACTTCTAGACTCAATCTAGTTATTACATACGACATTGATGAATACTAATTCACCAAAGCACAAGGCCACTCCTACTATTCCGACGGTCCCGAACTTCAATTCCCTTTAAGAATACATTCGGTGCAGAAACCAAACGCATCGGAAGATTATTCATGGCTTTGTCAGGTCCTTAGGGGTTATAACATCAAAAGGTAACATTTAGAACTCACCTCACAACTTAAGACACATTATAAAGGAAAGCAGCACTGTCCGTACGGACAAAAGGATATCCGGACGGACAGTTAGGTATCCGGACGGATAGATTGACCCAACCGGACGGCTATATCTCTGTTTTACTCTCTGCCCGACTAGTGAAATATCCGTACGGATAAAGGTTCTATCCGTACGGACAGGGTTCGACTGCATCAGAAAAATCCAGATTTCTGCCCTAAAATCTACACTTAACGATTTCTAAACAATTTACTCCAAACCACTTCATTCTAAACTCGGAAAAATGCAAGAAAAACACAGAAATACATCATAAAACAACAATCCTTCAATATGAAAACCCGTTACCTTTTAGCACTTCAAAACTCGATCCAAACGCCAAACTTTTGATTCGAACCTTCTCCAAACTTGGAGAAACTTGTATCCACACGATCCTTGCGCCACGTGAGTCTTTTCTCCTTGAGATGTCTGCACAATCGAGCAATGGTTAGCCTTCGATTATCGAAAGTCTCCTTTTCTCCAAAGAGATGAAAGTGGCGCCTCTTGCCAATTTCTCGATGCTAAACGCATAATCGAAATTACGATTAGGTTATTAGGAGTATTTCCTTTTTAATAACTCCCAATAATTAATCAATTTCCTTAAATATCCTTTTATTTCCAAAATTAAAATAAATCTAATATTCTGATTTCCGTTAAATGACTGAAATGCCCTTTTTTCAAAAATCAGGATATTACATTCCTCCCCCCTTAAGAGGAGTTTCGTCCTCGAAACTTGAACATACCTGGAAGATCTATAAACTCTGGAAACTCAACTGTCATCACATCTTCCTCTTCCCATGTCGCTTCACTTGGTGAATGATTGCTCCATTGCACCAAGACCAAAGGAATCATCCTTCTCTTGACCATCTTCTCTTTCCTATCAAGAATCTTAACCAGCTTCTCAACATAGGATAGGTTATCTTGAAGCAATTCCGGATCAAACTGAGATTCCACATCCGTAGAAGATAGACACTTCTTTCTCTTTAGCCTGCTTAACTAACTCCGGCCCTGTCAACTGCTTTTCCCCAACTTCGTCCCAGTAAAGTGGAGTCCGGCATTTCATACCATACAAGGCCTCAAACGGTGGCATCCCCAAACTAGCGTGATAACTGTTGTTATAAGCGAATTCTGCCACTGGGAGGAACTCATCCCATGATCCACCTTTTTCAAGAACGCAAGCTCTAAGCATGTCCTCGAGAGTCTGGATTGTCCTCTCGGATTGACCGTCTGTCTGTGAGTGAAAGGCTGTACTCAAGTCCGTCTTTGTTTCAAAAGCCTTTTGCAATCCTTTCCAGAAATGACTTATGAATCTACTATCCCTGTCGGATACGATAGATAAAGGCACACCATGAAGTCTCACTATATTATCCAAATATAGTTGAGTGAACTTCTTAATAGGCATGTCAACCTTACATGGCAAGAAATGGGCTGATTTCGTGAGTGTCATCAACAATCACCCAAATCATGTCATGGCCACTCTTCAGACGCTGGTAAACCGGTGATGAAGTCCATTGTGATGTTCTCCCATTTCCATTCCGGTACCTCCAAAGGCTTCAACAAACCTCCTGGCCTTCTGTGCTCTGCTTTAACTCTCTGGCATGTATCACACTTTGCCACAAACTCTGCAATATCCAACTTCATGCCAGGCCACCAATACCTCTCTTTGAGATCTCTGTACATCTTGGTAGATCCTGGATGAACCGCAAAGGCAATCTTATGGGCTTCATCCATGACTTGCTGCCTTAGTCCATCAACATCAGGCACACACAAACGATTACCATACCAAAGATGTTCACTCTTATCCAACTGAAAACCCACTGTAGGTTTCTCTCGAGCTACGCGCTTCAAAACCACTAACACTGGGTCTTTGTCTTGCTTTGCTCGGATATCATCCAACAACTCTGACCTTGCCATCAATGGCGCAAAAAACTGAGCTTCACCTTCCCGTTCAACCACTTGAATCTGCAAACTGTCTAACTGATCGACCACTTCCTGCAAAGTAGTGATGGCATTAACCGGTCTCCGGCTAAGTGCATCCGCTACAACATTCGCTTTACCCGGATGGTATTGAATGTCCAAGTCGTAGTCTTTCACAAACTCCAACCATCTTCTTTGCCTCATATTCAAATTCTCTTGAGTGAAAAAGAACTTAAGGCTCTTATGATCCGTGAATATTCTTGCCTTAACTCCATAAAGGTAGTGTCTCCACTGTTTCAAAGCAAAAACCACTGCTGCCAACTCCAAGTCATGTGTAGGATAGTTCTTCTCATGAACCTTTAACTGCCTAGAGGCGTAAGCTATTACCTTTCCTGCTTGCATCAGAACACATCCCAAACCTTGACTCAAGCATCTCAGATACACGTCATAGTTATCAAAGACCTCGGCAAGGCTAACACAAAGTCCGCAATCAACTTATCCTTCAACGTCTGAAAAGCTTCCTCACACTCCTTTGTCCACTCAAACTTGATGTTTTTCTGAGTAAGTCTAGTGAGAGGAGTTGCTATCTTCGAGAAATCTTGTACAAACTTCATGTAGTATCCCGTTAAACCCAGAAAACTTCTTATCTCTGTCACTGTAGTAGGTCTAGGCCACTTAGAAACGGCTTCTATCTTTGCAGGATCAACTTGAATTCCATCTCCAGAAATTACATGGCCAAGAAAACTAACTTGTTTTAACCAAAATTCACACTTAGAAAACTTGGCATACAATTTCTTTTCTCTTAAAGTTTGCAAAACAATCCTTAGATGCTCCTCATGCTCCTTCTCATCCTTAGAGTATATCAAGATATCATCTATGAATACCACCACAAATTTATCAAGATAAGGCATGAAGACTCTTTGCATTAGATCCATAAACGCTGATGGAGCATTAGTGAGTCCAAAAGGCATGACAAGGAACTCATAATGGCCATACCTTGTACTAAATGCTGTCTTCGGTCTATCTGCAACCTTGATCTTCAACTGGTGATAACCTGACCTAAGGTCAATCTTAGAAAACACCCTCTTCCCTTGCAACTGGTTAAACAAGTCATCAATCCTAGGCAAAGGATACTTATTCTTGATTGTCAAGTTATTCAAGGCTCTGTAGTCGATGCACATCCTCAAACTACCATCCTTCTTCTTCACAAACAAAACCGGTGCTCCCCAAGGCGATGTATGTACTTGGTGAATCACATTCCTTTCTAACATGTCCTTAAGCTGTACTTTTAACTCTTTTAATTCAAAGAGTGCCATCCTATAAGGTGCCTTGGGCTGTAGAGTCGCTTGCCCGGGATTAATCAGATCTCAAACTCTATATCCTCGTCAGGCATATTTCACGGCAACTCATCCGAAAGACTTCAGGGAAATCCTTAACTATAGGAGTTTCTTCTAACTTAGGAGTATGCTTCTCTGTGTCCATAGCATAAAGAACATACCCTTCACAACCCTTCTGCAAAGCCTTCATGGCTCTAACTGCTGATATTATCGTATGCTTCTTCTTACTTGGCTTATAAATGTTACCCTGAAAGGTCTTATCTGACTTACCTGGAACTTTGAAGGCCACTTTAATACTTCTACAGTCCACATGAACAAAATTCTTGGATAGCCAATCCATCCCCAGAATCACATCAAAGTCTGTGAAGTCCAAAACTGTCAAGTCTGATTTACACCTATAAGTTCCAACTCTAACGTCGACTTGAGGTAAAACTTGTGCAACTTTAGTAACTCTTCCCAAAGGTGTAGTGATACTTAGAGGTTTCTCCAACTCCTGAAGTGGTAGGTTCAACTTCCTAGCTATCTTAGAAGACACAAAAGTACCTGAGGCTCCAGTATCAAACAAAGCCGACATCGCTAAGCTATCTATGATTATGGTACCTAGCAAGTGGATCAATTTAAGTACAATAAATAACATCATATCGTCCATATAATATTAAGTATTCATAATAAACACAAACACTTAAAATGTACTGTGAACGACAAGATCATCAGGCTCTTCTGGTTCCACGTCAATAGCAAAGACACGAGTAGGTCTGCTAGAAGATCCACGGTTTGCATTCTGACTCCCTCTGTTATCTGCTGGGTGACGGACCTTTTCTAGGCTATACAGATCCTAACCGGCGGTGTACCGGGTCAAATCGTAGTTCTAGTGCGGTGAGTCGGTGTCGAATCCTCGAGGAACTTGGTAATTTATTTTACGTGTGGTTAAACACCAAAGAGCATTATTAACTCGATCTAAATCGCAATTTTATCACACAAATCACTACTATTCTAGTTAACATAAAATAAATATGTAATTTAATAGTTATTCTAATAAAATATATATATAGATATAAATATATAGGTACCAAGATATTAATAGATAATTTTAGAGAAGCGGCCAAAACTTATATAATTGGTTTATACGATCTTTTCGATTAATTGAAATGTGTTCGATCTCTCCTTTTATTTTAGGTCCAATTGAGTAAGTGAAACGGTGCACTCTCGAGGTAAACAATTCCTCCTCACACGAGTGTATGAAATTGTCATATGTCCATTGTCATCGATCCAAGATCCACAATCTATTTACGGTAAACTAATTAATCTAAAGCAGTCCCGAGTACAAATCTACCTTTAGATAAAAGGAGTCATTCCGTTCGTCAAACGGTCAATTTTATTTTAAAGGCTCCGGTTGTCAAAGCCGTACGATTCAACTTTCCGGTTTAAGTTTCAATTAAACTGATGATTTAACATTATTACGATCTCGAGTACAAATTATAATAAAATTCATTTCTCCCAAAACAAATTTACCCCCGGTTAGGAAATCGGATTCCGTTATCACGTTGTTCACACGGCCAATTTTACCCTCCGGTTTTTCTATCTTTTATTTCAAATCCTGACTACGAGGCGTCAATTCATAATTAGATTATGAATTCCTCAGATCTATTAAATATGTCAATACGAATATGATCAAAATAGAAAAAGATTCAATTAACTCAATTTTAGTCATTTTAACTTAACAACATTTCTTTAACGAAAAGATCGAAATAAAACCGATTACATAGTTTTGGCCAGTATTATATTTAGCCTAAAAACATTATAACAACAAAAACAAACATAAATACTTAAGAAAAGTTACCCGAATACGCAGTTGATTGTAAATCGTATTTCCGGACATTACAACTTCTTTAGCAAAACCGACTTCCGAGATTTTCTCGAGCATTACAACGATACTACATTATTACGGCGTAAGGCCTTATTTACTACTACTAAAAAAGAAAAGAAGAAGGAGATATATATATATGAGTGTTATATATATAAATTTTGGTACATCCCACGCTAACGCAAATGAGCTCCTTTATATAGAAAAAACTTCCAAGGCCGGACGGTCCGGTATTAGGCGGATCGGTCCGGACTAATGATGATCCCCACTAACTTGATCATTCCAAAGTATGCGTAGGAGATATTATTTTTATATATAATTATTAAACTTCTAAAATTCATATCTCGAGTTCTGGACCTCCAAAATTGCAAACGAAATGCCAAAATTAAGATCTCGAGAAACTCTACAACTTTCATGAAGGACTCTTCTCCAGATAACGCTTTTTGATGACCTCGTGTTCCTCCGAAGCTTTTACGGGATTTTTCTTAATCCAAGTCGATTAGCCACTTGATCCTTTGTTTAAGTTCTAGACCTCCAATCTTCATAATTTAAATTGCATTGGAACACTCTCGGAAAAATCTACAACTTTTGTGAAGAACACTTTTTTGAAAATATCATTTTGATGAGCCATTCGTTTGTCGAAAGATATTTCTATTATTACTTATCCAGATTGATTGGCTACTTGTCCACTTAAGCTATTCAATTGACCATTTAAACTCGTGGCACTCTCTAAATCATTCCAGAGATATGATTAAACTTCAAAATGTCGATTCTCGGGGTCTTGGTTTATAAATCTGCAATAAAACATCACAAATACCCACGTAAATCTGACACGACACTCCGATTTACTAAAATCGGTACAAAATTACAACTTTTTATTATTATTATTACTAAACACTCTAAATTATAAAGACTAACACTTTATACCATAATTTCATATATTTTATATAGAATTCGTTGATAAAACATAATAATATAACATATTTTTAATCATATAAAAATAATACATCAAATTACTCCCCACTTAGCTTTTGATCGTCCTCGAGCAAAAATAAGCGGTAATAAAAGATAGTATAATTTTTCAGATTATAATATATTTTGTCAATATTATAAATATATTATCTATCTTAATTTAAAATCTTAAGAAGACAGAAAGAGTATATAACTGAAATAACTTAAACATTAAATATTATTTAGATAAAATTATATATGTAATACTTAAGAAGTATAAATAAAATATCAGAATTATTTTTTAATCGCAACTATTATGAAATTCTGGAATCGGAAATTTCAGTATGGTAATTGACAAAAATGGCTTATAGAGTTTAGGTTCAAGATGTTGGTTAATCGGAAAAAAGGAAATCAAAAAGAGAAAGAGGCAAGTCGTACGTACCTACATCTTCATATTTTTGAAAAAAACATATTCTTAGCATCTTTTTTCAATTTTTTTTTATTTTCTTTTTTTTTTTTTTTTTTTTTTTTTTTTTTTAGAGATTAAGAACTAAAAGCGTGAGTGTGTGTAGAAAATCAAACTTACAGGCATTGCTTCATCAAGATTGATCGGAGTACTACTCTTTCGATCGAAAATTACAAGTCCGGGTTTCTTAAACTTGTAATAATTCACGAGATCTTATGATTCAACTTTTCCTTTTTCAATTTATCTTGTGCCTTCATTCCCAAGCAATAGGACATTTCGTGATAATACCCTAATTTGGACTACTATCATCAGCAATCGGAGCTTAATTACCTCGTAGTGATATAGGACATTTCGTGATAATACCCTACTCACTCCAATCATTGGTAGCTACATCCGATTTGTTCTTTTTATTTTTAAGTTGTTAATCACGAGATAAGGAAGATAACGATATTTGATTAATTGCAGTGTAAATATGGTGCTTCGTTCTTAATTAATATATCCGAACTTATTACCAAAATCGGCTATGTTGCAAGTGTCATGAGGTAAGATCGAATATACTACTACTTATCTAATTTTTCCAATCTCAGCATATACCAAAATTTAGCTTTTACGTCACCATCTCTTTTTATAAGTACGTACAAACTTGCGGTATTTCAAGGAAATGTAGACCAAAATAGCTAAAGCTCGGTTATTTAATCATAATTGACAATTTTGAGTGAGGTCTTGATCACTCTAATCAAATTTGAGGTAGGTTATTTGGCTATAGTTATATTTTGTGGTGCCAAAATCAATAAACTTAATCCAATTCCAAATTCATAATTAAGTATTGAAAATGATTCTAAAAATTTTACTTATAAATATCAATCATACTTATATAATTTTATAAAAACAATATCTAATATTAATTACTCCATTATATAAACTTAAAATCTTCTTAAAATCTAAATTAGACATATAATTATATTTATTTTATATTTATTTAAATTTTTTTTTTTTTTTTTTTTTTTTGAAAATTTTAATGAATTTTCTAACCTAACTCTACTCCCCACTTACGAAGTGGCATCGTCCCGATGTTCAATAAGTAGTAAAGAAGTAGGTTCGAAAATAAAATTAAAATTATCTATCAACGTTATTTTTCCGATTTTTTTTTTTTTTTTTTTTTTAGCGTATACTAATTATATCATTAAATAAAAACAAACAACTTAAAAAACTAAGACATATATATTAAACAAGATACATTATTACAAACTTAACTAAAGGACTGCAAACTTAACTTAAATTAACTTATTAAAACTTAAATATTACTAACAAACTACTAACAACTCTCTAGATAGTAGACGAACAACCCGGTGTATCAACCGGTAGCAATCCAAACCGACTATCTCTAGACGGAAAAATTTCATCCGTCTCCAGCTCTTCTACTCCATTGAGAAGAATACACAAACGTGATATCAACCAAGAATTAGGCATAGGTTTCCCCTACTACCCTCGGCTATTGCAAAGTCGACATCGTCCTTTGAATCAATATACCCCAATCAACAAATACACCGAATGTCAAAGCAAAAAGTAGAAGCATTTCATTCTCGTTAAACTTCCAAAATCCAGGTGGGATAAACTCGAGAATTTATAAAATGCTTCCACGCGCTTCTTTAGATGTGGAAGTAAAGCTCGTGTAGACATGTCGTGATTTGTATCAAAAAGCGGGAACAGACATTGGAAAGACTCGTGTACTTTATTCAAATGATTAGAGGGATTTTGTAGTCCCCATTGCAATTCAAAATGTGGCATAGAAACTGGTGGAATTTCAAAAATTTGGTTGATAATAGATGAAGAGAAGGGAACAGCCACTCCTCTTACCAGAACAATCTGTGTAGACTCTATCGCGAATGTTGAAAGTAGGGCCGAATAAAATTCCCTTACAACCGTAATATTAATTCGCCCTCGTGGTGTACTTACAAATTTTTTCCAACCGAAACTCCTAATGAGAGTTTTACCCCACTGATCAATTTTATCAAAATTCAAACCTTTCTCCAATAGGATTGGAGAATTAGCAAAACGAGGGTGTAAATTTATACTTTCATTAGAGGCTTGCGATTCCGGATGATCCGGTGTATTAGGCTCGGAAGAATTTACCAAGATGGTGAGAGTGGTTCGACATTTTTAAAACTTGATAAAAAAATAAAATTACAGTTGGAAGTAGATAGGCAGTGAAAGAAATTTGTATCCTTTCCTCATTCCCTGGCCTCCTTTATATAGATAGAAAGTAATACATACGTGGATGAACGAGACAGACTCAAAAATGAGTCATCTTTGTTTCCCTTCACGGATCGGGCGAGTATAGGCCGGACCGGTCCGGCCTCATCCTCGCTTTCTTGAGGGATGAGGTGAAAGTCAATTTGATTTTTGGCTATTTACTTCACGTGCCTATTACTAACTCTTTCCTCGAAGATACATTGTAAAGTTAATTTAACTTGATACGAACGGATAAAACGACACATTATATTTTATAAAATGACGTAGTAATTATACGAAAATTATTTTGGGTTTTTTCTTTATAGTTTTATAAAAACTAAACCGATTTAAAATGCAAACCAAAATTTTATAAAATCTATTGTATTAAAATTGAAAATAAACCAATAGTTAAATGACAAAAGTCGAATGCAATAAAATGTGTAGTAAACATGTTTAATCAATCATTAAAATTCAATCTTCATCATAATCTTCCTCCGGATCAACTTGAAAACTCGAACTTGGAAACGATCGAGAAGGCGATGGATGAGTGAAGTCGTGGTCTGATCGAACTATCAAGACCCATCGAACTCATGCCGACGTGACATGTGCATACTCGGTGAATCCTCCCCAACTCGACATCATTTGGTCTCTCGAACACTGTCGAAAATACACCGCCCCACTAGATTGGCTTCCAAAAGGATATGACGATGGATGAAAGCTCATTGTGGTGGAATAGGTGTTTCCCAACGTGGTAAGGTATATGGATCAGGATCGACAAGGTGGATAGGCGGGATCATCAAAGTAGGATTACGAAGCAACTGCTCGTTCCTTCTTAAACCTCTACGAATATCATCACACCACTGCCTAGTACTCTCAGCGAATAAAGCCACATTGGCTTGACCACGCGCAACATCTGTCACTAAGGATTGAAACATGTCATATGTGATAGTGTTGGAGAAAGGAGTTTGTTGAGGCTGACTAGAAAAAGATGGAAAAGAAGAAGATGTAAAAACTGGTGGAGCTGGCTGAGTTTGACGTCTTCTAAGCAAAGAGCTAATACTACCATCCGGAAGACTAGTCAAACTAGGTCCAATCAGATTTCCATCGGCCAGAGATAACTTGTCATTAGGCAGGAATGGTACTCCCAACCTACGACATAAATCAGAGATAAAACAAGGAAGTAAAGATGACTCACAGTGCAGCGATGACAATACTCAAAAATCCTCTTAAACATGACCTTTCCAACATCCACTCTAACATCATTTACCATAGCCCAGGCAATACAAACATCTTCCTTTCCAAAAGCAGTGTGCTTACGAGAAGGATAGAGATTATGGCTAATAAATCTTTTAATCGCCCTTAAACCTCTAAAACAGTTCCCGTAATTAAACCGATTTTCAACCCACACCGCTGTCGGGTCAAAAGCAGTCCTGGGCTCTCAGGCGATCTGCTCAAAACTAGCAGGATCATCTAAATTATAGACTACCCTGTAATCCTCCTCATCGGAAAAACCTCAACTCCTAAAATTGCATTAATGACGGCGGGGTTAAAAGGAATATTTACGGCTCGTAAAGTGCAGTTTCATTGAGTAAGTCATTCTTCCGACATAGTAGATAAAACCGAATAAAACTCAGCTACTATAGTCGTGTTAATCTCACCTTCCCTTCTGGCTGCTAAATCTAACCACTGACGCCTTCTAAAGATATTTTTGACTTCATCACCTAAGTCATCCAAATCTAAACCTTTTCAAACGAACATCACACTTACTATAAATTTTTGTATACGCTTTCTTAGCCTCAGGTGATGCGGTTCTTTCAAAACTTACAGCTTCCTCTTCAGGTGATAAAATTACTGTGCCTACGACAGGAGTTGAAATTGGAATTTTTGATTTTCTCTTTTTAGAGACTCTAGTACTCGACTCAGCCATTCTACGATATTGGTAATGCCAATCAACAAAAACAACAACAAAAACAGCAAAAAATAATAATGTCACAACACATTCAAAAATCAAAACAGTTGAAATTAATCTAAAAAATTATGAAAAATACGAAATTAACAACTAAATAAACTAGATTATACCTTAAAGTGTAGAAAACGTTGAAAAATAGGCCGGAAAAGTGTTAAAGTTGCCGGAATGAATGGAGCTTGTTCTTGACCCTTTTTGAATTTTCCACTTTGTGTTGAAGAGAGGAGATGATAATGAGAAGAAATCAAGTAGTGGTGTAGTGTGAGATGAATTTTTGTGGAAGGAAAGTAAAAAAAAAAAAAAAAAAAAATTCGTAAGGTGGGGTTTGGGTGTGGGGTGCGGCTGTTAGAAAAAATTAGGGAAGAAGAAGAAGAAAAGAAGGGTCCCCGTCTGTTTTATGTTTTCAGACCCCGGACCGGTCCGGTATTAAGGCCGGATCGGTCCGTGAACAATTTTTTCTGTTTTTCGATTTTTTTATGATTTTTGAATAAAACTTATACAAATTCTAATAAAACTTAATTAAAGTCTTAAAAATAAGTTTATAAAATTTTCTTAAAATAAAATTTGAAGGAACTTTTATAATTTCATAACAATTTATAAAAATTTAATAAAATCCTTATAACACTTTAATAAAAAGCTTATAAAAATTTAATAAATTTATATCAACTCTTATAAAAAAAAAAACTTTTATAAAACTTTTATAAAACTCCTCAAATTTTATAAAGATCCAATTTTATGAAATTCTCAGAAGTTATGCGAAAATTTTATAAAATAAAATAAAAGACTCGAACTTAAGGGTTCACGATTCTTCGATTTCTAAATCCTCCAAAGTTACGATATAACGCTCGATCAACCTAACTCCTAAAAGCGAGGCATTTGAATTATCTCTCGGAATTCCATCGGGATTTTCGGATAACCACCTAATCGTTCCTTCCTAACAATATTCAAACACTCATCCAGGATCTGGTTGTGTTTTTCCCACAACGTCCAACATGTTCACTTTTTCCACAGATTTCGCATCTCATTAGAAACTTTGCCCTTCTTTTATCGCACTTCTTGATATTCCATTACATACTTCTCTTAATCTAATCTCTCTCAACAATTTCTTGTTTTGTTCAAAAACTAAAGCTTCTATAGAAAACGCGACATCTTTATCAAGGCCTAATTTCAAAAGTAAAATAAAAACTCCTATTCTATCTAAAAGACATCCGGTTCTTTTACGTCTATCCGGTAAAAGATTTAAAAGAGTTTAAACATAATTAAAATTACAGAAAAGTAGAGTAAAGATAGATAGCACTGGTATTTGGTGATTCGTTTCTACGCTTCAAGTTTTTCAAAAAATTTTTTTTTTTTTTTTCAGTTTGTTGGGGGATCAATCAAGTAGCATTATTTCTTCTTTCAGTGTGATTCCTTCTCCCTCTACAAATAACTTTACTCTGTGTCCATTGGCTATAAAAGTTGTATTTCCATCAGTTAGTCCAATGACTCGTTTTGTAAACCCGTGTTACTTTAAATGGACTGTCCATCTTGATTTTAGCTTACCCGAAACAACTTTAAGCGTGAATTGTACAAAAGCACTCGATCACCTACATGGAACTCACGCTTAAAGATTCTCTTATCATGGAAGGACTTTCATGCGTTCTTAGATTCGAGCGTTTTCATAAGAATCGAGACGAAATTCTTCTAGTTACATCAATTGAAGCAATCTATGATCACCGACACCCTTAGGATCGAAATTTAGAAATCTAATAGCCCAGAAGGCTCGGTGTTCTAACTCAACCTGGAGATGACAAGACTTACCAAAGACTAGCTTATAGGAGAACAACCTATTGGTGTTTTAAAAGGCATTGCAGACGCCCATAACGCATCATCTAATTTAATTGCCCGTTTTTACGATTTGAATCAACTGCTTTTTTCCACGATTCTTTTGATTTCTCTATTTGACACCTCTACACGATTCTTTGGTTTTGCGGATGATAGGGCGTTCCTAGTTTATGTGTTACACCATATTTCTCAATTAACTTAGTAAATGGTCTATTACAAAAGTGCGAACCTCTATCGCTAATGATTGCCCTCGGAATGCCATATCTAGTGAATATGTTCTTTTTAAGGAATCGTATGACAACCTTGGTATCATTAGTGGGAAGAGCTTCAGCTTCTACCCATTTTGAAACATAATCTACCATTACAAGAATAAATCTTTTTCCAAACGATATAGGAAAAGGTCCCATGAAATCTATACCCCAAACATCAAATAACTCACATTCTAAAATAGGTTGCATAGGCATTTCATGTTTTTAGATACATTTCCCATTTTTGACAAGATTCACAAGATTTAACGTATTTATAAGCATCTTTATATAATGTAGGCCAATAAAACCACATTGTAAAACTTTAAAAGCAGTTTTCCATCCTCCATGATGTCCCTGCCTCACGATCATGACAAAATGATAAAATACTTAAAGTTTCATTATCAGCACACATTTTACGATTATCCCATCGAACATTTACGGAAAAGGTCCTGGTTCCTCCGGTAATAAAATTTTAAGTCATAAAAGAATTTCTTTTCATTGCCAAGTCCAATGAGACGGAATATAATCACGAGTTAAGTAATTAATGATATCTCCAAACCAAGGTGAGATTTCCTTAGAGGAATCCTATTTTTAATAATTGCATGGTTGAAGGAGTATCTATTCTAAATAGTTGTTCATCGGGAAATGAATCTTTAATTTCATTCCCTATCTCTTCCTCGATCTCCATTCTACTTAGGTGATCCGCTCACTACGTTTTCACTTCCTTTTTATCTTTAATTTCAATATCAAATTCTTGTAGTAGGAGAATCCATCTAAGAAGGCGTGGTTTCAGCATCTTTCTTACTCAATTAAATACTTGAGTTGAATAGTGCAGTGTGTAGACTATTACCTTAGAACCGAAAATATACGATCTAAACTTATCTAAGGCAAAAATCACACCAACAGTTCCTTTTCAGTAGTTGCATAATTTAGTTGAGCTGCGTTTAATGTGTGGGATGCATAGTAAATAGCTTTGAGAATTCTATTGTACCTTTGACCTAAAACAGACTCCTACTGGCTAAATCACTAGCATCACACATAATTTCAAAGGTAAATTTCGATCTGGTGCTACCAAAGCGGTGCAATAACCAACTTCGCTTCGTGGTCTTAAACGCTTCCATACATTTACTATCAAAGTTAAAAGATACTTCTTTTTCAAGCAAATGACTTAACGGCTTTGCTATCTTTGAAAAATGCAATAAATCTCCTATAAAATCCTGCATGTCCAAGAAATCCTCTTAGAGTCCTTAGATTAAGCGGTGGCGGTAATTTTTCAATCACCTCGACTTTAGCTTTATCAACTTCAATTCTATTTGAGAGATTCTATGACCTAAAACAATTCCTTCTGATACCATTAAATGACATTTTTCCCAGTTTAGAACTAAATTGGTATCCTCACAACGTTGTAAAACTCTTTCTAAGTGCGACAAACACTTACCAAAAGAATCTCCATAAACACTAAAGTCATCCATAAAAATTTCTAAGAATTTCTCAACCATATCAGAAAATATAGACATCATACATCTTTGAAGCGTAGCGGGAGCATTACATAAACCAAACGGCATTCTTTTATACGAAAGTTCCATAAGGACATGTGAAAGTAGTCTTTCTCTATCTCCTGCTTTGCAATGAAGATCTCAGTAAATAACCCGAATAACCATCTAAGAAACAATAATACTTATGACCACTTAAACGTTCCAACATTTGAACTATAAATGGAAGTGGATGATGATCTTTCTTAGTATGATCATTTAGTTTTCTAAAATCAATGCACATTCGATATCCCTGTAATTTCCTTGTTGGAATCCATTCATTCTTATCATTCTCTTTCTTTGTGAAACCTCCTTTCTTTGGTACAACTTGAGTTGGACTAACCCATTCACTATATCGATATAGGAAAGATTATTCCCATTTCTAATAGCTTAATGACCTCTTTCTTGACGATTAGCTGTAAATTCGGGTTGAGGCGGCGTTATGTTGAATACAAGGTTTAGCATCCTCTTTCGTAATTATCTTATGAACACAAATCTCGGGCTAATACCTCGAATATCGGCAATTGTCCATCCAAAAGCTTTCTTATGCTTTCTTAACATTCTTATTAATTGATCTTCTTCTTTGCTCAGTTAAAGTAGATGATATAATAATCGGTAATAGATTATCGGTTTCTAGAAAAACATATTTTGATTTAAAGGTAACGGTTTCAATTCCAGATTCTTTGGCGGATCTTCTATTGATGATTTAAGAAGCCGGTCCTTCTAGTTCTAACTCCAAATACTTATGCCATGGTGGCTTAAAAGTAAAGCTTCCTTTATCTAGAGAAAGGATTATCTCTTTCATTTCAATGTCTTCCTCATCTTCTTTATAGATAGACAGAGTTAAGCATTCTTCTAACCTGTCTTCAAAAAGTTGGTAATCGATTATCATAGACAGAATGAATATCTTCTATAAAAGAACATGATTACGTGATGTATATGGATGGTTCATAGCTTTAAAAATATTGAAAGCAACTTCATCTTCATTGACTCTCAAAATTAACTCTCCTTTATGAACATCGATTAAAGTTCTTCCTGTAGCTAGAAATGGACGTCCTAGAATAAGAGGCGCTGAATATCCTTCTTCCATTTCCATAACTACAAAATCTACTGGAAAATAGAATTTGTCTACTTTAACCAAGACATCCTTAATCATTCCTTTAGGGTACTTAATCGATCTATCGCCATTTGAGAGTCATTTCGATCTTAGTAAGCTTTCCTATGCCTAGCTTTTTATAATCCTCATAAGACATGAGATTTATACTAGCTCCAAGATCACATAAGACTTTCTTAAAAAGAAATCCTCCAATTTCACATGGAATCGTAAAACTTCCAGGATCTTTCAGTTTAGGTGGTAACTTATCTTGAGAAGTGCGTAACATTCTTCATTTAGGCATATATTCTCGTATTCCTCTAATTTTTCTTATTTGATAGTATATCTTTGAAACTTTCCATAGGGAGTATATTAATCAGAGCTTCAATAACGAGGATATTAACATGAAGATGACGAAAGGTATCAAGGAAACGAGCATACTTCTTATCGAGTTTTGCCTTTTGATTTGATCTTTAGGAGGGTAGGGTAAAGATTCTAAATCTATAACCTTTGGCTCCTTAGTCAATTTCTCTTTTCCTTTTCCTTAAACCTTTGAGTATTACTTAGTCGCCATGTTTCGAGTTCTTGAATTTTTCCTTTAAATTGTTCCCTGAATCAATCTCTGCTTGATTTTTCGATTCACACTGTTTCTCATTTATTCTAACATGTTCCTTGAATAAATTCCTTAAATCTTTATCCATAGGGTCTTTCAAAATCCTAGGGATTTTTACCCAATTTTCACCTTCATTTTCAGGTTCCAAACTTATTCCTTTTCAAGAAATTATCTATAATTTCTTCTTCCTCGTCGATGAATTCATCTTTATCTTTAGTTTCATCATTCTTTCCATCTAAATCATTTTCTACTTCATTATTCCCAAAGTTTTCTACTCCATTGCTTCCACTAAGCTTCCTACTTCTCGTAACCACAACATTTACCTCTCTTGGGTTTCATCGGTGTTGCTTGGTAATCCTCTGGGGGTCTACTTGTTGTTACGTTCACCTTCCCTACTCAAATGATCTTCCATATTCCTTAATGAGGCTTCTATTGTTCTCATTCGGTATCATGTCCACTCATAGATGTTTTTATTGTACTCATATCTTTAGTGATTTGTACCAATAGAAGTCATCATCGTTTCCATATTCTTAGCTTGAGTAGATACCACACCCATCATATTTTCCATTAGTTTTTCCCATTTTTCAACTCCTTCCGCAGTTGAGTTGAACTCGAGTTCTTGGTATACTTTGAGTGGTATGTTGAGGATAGGATCTTGGTAATGATTGTAAATTCGATTAGATGTACTTTCTTGATAAACTTGGTTATTATTCCTATATGGGATTTGGATATGGCGGTTGTCACGGCTTACTAGGGTTTTCGGACCATCGATAAGTAGGATGATCTCTTCTAATAGCATTGAATGAGTTTGAGTATGCATTGTTCAAATTCCTATATTTCTTTGAAGAAAACTCACCTCCTCCTCGAATATCCTGTTGGTTCTTCACTCCCTAATGCCACATTATCATGACTTGAGTATTCATTTGGTGTACTATTTTACGAATTTTGGTTCTTATTCATTTGTAAACCATCAAATTTCCTACTCAAATTCTCCAAGTGTGCTAGAACTTCCGTATTAGACGTACATTCTCTGCAAAAGCTACTTTTCCGGTGCTAGAACCGGTTTCCCACATTCTGTTATTTTTGGAAATCTTTTCTATAGCATCGTAAATGCTGTTTGAGCTTCACTCATCATTAACGAACCACCACATGCATGATCTACATCCGCACGTGAGTCTTTTCTCAATTTGATGAAGAGTTGAATTTGCATATCTAAGGAATAACCATGATCGGGACATGCTCTTAACAATTTTTAAACCTTTCCCACGCATTCTAAGAGTTTCCTCGGATCCTTGTCTAAAGTTAGCAACCTCGACTTTTAATTCCAAATTTAGTCCCAGAGTGAAATATTGTTTTAGAAATTCAGTTTGAATCTCCTCCCAACTAGTAAGTGAATGATGTGGAAGAGACATAAACCAATCTCGGGCTCGTCCTTTTAAAGAAAAAGGAAACATAGTCATTCTCGTTAATTCCTTATGAGCACTTGACTTTTTGGTCAGTATTGCACGCTTCTTCAAAAGATAGAGATGATGATGTGGATCTTCATCATCCTCTCCTAGAATTGAGCTCTTGCGTCAATTAAACCAAAAAGATGAGACTTAATTTGAAATTATTAAGCTCCTTCATTAGGTAAAAGTATGGGATTATTAGTCCTGGTTTCTTCTCTACTTGTTTGGTCACATATAGGTCTCGGGTTTGGTGGATTATTACGATTATTACGGTTCCGATTTTGATTATTTCTATTATTATTATTATTAGGGTTAACAGGTTTTGTCCATGCCCTAGAGCATGTTCCAAACCCTTGTTCGGGTGTTTCATCATGATTTGACCCATTCGTATTTCTCTGTTTGAAGATGATTCTTGGTCGATTTCACGACTAGTATGACAGCGTTTACTCTCTACTCTTAGCGCGCTTTTCGTAAGTGTTTATGTCGGGCTTATAAGGAACGAGAGGGCCTTACCATACGGTCATCAACTAACGAAAATAGAAAATAACACGAAATTGATAGTAGTAAAATTGGTAATTTTCCTAAAAGGTAACAACCAACGAAAAAAATAAAATAGAAATGAGATAAGAAAAGTGTTGACTTATTCTCTAGAGTTTTAAGCTAATACAAGTAGTAACCATAGACACATAAAAGAAATTAGCGACGTTCCCTCGCAACGGCGCCAAAATTGTCTTGACGGACCTTTTCTAGGCTATCAGATCCTAACCGGCAGTGTACCGGGTCAAATCGTAGTTCTAGTCTGGTGAGTCAGGTGTCGAATCCTCAGGGAACTTGGTAATTTATTTTACGTGTGGTTAAACACCAAAGAGCTGTTATTAACTCGATCTAAATCGCAATTTTATCACACAAATCACTACTATTCTAGTTAACATAAAATAAATATGTAATTTAATAGTTATTCTAATAAAATATATATATAGATATAAATATATAGGTACCAAGATATTAATAGATAATTTTAGAGAACTGGCCAAAACTTATATAATTGGTTTATACGATCTTTTCGATTAATTGAAATGTGTTCGATCTCTCCTTTTATTTTAGGTCCAATTGAGTAAGTGAAACGGTGCACTCCTGAGGTAAACAATTCCTCCTCACACGAGTGTATGAAATTGTCATATGTCCATTGTCATCAGTCCAAGATCCACAACTGTTACGGTAAACTAATTAATCTAAACAGGTCCCGAGTACAAATCTACCTTTAGATAAAAAGGAGTCATTCCGTTCGTCAAACGGTCAATTTTATTTTAAAGGCTCCGGTTGTCAAAGCCGCATGCGATTCAACTTTCGGTTTAAGTTTCAATTAAACTCGATGATTTAACATTATTACGATCTCGAAAGTACAAATTATAATAAAATTCATTTCTCCCAAAACAAATTTACCCGGTTAGGAAATCGGATTCCGTTATCACGCGTTGTTCACACGGCCAATTTTACCCTCCGGTTTTCTATCTTTTATTTCAAATCCTCGACTACGAGGCGTCAATTCATAATTAGATTATGAATTCCTCAGATCTATTAAATATGTCAATACGAATATGATCAAAATAGAAAAAGATTCAATTAACTCAATTTTAGTCATTTTAACTTAACAACATTTCTTTAACGAAAAGATCGAAATAAAACCGATTACATAGTTTTGGCCAGTATTATATTTAGCCTAAAAACATTATAACAACAAAAACAAACATAAATACTTAAGAAAAGTTACCCGAATACGGCAGTTGATTCAGAAATCGTATTTTCCGGACATTACAACTTCTTTAGCAAAACCGACTTCCGAGATTTTCTCGAGCATTACAACGATACTACATTATTACGGCGTAAGGCCTTATTTACTACTACTAAAAAAAGAAAAGAAGAAGAGATATATATATATAGATCGTTATATATATAAATTTTGGTACATCCCACGGCGCTTTGCAAATGAGCTCCTTTATATAGAAAAAACTTCCAAGGCCGGACGGTCGGTATTAGCCGGATCGGTCCGGACTAATGATGATCCCCACTAACTTGATCATTCCGGCATGTGCGTAGGAGATATTATTTTTATATATAATTATTAAACTTCTAAAATTCATATCTCGAGTTCGGACCTCCAAAATTGCAAACGAAATGCCAAAATTAAGATCTCGAGAAACTCTACAACTTTCATGAAGGACTCTTCTCCAGATAACGCTTTTTGATGACCTCGTGTTCCTCCGAAGCTTTTACGGGATTTTTCTTAATCCAAGTCGATTAGCCACTTGATCTTTGTTTAAGTTCTAGACCTCCAATCTTCATAATTTAAATTGCATTGGAACACTCTCGGAAAAATCTACAACTTTTGTGAAGAACACTTTTTTTGAAAATATCATTTTGATGAGCCATTCGTTTGTCGAAGATATTTCTCTATTATTACTTATCCAGATTGATTGGCTACTTGTCCACTTAAGCTATTCAATTGACCATTTAAACTCGTGGCACTCTCTAAATCATTCCAGAGATATGATTAAACTTCAAAATGTCGATTCTCGGGGTCTTGGTTTATAAATCTGCAATAAAACATCACAAATACCCACGTAAATCTGACACGACACTCCGATTTACTAAAATCGGTACAAAATTACAACTTTTTATTATTATTATTACTAAACACTCTAAATTATAAAGACTAACACTTTATACCATAATTTCATATATTTTATATAGAATTCGTTGATAAAACATAATAATATAACATATTTTTAATCATATAAAAATAATACATCACTGGGTTCCGCTGAGATAAGTTCTTAGGACAGTTCCTGGAGAAGTGCCCCGTTTCTCCACAGCTAAAACAACCGTTACCTCCGACTCTGCACTCTCCCGCATGCGCCTTGTTGCATTTAGAACATACTGCAGGTGGACCACTTTTCTGATTAACTGTCGCTGGTGCTGCGGTCTTCTTAAAGTTCTGCTGCGGTGCCCCACGGTTATTACTCTGAAAAGATCCAAACGGCCTCTTATTCCCAACTACAACAGTAGCTTTCTTCCTAAAAGTCTCAACCTCCAAAGCCTTGTTCATAAGCTCAGCCATATTCCTGGCTGTAAAACCCAACATACCTGACTGTATTTCATAAGCCAACCCATCCTTATGCAAGTGCCATCTTTCTTTCTTCCACTCTCATCGATTCGGGATAGAACCTCCCAACTCATTGAACTTGTTGGTGTCTTGAGATACCGTATATTGTAATCCTTGCTTGAGTTTTAAAAACACTTAGGTGGCTAGTTAATCATCCTAATAAATACGTACTTGACTAGTAAAAGATTAAACAACATGTCTCTCTTGGATAGGCACCGAGTCTATATCGCGATGTATGCCTACCTCCGAAGGTGGAAGAACTCCGTGAGTCAACAAAGCCCTAAGCACGGAGGGACTCGCCGAGATGTGCGCACTATCGGAGTCTACCCTTTCTAGACTTCGTGGATATTGGTGTGATCCACTAATATGTTGCCAAGAATATCCCGACTTGGATATCGTAGTGCCTTGAGTGCGGTTGTAACATAAATGAGATAAGTAGAAACGTTTAGTCAATTCATGTTGATGGACATGGAGTGAACCCTAGATTGAGTCGGTCACACATAATCAACTAAACTTTTAATTATCTTTACTTTATAAATTATAATTGTTATCATAGCTTCTCTTTCTTATTAAGTACGTTGTACTTACCTCAAATGCATGTTTTCTATGTGTTTAGGGGTGAGAAGACGAACATGTTGATATTGTTTACGAGGAGGAGTTCGATGATGACGTTTGAAGACGTCTCATTGAAGACTTTACATTATTCATTTTGTTATTCATTTATTAGACTGTTTAGACTTTTGGTCTTTCGAGACTTGTAGTACTGTTACGTTTCTTTTGAGAATATCGTACATTTCTTTCAGATTATCGTATTATTCTTGAATGTAATAAGTTACATTTCCACCTTTAGATGTTGTTTCTATTCTTGGATGTTTGAGGAATTTTATACCCGAGTCTTTTGCTTCCGTTTGCTTATTTTTGATACGACGTAGTAGAGGTTTATGTATAAAGTGAATTTATTTTTATTTTATACGTGCCGAACGTTCCTTTTCCGGATAAGGACTCGGTGTCCGAGAACGGGGCGTTACAAGCTAGGTCTCTCAAGTTTTAAAATGTCTTTTTTAATTTCAGTCAAACTCGTTTAATCTGTAACTTTCTAAAAGATTACAATGAAAACGTACCGTTTATTTTAAAAAGGAGATTTTAAAAACATATGTACTTTAATTGACCCTCGAACTGTCATAACTTTGGAAAGCATATGCGTTGAAAATCACTTGTTTTCAGGGCCGGCCATGGCTTATTTTGGGCTTAAGGCCAAGTCCCCGAATTGAGTTTTTTAGTAGAAATTATTTTTTTTAAAACATATTTATCGTGTTTTTATTCACGGATCGAGTAATGTTATATCCACACAAAATACACACAATAAAAACATACAAAATAATTTGGATAATAGGGTCACAATTGAGAAGTCTCAACAATTAATTAATTTAGAAGTCTCAACAATTAATTAAGAAGTCTCATACAATGATTAATCATGTAAAATTATTTTATATGTTTTTATTGTGTGTATTTTGTGTGGATATAACATTACTCGAACCGTGCTTTATTATCGGCATCAATTCATTTTTGTTGAAGCATCCATAATCTAAGCTTTTTTGGCGGGATTGTGTCAATTTTGTTATCTTTTGGCAGAATGAGTCCATCAAATGTATAAAATTAAAATTAAATAAATAAGATGATTTGCAAAAATAATTAAAAATAAGGCGTTGTGTTTGAAAATACATATAATACGCTAAATTATGATGTAGGAGACCATGTAAATGTCCCCTCTACACCAAGGAGAAACAAATTAATCCTAATCTCACAATGTGTTTAAAAAACGGATAAATGAATTTGCCGGCTATTTTTACATAATAATAATTATATTTAGTAAAGGAGATAAAAACAATGTATCATTTTATTTTTATGTATATATTCATCTTACAGTGTAGAGCATAGTTATCAAACCGGCCCGGCCCGGTGGTTCAACCGTTCGACCGGTGGCTGTCGGTCAAGGAACCGGGCCGGTTCAAGCATCAGCCCGTTTAAGCAATCGACCCGCTCAAACCTGGTATCCACAATAAAATAGTCTCAACAATAATACATAACACATTTTACACCGTTCATTACACAATAAAATAGTCTCAACAATTAATTAAGAAGTCTTACACAATGATTAATCATGTAAAATTATTTTGTATGTTTTTATTGTGTGGATATAACATTATTCCGTGTTTTATTAGCGGCATCAATTTATTTTTGTTGAACTGTCTAAGCTTTTTGGCGAGATTGTGTCAATTTTGTTATCTTTTCGCAGAATCACTCCATCAAATGTATAAAATTAGAGTTAAATAAAAGCAGATGATTTGCAAAAAAATTATAAGAAAAAAAGGCATTGTGTTTGAAAATGCATATAATAAGCCAAAGTATGATGTAGGAGATCAGGTAAATGTCCCCTACACCAAGGAGAAACAAATTAATCATAATCTCACAATGTGTTAAAATAACGGGTTAAATGAATTTGCCGGCCGACAAATGCTCTAGATCAAACGAAAAGGAGACCAGATAAGGAATCCCACATGAAGATGTTTTCAAATGATCGAAAATACTTGAAGAAACTGCTTTCCGGTCTTGAACTCGATAGGAAAACAGGCTTTGTTTTTAATTTGTATTGTATTTATGTCCCTTACTCGACCTTTAGAATGGAAAGCCAAAAGTGGGAAGGGAAGGAAAGCTCAACATCGGGGTTAATTGGCTATTTGTCTTAATTAACTCAATGTGCGGTAAGGTAAAGCGGTGTCAACTATGGCTGGGGCTACATAATAATAATTATATTTAGTAAAGGAGATAAAAACAATATATCATTTGATTTTTACCACGCTATCACAACCCGTTCCTTTATACGCTGTACATGTATCTGTTTGAAAATCTGTATTAAAACTTGAAAACATTTCCACCTTTCCATCAGCAAGTATTTTTTGAAGGTTGTTGCTAAAGGGACTGCCCCGTTCGTAAGTCGCATCATTGCATTCTCCATCATAGTGCGCCTTGAAACATAGGCCGCCAATCATTAATGCCCCTAACACGAAGAAGAAGAAGAAGAAGAAGACGGTCACCGGGTTGCCTGCAGCATCATCTTTTGAGAAAAATTAGCCATTAATAAGCTGTGTATTTTACAAGTGTTGGAGAAAAAGCCCATTTTGAAGGGTTGAATGGTCAACTTTAGCGCTACTTACGGATACGCTCCGATGTATGTCATCGAGAGTTAATGATATCATTAAATACTCCATACGGAGTAGTTGATGATGGGCTTTTGAATCATTCGATTCGGATATCAGGTGAATCAGAAATTAATTGCTAAAGTTGGTAGAAAATATGTAGGAGATGGGAGTTGAAGGGAGGACCTCACCCCATTCTCCCACATTGGAAATTTGAGTGTTGGGAGCTCAAGTGATAAAAGCTAGTGTGTTTCTTATGGATGTGCCCCAAGGGGCAAGGCACTTTTCTGCAGGAGGGAGGACTTAGATAATTCCACACGCGCGGGCCGGCGCCATCCGGCTCGGGCTCGATTCGGGTGTTACTATTAATTTTTTGGACAAAATTTCTTTATGAAATTAACTATAAAATTAATTTTGGAATGTGATTGTGTAATTCGACCAATCATAATTCATTGAGTCATTCGACCAATAAGAATTCAGATGCGTCATCCGACTAATCACAAAGGCATGTGCGCGACGGACTTAGCATGTGCAATGAATAAAGCGAGTAGGTTCACGAGTAATCCAGATCATAACCTTTGGAAAGCCTTAAAAAGGTTGTTGAGGTACATGAAGAACACTATGAGTCTGGGATTACGATATACGAGATATCCGGCATTATTAGAAGGATACTGTGATGCCAACTAGATGTAAGATACGAAAGATTCCAAGCACCAGTGGATACTTATTGGTGATGGTGTTGTGTCCTGAAAGTCTACGAGACAAACGTGCATAGCTCGCTCCTCAATGGAAGCTGAGTTCATAGCACTGGATAAGGCTGGAGAAGAAGCTGAATAGCTTAGGAATTTCCTTGAGGATATTCCCTGTTGGCCTATACTAGTGGTTGCTATCAGCATACACTACGGTGGTAAGTTGGCGATAGGAAGGACACTGAGTAGTATGTATAATGGTAAGTCTAGACACATATGTCTTAGACACAATACCGTTAAATAATTGATCTCTAATGGTTTGATTTCCGTCGATTATATACGATCGAATGAGAATCTTACGGATCCGCTTACAAAAGGTTTAGCTAGAGATCAGATGTCAATTTTGACAACCGGAATGGGACTGAAGCCTACTACGCATGTTTCCTTGTAGTGGCAACCCAACCATGTTATTTGGAGATCCCAAGATCATGGTTCAAAAGGGACAACTAAGCTATAGGAGCAGTCAAAGACTTACCCATTCTCGAGAAAATAAAAGTGCTCTCTGCGAGAGGTGTGAGGTTAAGCTTAGCTTTTAATGATTCTTATATCTTGATATAAAAGTGGGGTAGGCGAGAATACCCTTGATAGGAGGTCACTATATGTAAGCGAAGTGGGGCCGCTTCTATGAGAATTTTGAGGCTTGAATTCTCAAAGCACTTTCGAAACCAAGTGTTGTCCAGGGCCGAGACGGACACAACCATGAGAACCGAAAGGTGCTAGGGAAATATTGTGTGAGTGCTATTGTCTTGGTTTACACTAAAGATGAGCAGATTCAAGACCTAGTTCACTGATTGGCCAAGTAAATTTGATAGTACTTCACTAAGGCGGAGTTCAAGGCCGAAGCTACCCCTCCCGATGCAATATTTTTCCATCGACTTCTCTTTAGAGTCTCAGATTTGCATTTGCATTAATTTTCATTCATGCGGGGGATTGTTGGAGAAAAAGCCCATTTTGAAGGGTTGAATGGTCAACTTTAGCGCTACTTACGGATAGGCTCCGATGTATGTCATCGAGAGTTAATGATATCATTAAATACTCCATACAGAGTAGTTGATGATGGGCTTTTGAATCACTCGATTCGGATATCAGGTGAATGAGAAATTAATGGCTAAAGTTGGTAGAAAATATGTAGGAGATGGGAGTTGAAGTGAGGACCTCACCCCATTCTCCCACATTGGAAATTTGAGTGTTGGGAGCTCAAGTGATAAGAGCTAGTGTGTCTCTTATGGATGTGACCCAAGGGGCAAGGCACTTTTGTGTAGAAGGGAGGACTTAGATAATTACACACGCGCGCGCCGCCGCCGTCCGTCCGGCTCGGCTCGAGCTCGGTTCGGTTCGGGTGTTACTATTAATTTTTTGGACAAAATTTCTTTATGAAATTAACTATAAAATTAATTTTGGAATGTGATTGTGTAATTCGACCAATCAGAATTCATTGAGTCCTTCGACCAATCAGAATTCAGAGATGCGTCATCCGACCAATCACAGTGTGGAATTGATTTTCGAAAATAGCTTAATTAATTTCAAAAATTTTAAATAAAATTAAGCATAATTTCGAAATTAGTAACTTTTCCAAGGGGAAAAGTTTTGTGACGTGTTCCGGCCAATCAGATTTAAGCATTGGATCCTCTTCTTCATTATATAAACAACCCCGTGGATGAAAGTTTATTGATTCAGATTTCTCATGTCTTTTCCACCACAAAGGTAGTGTCATATAGATCTAGTCATTCATGTAGATCTAGATATTGAGTCGAAGAGAAGGCGGAGCACTATGTAAGTTCGCCGGAGCTCGGGTTTTTGAAGTGCCTCTAAATTCGAGACGAAGGCCGTTGTATCTTTGGAGACAGTTGCTACTATCGTGGGCACCATACCGGAGCAATTTGTCTTAAGGAAAGAGTAAATACTCGCCTCGGTTTGATTTCTAATCCTTTGTTTTCTGCATCAAACTTTAATTGTTCATTGTTTGAGTTAGGTCTGCATGATAGTATAGATTGTGTTAGATCTCTTAGATAATATGACTATTTCTATTCGCATTATTTATTATCTAATTTAATAATCCGTAATTTGTTCCGTAAATTACAGATCTGTTCCGTAGATCACTCCACACACGACACCTATCCCAACAAGCTTAAGACAAATTGATTCGTGTGTCATAGGATCATTTAAAACTGTTACTTTCTGAGATCTAGTCGAATTGTTGCTAGTTGATTATCCTTATGTTGTTTCTGGTATTTCAATCATCTGGCGTGTTGATACAAATAGGGTTTGGATCTATATCATATGTTTAGATCAATTGATTATATCGCAAGCCTTCTGTTGCTATTTGCGATTCAATCGGTACTTTGGTTGCACGACATTTCAATACCTTATTTACTTTGGTAAAATAGATGTGCTGGATACAAATTAATTATTTGATTGGAAACCGTGTGTAATTGAAAGATACATATGATGTTGAGATATTGGCTCCTTAATTAAAATTCCACATATGTTGGGAAAATAAATAAATATATCTATAAATAAATAATATATACGAAGCAATTTAGCCCGTTTCCTCAATTACCCGACCCAAACCCGTTTTGACCCGGCTTATATTATTTATAAAAGAAAGAAAAAAATCGGTAATTACACTCATCCGCAAATCATTGCTCAAATCTTTGCAAATCACCGCCTCTATCATATCCTCTTAACTAGTCATAAACCCGTGCATTGCACGGGGACGTATGACAATGTGATTACCTTCAGATAAAGTCAAAAACAAACCACACAACATGTCCAAAAGTTATCTCGATGCCAATAATTATGGTTATATTTCTCGCTTTTAGCATTGCACGGGAGAAAGTATATTTCAATGTAAGAATTTTTGAATGACGAAAGAAGATTTTATTGGCATATTTATTACGCAGGAATTGAATTGAATAGAATATGCAGGATTGGAATTAAACAAATTATATAAAAGATGACACATTGAGTGATTGATAGAGCAATGTAGTGAATTAAGGTTGGATTGAGTATGGTATGATATGGTTGATAAGGTATGATATAGGCGAAGGGGTGGGTAGTCCTACGTCATACCCCATTGCACCCTTCATCTCTTCCCACCCTGCTCTACCCACCGCTATCATACCCTACCCACCACCCTATCCTACCCTATCCGATATCACCATATCTTACCCTCGACATCCTACCTACCTTACCTATAACCTACTCTACTCCACTTTCATCCACCCCAACCCTACCCTACCATACCTTAGTCATCATACCACCCTACCGTCCCACCACCCCATCCTTCTCTATCCTACCCAACCCACCACCCCACCGTACCCTACCACCACCCAACCCTACCCAATTCACCACACCACCATACCTTACCTTACCCACCACACCACCATACCTTACCTTACCCACTACCCCAACCTATCCTACCCTACTCAACCCTCCCAAACCCTACCTTACCCACCACTTCACCCTACCCTACCCTACCCTACGCACCATCCTACCCTATCCTACCCTACGCACCATCCTACCCTGCCTTACCCACCGCTATCATACCCTACCCACCACCCTATTGTACCCTACCCGATATCACCATATATCTTACCCTCGACATCCTACCTACCTTACCCATTACATACTTTACTCCACTTTCATCCACCCCAACCCTACCCTACCCTACATTACCCATCATACCACCCTTCTCTACTCTACCCTACCCAACCCACCATCCCGTGCCACCTACCCACCACCCAACCCCACCATATCCACCATTCCACTCTACCCTATCTTATCCACCATACCACCATACTTTACCTTACCCACTACCCCAACCAATCCTATCCCACTCAACCCTACCCAACTCTATCTAAACCATAAAAAAACTGATCGACTAAAGCAGCAAATCATGCTTAAAAGTTTGCTAATGAAAATTTACGACGTAGGCTAATTAAATATAAACATATGAACCGTAGTAAAATCAAGTGTAGAACATATGTTTCCAAATGAACAAAATGGGATCCATTTGTACACCAAACACTATTGTTGTGATAAATATCCTTGGATCCCCATTGATCAATTTGTTGGTACTCCAAATATTACATTAATATCCGATGTTTATCAAAACAATAACCGAGACTGACATAAATAAGTAGTTCAATTTGGAAGTCAGAACATAAGTAAGATGAAGGAATAAACTGTACCTGAATTAAAAATCTGAAATAATCATCATCATTTTTCCTTATGTATGAATCGAAAATATTGGAATGTTCAGGAAGAATATACCTAAGCACGTAATAAAAATGACATCCATAAACCATTTACCCCACAAAATTACATCGATCTTCCTTTTCCCGAAACTCAATTTGCCTCCACGCTGGCTTCGATACCTGTTTCCAAAATGTATTATAAATCCTAAATGCTTCCAAAAAGAACAAACAGGAAAACAAAATAGAGAAAAATTACTAACGAACCTCTTCTCATTTGACTAACCGAGCAAGAACCTTAATGAAAAATCTTCACATTTCATCTTGTTCTGTCGTCGTGACTTTTCCAAAACGTAAAACGAAAAAGATAAGACTAACCAAGCACATATGGATGAACATGGAAAGAACAATAATAAAAGAAAATTTATTGCATTCTTCGCGATTGCAAGGGTGATTTTGGAGAAGATGACATTTAGCTCTGAATTGAAAATTTGAGAAATGCACCACCTATAGCAACTTCTTGTTTGAAATTTGAATTGGAATCGTGATAGTGATTAGAAATTGTCATAAATGAATTGACATAAATTTCCTTTATATCTGGTGATTTTGTTGAGCAATAATCGGGGGTTGTGTGTTATTCTTTTTTTCACGTGTTATAAGAAATGCACCACCGATAGCAACTTCCTGTTTGAAATTCGAATTGGAATGAAAATAGTGATTATTAATTGTCATAAATCATTGACCGGTGATTTTTTAGCAATAATCGTGGGTTGAAGAAACAAAATGAATGCGTTATTATTTTCACGTGTTGTGAGGTTTTTTTCTTTTTTTTTTATAGTATTTTTTTATTTGACATGCCTAGTTATTTTTCGGGTTTGGAGCGGGTCAAATATAAGATATTTAATATTTGATGATGTTATTAAATATTACAACAATAAATAAATAAAAAACACGTACATTGTGGTAAGACGATTAATGCAAATGCTGTAGATCTTGTAAGGTTGTGATATTTTAAGGGGTGGTTGGAAGTTCAAATTTTGTGTTGTAATTTTAGGTGGGATAATGACCTTTTTTTTTTTTTTTTACTGATTTTTGGAATCGTTGTGATGAGATTTTTGGTTTCATGGGATAATGGCTATTTTTACAGATATTGGAATCGGTTGTGATGAGATTTTGGGTTTTATTATTTTTTTCTTAAGGGTTTTTTTTTTTTTTTTTTCTATATTTGTTTGGTTTTTCTTTTAGTTTTTTTACAGGTAGATATGATATTTTCCAGGTGGTTGGAAGTTAAAATTTTGTGTTGTAATTTTAGGTAGGATAATGACTTTTTTTTGAGATATTGGAATCGTTTGTGATGAGATTTTTACAGGACTAAAAGTGTCACGGAAAGACCACTTACAGGACTAAAATTGTCGCGGAAAAGACCAATTTTAGTCCTGTAAGTGGTCTTTCCGCGCTCAGACTTTTTGGCAAAAAAAGACCACTTCTGAGGATTAAAATTGTCGTTGGAGAAAACCGGACCAAAATCGAAAAAAAGTGTCTAGCTAGAGGACCAAAATTGTAATTTGGGGGTTGGGGGTGGGGGCGGAGAGCAAGGTTGGGGACGGATTTTTTTGGGGCTAATTGAGTGTCGAATTGTGACAGTCTTTTTAATTTGTTGTTTAAGGTGCCGATAAGTTATGGCATGCGAGGCTAGAGATAAGCTTGGACAAATGGAGCGGGGATTTAGAGGATAATAAATGGCGTGGGGTGGAAGGGTGAGACGACGAGAAGCAATAAAGAAAAAGAAATGACAGAAATTTCAAGAATCGTGAGCCGTTTGGACGGGGAATTTTCACAATCCTAGGTCGTCTAATTTTTTTTTTTTCAATTTTGATTCTTAATTTGTGAGCACGTATATGCAATGGATGTATGGATTTGAAGTTTGAAATGCATTCAGGAAGACGATGCACATCATGTTCTTTACTCTGTCTAATGAATGAATATTGTATTTCTTTTGTCTTCCTATTGTTTTTTTGGGGTTGGGGGTGGGGGCAGAGAGCAAGGTTGGGGACGGTTTTTTCTGGGGCGAATTGAGTGTCGGATTGTGACAGTTTTTTTTAATTTGTTGTTTAAGGTGCCGATAAGTTATGGCATGCGAGGCTAGAGATAAGCTTGGACAAATGGAGCGGGGATTTGGAGGATAAATAAATGGCGTGGGGTAGAAGGGTGAGACGACGAGCAGCAATAAAGAAAAAGAAATGACAGAAATTTCAAGAATCGTGGGCCGTTTGGACGGGGAATTGTCACAATCCTAGGTAGTCTAATTTTTTTTTTTTTTCAATTTTTGATTCTTAATTTGTGAGCACGTATATGCAATGGATGTATGGATTTGAAGTTTGAAGTATAAATGCATTCAGGAAGACGATGCACATCATGTTCTTTACTTTGTCTAATGAATGAATATTGTATTTCTTTTGTCTTCCTATTGTTTTTTTGGGGTTGGGGGTGGGGGTGGGGGCGGAGAGCAAGGTTGGGGACGGATTTTTTTGGGGCGAACTTAGTGTCGGATTGTGACAGTTTTTTTCATTTGTTGTTTAAGGTGCCGATAAGTTATGGCATGCGAGGCTAGAGATAAGCTTGGACGAATGGAGCGGGGATTTAGAGGATAAATAAATGGCGTGGGGTGGAAGGGTGAGACGACTTTTGATTCTTTTTTTTTTCTTTCTTTCAGAAAATGAACCGAGGGGTTTGGGGTGGGAGTGAGGGTGGCATGCGCATCCCTACATATGCTATTTTTCATTTGAATAAAAAATAAAACTTTTATCTATTGGATTATCATTTAATCGAGGGGGTTGGGGTGGACGTGAGAGTTGTGGGTGCATCCCAACATATGTTACTTTTCTTTTGGATTAAAACTAAATCTTTGATCTATTGGTTTATCATTTAAATTTCGATAAGTATTAGTAGGACGGATCATTTTGAAAAAGCTATTATAGCATATGCAGACTGAATTAATAGTTTTTCTGTTTTGTTTTTTTGTTTTCTTGCAGGGCGAATTTGAGACGACCGGATGTTATTGGGAGGCCAAGGGAATTGGTGTTGTTCTACTCTATCGAACTTTTCCAAGTCGGTTACTCTAATTTTTCCTTCTTCAACTATTAATCTTCTGTTTTATTTATTGTTTATGGAATCCAATCATAAGTGTAAGAAGCAGCAGGTTGATCTTTTATATCCTATTTTAGTCTTACTCAAGGTTACAATTTCTGTTATGTTTTGATCTTCAGGACGAATTTGTTAGGATAGGGTTTATTGGGACGCCTTGGGAACGTATAAAGGTGATTGGCAAAGAATATGAGATTAAGAAGTGTTAGTACTATTCTCTCTAATTTTGTCTCTTTAGTTACTCCACTTTTTCCTTCAAGTATTTATTATGTGAGGAATTATTTTATGGGGGAGTGGTAATAAAGAACAAAAAAAAAGTTGAAAAATAGGATTAAGGACGAGTGGAAAAAAAAATCGTGTGTTAAAGACAATTAAAACATTTATTCTCAAAATCTGTTTGTTGACAGATTGTCTTTCTGATGGAATCCACTATTCCATTTGTTTGGTTTGTTCTTTTAGCGATAATAAAAATTCCATTTGTCCTTTTACACATTTCCACTCTTATTTTGTCTTTTTTAACAATAAAGCCTTATTTTATTTATTGTGAGGAACCTAATCACAAGTCATCACACCGCTATTCTAATGAAAACAAGCCTTTTATTTTAAGGATCGTCGAAGAGCTTTGTTAAAGTTAAATTATAAATGGGTAATGATAGATACATATACATTTATAATATCATTTGGATACGATTCACTTTTTTTTTCTTTTGCCTAAAAGAAAACAAAAACATAACAAAAAACCGAAATTAAAAAAATCATCAATTCCTCTACAAAGATATTATGGTAGGATAGATTAGGGTAGTGGGTAAGGTAAAGTAGGGTGGTGTGTGGGTAAAATAGGGTAGGGTGGAGTGGTAGGTAGGATACGGTGGGGTGATGGGTAGGGTAGGGTAGGGTAGGGTAGAGAATGTTGGGGTGATGGGTAAGGTAGGGTGGTATGATGGGTAAGGTAGGGTAGGGTAGGGTAGGATAAGGGTGGGTGATAGTGGACGTATAAATATTATTATACGTCCCCGTGCAATGCACAGGTTATTGACTAGTATGTATATATACATATATATATATCAAAGGAAAAAAAAAAAAAAAAAGTGTGTGCATTGTTTCCTCAATATTCTTTTGTGATGAGGTGCTTCATTTTATACCTTGCCGTATATATTACTGTTATTACTATAGGTTTGTACTGCTAGTTGACGGTACGTGACCTATTTACTCACCATGGAATAATGATACTGAAACCTTTTGTCTGGGTTCTAGAGGTGCATCAATTTAGAAAAAACATTGCAAGATATTTTATGTGCAAGACATCGGTTCATTCAGTGTCCAAACCAGAATAATAGTTGGCATGTGATCGGTTTGTTGTAATTAAGAGAATCTACGATGAGTTCTTTTATTATTTGCTTAATTGTTAATGGTTGAACCTGATAGTGTATCATTTCGTGGAACCTTAATAAGTAAAACAATAGAAACGAATGATACAACAGTACAATTAAACCGATGCTTAAGAGTACCTCAATTGCATTATTAACTTGGTTGTAAAATATAGAATGTTAGATTATTAAAATTCTGAGCTTGAAATGGTTCACATTAATATTCTACATTATGTTGTGGATTAGTTGAGAACAACTGGGCTTGGTAACTTTGTTCGCTAAACATAAATGAAAGGATACACCGAGGTGAATCCAAAGTGAATGTGTCTTTGTGACACAAGTGTACATGCTCATCTTTGTAGCACTAGGCGTAGCACCAAAGTGACCGGTTAATCCGGCCCCTTGGATGGGACAAGTTCGTGGTGCAACGAACGATGGTTTAAATGATCAAACCGGATTGACTAGTATGTTGACAAAGTGAACTCGCTCTGTTGAGCACAAAAGTGATGCTCGAAAAGAGCCGGTGAGATTGGCTCTAAGATCTCGCTACATGCTTGAGTAATACTTGCTTGTGACACTATGACTAGGACTTGCAAATTTCAAATTTGTTTGTCCATTGATGAACATGGTGTTGTTACTAAGTTTGAAATTTGATCCTAATCACAAGTGCCAAGTATGTGTTGAAGCCATGTTGGCTAACTCACCGATTGACCGGTAGAAAGGAACGCAGAACCTCTAGATTCATGTAAATTAGAGGTGATTAATGTATAATGTTACTTTTATTGAGTATAGCACCGAAATGTTATGATGTTTAAATGCCGAAAAGCAAATATAAGGCTCGTGATGCCTTGAGGATTGTCAGAATGACGGTGAGAATAAACATAGCAAACGGATTAGATGTATCCGTAGGGAGTGTGGTGGTGGATATGATGTATTGTTTCATGAGTCTTGCTAAGGACCCGGCATCATTCATTAAATAACTACAACATACACACCTCGATCAAATGGTATTGCTAAGCGCAAGAACCGAACTCCTTGAGAGATGATGATTGCTATGTTGAAAAGTTAAATTTTAGCTCGAGAACTTGTGGGGAATTATCCTCTCAAAGAAAATTCATTGAGAACAAGATCCTTCAAAGAGGAAGGATGACACCCGTATGAGTTGTGGAAAGGCCAAGGTCTAGCTACAAATTCTTGGAAATGTAGGGTGTTTGGCTAAGGTAGAAGTACCTAAACCAAAGTGGTGATAGAATGTAAAACGATTTATAGTATATTCATCGGATATACTCTCAAGAGTAGTGCCTACTGTTTCTGGTGCATAAAACAGACATGATGATGTCATCACCATGTTGTGTTCTTTGAAGATCTCTTTCCGTAGAAGGAAACAGATAAAACAAGCATGAGTAAGCGGACATATGAGTCTTAAAAATAATAATAAAAAAATAAAAAAATAAATAGTATAGACGAGTATATGTAAGTTATGATTTTTATTATAGCTTTTAAGTTTTAATTTTCAAATTTCGTTTAAGAGTTTGATCTTATGAAAATCAAAGAAAGTGTAATTGATTCAGGATAATTCTTCCCTAGTCACTCCATTTGCACCGTAGACACACGTGGATAATTTTGGACCACGCACTTTGAATTTGAGTTGAAACTGCATGGTCCAGATTCATTCACATGTTTTACTCCTCAAATGGACTCATCATAGAAGAACTTCCCATTCATCCACATCTTTATTTGTTGTAGAATTGTCTGAATTTATGTTGTGTTTGGTAATAATGTAAGGGAGACTTTTTCGACTGTATTATGTTTTTGGTTAATTAGTGTTTTAAACTATGTTTTTTTTTTTTGTTTTGAGAGGGTGTTTTAAACTATGTGAATTTGTAAAATCATGCAATTTCTGTGAAGTAAAGCGTTATTAACTATGTGAATACGTATAATGACGATCTCTGGATTTAGCAGTTCATACACTATGACAAGCACAACAAGAAGGGAGAGCGGCCGGTCTTCTTAAAAAAAAAAAAAACAGGAGATGATGTCGATGCAAGAAAGGTAATTCATGTTCAAATTTATTGTTTGATTCGAGTTAGAGCACTTACATCAGATACTCTTATCGAATACTTCATTTTAAAATTTTAAATACACGTTTTTCTAGTTTACAAATCTCTATCAAAAATGATATGCATCAGATTCTCTATTTTACATAATATGGTAGATATAAAGGAAATTTTACAGAATCTGGATGAATACGGCAGATACAAAGAAAATATCACACAATATGTATTTTAGAGTTAAAAACAATAGATTATATGCTCGTGTTGAAATCTCTAAAGTCTACTCTTAATTCTACTCTTAATTCTGTATTAGAATAATTTGGTCACTTTGATTGCTTAACATGCAGGAAGAAACTGAGGAATCTATTCGGAGAAGACGGGGGAAGTTCGTTAGTTCCTGTTCGGTTTTGATGGACGGCCGAGATTAAAGCTAAACCCTAGATCATTCGGATTTCGGCCCTCTCTCCACCTATAAAAGCAATGTTTTACTCCATCATAAAGCATACGAAAGAAACCAACACATAACGGTTGTAGGCAAGGAGAGAGATGTCGGAATCTTCTCATCAAGACGGCAACAACAGAGACGTAGTCGAGTAACAATGGATGTAGGGAAACGATCCTGATGATTTCTTCCGCTATTAAGGTACTCTGAATCTACTATTTAATTTACATGTGGTATCGGAGCCAACCTACTATTCGTGTTATTCGATGTATTGGTTGTAAGACGATTTAAATCAAATCTGTGCATAGTACCCACTGTTACATATTCAAAGTCAATTTGATTTAATTTGACCATCGTAGCTATATCGATGGCCATGTCAACGCCAGGTTGGTAGCTATTTTCGCCATAATTATAACTACCGTCTTTGCCTTTGCCGAACCATTATTTTTCTGATGGGATAAAGCTGCATTAGCGATTCATATATATAGGTTGAACTGCTCCATGCGAATTTGTATTGATTGAAAAGTGGTACAATTTGTATAGATAAAGCTGCATTAGCGGTACAATCATTATCGGATTATATAAACACATATATACAAATTAGCAGTTCACATGTATGGCTGCAGTGTCATTGTTGCTGCCCATGAATCTATTATCATAGTGGCGGCGGTAAGTATATTAGGGTTTATTTATTCAATATCCTTAAAGTAATTAAAAAATAATAATGATAATAAAAAATAAAATAAAATAAAATTAAAGCAACTACGTCTGCTTTCTCACATATTATGTACAGCGGCAGCATTAAGCATGATGCTTACATCCTTAAGGCATAGTGGCATACATGTTAGTTGTGACGCCCGTTCCGCCACCGAGTCCTTATCCGAACGAGCGCCCGGCATGTATAATATTAAATATAATCTAATATTATACATAAGCCTTACGTCATATATCATAAACACAATGCGAAACGAAACGACTCGGGAAATAACTTCCAAAGACCAACTAAACCAGATTCAATGTTGCACTAAAATCCAAAAGAAAATGGAAATGAAACGTCTTACAACAAAGGCCACTAAACGAGCCAAACCCAAAAAGAAACAACATTCAAAATGAAATGACAACATAGTTTATAATTAAACTTGAAATAAATAAAAATCTTCAAAACTTCAACACAAGTTAACTTCAGTATCCAAAAGCATCAAACATCTTCGTCATACTCATCTTCATCAAAAACTGTTTCATCTTCTCATCCCAAAACATATAACGGGTAAGTACATACGCATTTAGTAATGTGAGTAGAAGCTATTGAAATCATCGTTTTATAAAGAAAGCAAGTAACCATCATCTTATTAATAAACCGTTTAAACATGATCTTACATCTAACTATCACGTTATATTCATAGTATAACATGAGGTCCCTAGGGTTAATAGTTTAGCTTATCTTTGTTACATCATGTTTTGAGGCACTACACTTAGTGAGAAATGCACTAAGACAAAAGACGCAACCCCATAGAGATAAATCTCTAGCGGTCCCGAGACAATCACCTCACTTTGGTGGCTAGCTCTATAGGCTATCCGGTGAATGACTATCTCGTTCGTGAAGTTGTCCGGCGGTATGATCACTACTTTAAGCGGCTTTGTCTAGAATCCGGCGGTGACCATCACCACTTTATCGGCCCACCAACACATTGCCGATGTTGTATCATGCCTATTCAAGCTCTCATGATGTTTAATCTTTTATCTAGTCAAATTCGTTTATTAAGCGGTTAACTAGCCACCTAGTTACATTCAATTACAAAAGCTCCTACTCCCCTCTTCTTAGACTTCTAGACTCAATCTAGCGATTATACGAGACATTGATGAATACTAATTCACCAAAGCACAAGGCCACTCCTACTATTCCGACGGTCCCGAACTTCAATTCCCTTTAAGAATACATTCGGTGCAGAACCAAACGCATCGGAGATTATTCATGGCTTTGTCATGTTCATCAGGGGTTATAACATCAAAAGGTAACATTTAGAACTCACCTCACAACTTAAGACACATTATAAAGGAAGCAAAGATCGTCCGCACGGACAAAAGGATATCCGGACGGACAGTTAGGTATCCGGACGGATAGATTGACCCAACCGGACGGCTATATCTCTGTTTTACTCTCTGCCCGACTAGTGAAATATCCGTACGGATAAAGGTTCTATCCGTACGGACAGGGTTCGACTGCATCATAAAAATCCAGATTTCTGCCCTAAAATCTACACTTAACGATTTCTAAACAATTCTACTCCAAACCACTTCATTCTAAACTCAGAAAAATGCAGTAAAAACACAGGAAATACATCATAAAACAACAATCCTTCAATATGAAAACCCCGTTACCTTTTAGCACTTCAAAACTCGATCCAAACGCCAAACTTTTGATTCGAACCTTCTCCAAACTTGGAGAAACTTGTATCCACACGATCCTTGCGTCACGTGGAGTCTTTTCTCCTTGAGATGTCTGCACAATCGAGCAATGGTTAGCCTTCGATTATCGAAAGTCTCCTTTTTCTCCAAAAAGATGAAAGTGGCGCCTCTTGCCAATTTCTCTGATGCTAAACGCAAAACTGAAATTCTGATTAGGTTATTAGGAGTATTTCCTTTTTAATAACTCTCAATAATTAATCAATTTCCTTAAATATCCTTTTATTTCAAAAATTAAAATAAATCTAATATTCTGATTTCCGTTAAATGACTGAAATGCCCTTTTTTCAAAAATCAGGATATTACATTCCTCCCCCCTTAAGAGGAGTTTCGTCCTCGAAACTTGAACGTACCTGGAAGATCTATAAACTCTGGAAACTCAACTATCATCACATCTTCCTCTTCCCATGTCGCTTCACTTGGTGAATGATTGCTCCATTGCACCAAGACCAAAGGAATCATCCTTCTCTTGACCATCTTCTCTTTCCTATCAAGAATCTTAACCTTGACTTCTCAACATAGGATAGGTTATCTTGAAGCAATTCGGATCAAACTGAGATTCCACATCCGTAGAAGATAGACACTTCTTTCTCTTTAGCTCGCTTAACTAACTCCGCCTCATCAGCTGCTTTTCCCAACCGTCCCCATAAAGTGGAGTCCGGCATTTCATACCATACAAGGCCTCAAACGGTGGCATCCCCAAACTAGTGTGATAATCTGTTGTTATAAGTTTAATTCTCGCCACCGGGAGGAACTCATCCCATGATCCACCTTCTTCAAGAACGCAAGCTCTAAGCATGTCCTCGAGAGTCTGGATTGTCCTCTCGGTTTGACCGTCTCATCTGCGAGTGAAAGGTCAGTACTCAAGTCCGTCTTTGTTCCAAAAGCTTTTGCAATCCTTTCCAGAAGTGACTTATGAATCTACTATCCCTGTCGGATACGATAGATAAAGGCACACCATGAAGCCTCACTATATTATCCAAATATAGTTGAGTGAACTTCTTAATAGGCATGTCAACCTTACATGGCAAGAAATGGGCTGATTTCGTGAGTCTGTCAACAATCACCCAAATCATGTCATGGCCACTCTTCGTACGCGGTAAACCGGTGATGAAGTCCATTGTGATGTTCTCCCATTTCCATTCCGGTACCTCCAAAGGCTTCAACAAACCTCCTGGCCTTCTGTGCTCTGCTTTAACTCTCTGGCATGTATCACACTTTGCCACAAACTCTGCAATATCCAACTTCATGCCAGGCCACCAATACCTCTCTTTGAGATCTCTGTACATCTTGGTAGATCCTGGATGAACCGCAAAGGCAATCTTATGGGCTTCATCCATGACTTGCTGCCTTAGTCCATCAACATCAGGCACACACAAACGATTACCATACCAAAGATGTTCACTCTTATCCAAGCGAAAACCCATTGTAGGTTTCTCTCGAGCTACGCACTTCAAAACCACTAACACTGGGTCTTTGTCTTGCTTTGCTCGGATATCATCCAACAACTCTGACCTTGCCATCAATGGCGCAAAAATCGAGCTTCACCTTCCCGTTCAACCACTTGAATCACGCAAACTGCCTAAGCGATCGACCACTTCCTCGCAAAGTAGTGATGGCATTAACCGGTCTCGGCTAAGTGCATCCGCTACAACATTCGCTACCGGATGGTATTGAATGTCCAAGTCGTAGTCTTTCACAAACTCCAACCATCTTCTTTGCCTCATGTTCAAATTCTCTTGAGTGAAAAAGAACTTAAGGCTCTTATGATCCGTGAATATTCTTGCCTTAACTCCATAAAGGTAGTGTCTCCATTGTTTCAAAGCAAAACCACTTTGCCGCTAACTCCAAGTCATGTGTAGGATAGTTCTTCTCATGAACCTTTAAGCGCCAGAGGCGTAAGCTATTACCTTTCTCGCTTGCATCGTAACACATCCCAAACCTTGACTCAAGCATCGTATACACGTCATAGTTATCAAAGACCTCTGGCAAGGCTAACACAGGTGCTGCAGTCAACTTATCCTTCAACGTCTGAAAAGCTTCCTCACACTCCTTTGTCCACTCAAACTTGATGTTTTTCTGAGTAAGTCTAGTGAGAGGAGTTGCTATCTTCGAGAAATCTTGTACAAACTTCCTGTAGTAGCCCGTTAAACCCAGAAAACTTCTTATCTCTGTCACTGTAGTAGGTCTAGGCCACTTAGAAACGGCTTCTATCTTTGCAGGATCAACTTGAATTCCATCTCCAGAAATTACATGGCCAAGAAAACTAACTTGTTTTAACCAAAATTCACACTTAGAAAACTTGGCATACAATTTCTTTTCTCTTAAAGTTTGCAAAACAATCCTTAGATGCTCCTCATGCTCCTTCTCATCCTTAGAGTATATCAAGATATCATCTATGAATACCACCACAAATTTATCAAGATAAGGCATAAAGACTCTTTGCATTAGATCCATAAACGCTGATGGAGCATTAGTGAGTCCAAAAGGCATGACAAGGAACTCATAATGGCCATACCATGTACTAAATGCTGTCTTCGGTCTATCTGCAACCTTGATCTTCAACTGGTGATAACCTGACCTAAGGTCAATCTTAGAAAACACCCTCTTCCCTTGCAACTGGTTAAACAAGTCATCAATCCTAGGCAAAGGATACTTATTCTTGATTGTCAAGTTATTCAAGGCTCTGTAGTCGATGCACATCCTCAAACTACCATCCTTCTTCTTCACAAACAAAACCGGTGCTCCCCAAGGCGATGTACTTGGCTGAATCACATTCCTTTCTAACATGTCCTTAAGCTGTACTTTTAACTCTTTTAATTCATTTGGTGCCATCCTATAAGGTGCCTTGGTCAGAAAAGTCTTGCTCCCGGGATTAATCAGTATCTCAAACTCTATATCACCTCGAGGCATATTTTCCGGCAACTCATCCGGAAAGACTTTGGGAAATCCTTAACTATAGGAGTTTCTTCTAACTTAGGAGTATGCTTCTCTGTGTCCATAGCATAAAGAACATACCCCTTCACAACCCTTCGCAAAGCCTTCATGGCTCTAGCTCGCTTTGATATTATCGTATGCTTCTTCTTACTTGGCTTATAAATGTTACCCTGAAAGGTCTTATCGACTTACGGAACTTTGAAGGCCACTTTAATACTTCTACAAATCCACATGAACAAAATTCTTGGATAGCCAATCCATCCCGTAATCACATCAAAGTCTGTGAAGTCCAAAATCATCAAGTCCGATTTACACCTATAAGTTCCAACTCTAACGTCGACTTGAGGTAAAACTTGTGCAACTTTAGTAACTCTTCCCAAAGGTGTAGTGATACTTAGAGGTTTCTCCAACTCACGAAGTGGTAGGTTCAACTTCCTAGCTATCTTAGAAGACACAAAAGTACACGAGGCTCGATTATCAAACAAAGTGCCGATTTTCGCTAAGCTATCTATGATTATGGTACCTAGCAAGTGGATCAATTTAAGTACAATAAATAACATCATATGCGCCCATATAATATTAAGTATTCATAATAAACACAAACACTTAAAATGTACCAGTAACGACAAGATCATCGAGGCTCTTCGGTTCCACGTCAATAGCAAAGACACGAGTAGGTGCGCTAGAAGATCCACGGTTTGCATTCGACTCCTCTCGTTATCTCTGGGTTCCACGAGATAAGTTCTTAGGGCGAGTTCTGGAGAAGTGCCCCGTTTCTCCTGGCTAAAACAACCGTTACCTCCGACTCTGCACTCTCCCGCATGCGCCTTGTTGCATTTAGAACATACTGCAGGTGGACCACTTTTCTGATTAACTGTCGCTGGTGCTGCGGTCTTCTTAAAGTTCTGCTGCGGTGCCCCACGGTTATTACTCTGAAAAGATCCAAACGGCCTCTTATTCCCAACTACAACAGTAGCTTTCTTCCTAAAAGTCTCAACCTCCAAAGCCTTGTTCATAAGCTCAGCCATATTCCTGGCTGCAAAACCCAACATACCTGACTGTATTTCATAAGCCAACCCATCCTTGTACAGTGCCATCTTTCTTTCTTCCACTCTCATCAGTTCGGGATAGAACCTCCCCAACTCATTGAACTTGTTGGTGTACTGAGATACCGTATATTGTAATCCTTGCTTGAGTTTTAAAAAACACTTAGGTGGCTAGTTAATCATCCTAATAAATACGTACTTGACTAGTAAAAGATTAAACAACATGTCTCTCTTGGATAGGCACCAGTCTATATCGCGATGTATGCCTACCTCTGAAGGTGGAAGAACTCCGTGGAGTCAACAAAACCCCAGAAATGCGGAGGGACTCATTGAGAGATGTGCGTACTATCGGAGTCTACCTTTTCTAGACTTCGTGGATATTGGTGTGATCCACTAATATGTTGCCAAGAATATCCCAGCTTGGATATGCGTAGTGCCCTTGAGTGCGGTTGTAACATAAATGAGATAAGTAGAAACGTTTAGTCAATTCATGTTGATGGACATGGAGTGAACCCTAGATTGAGTCGGTCACACATAATCAACTAAACTTTTAATTATCTTTACTTTATAAATTATAATTGTTATCATAGCTTCTCTTTCTTATTAAGTACGTTGTACTTACCTCAAATGCATGTTTTCTATGTGTTTGGGGGTGAGAAGACGAACATGTTGATATTGTTTACGAGGAGGAGTTCGATGATGACATTTGAAGACGTCTCATTGAAGACTTTACATTATTCATTTTGTTATTCATTTATTAGACTGTTTAGACTTTTGGTCTTTCGAGACTTGTAGTACTGTTACGTTTCTTTTGAGAATATCGTACATTTCTTTCAGATTATCGTATTATTCTTGAATGTAATAAGTTACATTTCCACCTTTAGATGTTGTTTCTATTCTTGGATGTTTGAGGAATTTTATACCCGAGTCTTTTGCTTCCGTTTGCTTATTTTTGATACGACGTAGTAGAGGTTTATGTATAAAGTGAATTTATTTTTATTTTATACGTGCCGAACGTTCCTTTTCCGGATAAGGACTCGGTGTCCGGGAACGGGGCGTTACAAGCTAGTCTCTCAAGTTTTAAAATGTCTTTTTAATTTTCGGTCAAACTCGTTTAATCTGTAACTTTCTAAAAGATTACAATGAAAACGTACCGTTTATTTTAAAAAGGATATTTTAAAAACATATGTACTTTAATTGACCCTCGAACTGTCATAACTTTGGAAAGCATATGCGTTGAAAATCACTTGTTTTCAGGGCCGGCCATGGCTTATTTTGGGCTTAAGGCCAAGTCCCCGAATTGAGTTTTTTAGTAGAAATTGTTTTTTTTAAAACATATTTATCGTGTTTTTATTCACGGATCGAGTAATGTTATATCCACACAAAATACACACAATAAAAACATACAAAATAATTTGGATAATAGGGTCACAATTGAGAAGTCTCAACAATTAATTAATTTAGAAGTCTCAACAATTAATTAAGAAGTCTCATACAATGATTAATCATGTAAAATTATTTTATATGTTTTAATTGTGTGTATTTTGTGTGGATATAACATTACTCGAACCGTGCTTTATTATCGGCATCAATTCATTTTTGTTGAACTGTCCATAATCTAAGCTTTTTTGGCGGAGATTGTGTCAATTTTTGTTATCTTTTGGCAGAATGAGTCCATCAAATGTATAAAATTAAAATTAAATAAATAAGATGATTTGCAAAAAATAATTAAAAATAAGGCGTTGTGTTTGAAAATACATATAATACGCCAAATTATGATGTAGGAGACCATGTAAATGTCCCCTCTACACCAAGGAGAAACAAATTAATCCTAATCTCACAATGTGTTTAAAAAACGGATAAATGAATTTGCCGGCTATTTTTACATAATAATAATTATATTTAGTAAAGGAGATAAAAACAATGTATCATTTGATTTTTATGTATATATTCATCTTACAGTGTAGAGCATAGTTATCAAACCCGGACCGGCCCGGTGGTTCAACCGTTCGACCCGGTGACGCGGTCAAGGAACCGGGCCGGTTCAAGCATCAGCCCGTTTAAGCAATCGACCCGCTCAAACCTGGTATCCACAATAAAATAGTCTCAACAATAATACATAACACATTTTACACCGTTCATTACACAATAAAATAGTCTCAACAATTAATTAAGAAGTCTCACACAATGATTAATCATGTAAAATTATTTTGTATGTTTTTATTGTGTGGATATAACATTATTCCGTGTTTTATTAGCGGCATCAATTTATTTTTGTTGAACTGTCTAAGCTTTTTTGGCCGAGATTGTGTCAATTTTTGTTATCTTTTCGCAGAATCACTCCATCAAATGTATAAAATTAGAGTTAAATAAAACAGATGATTTGCAAAAAAAATTATAAGAAAAAAGGCATTGTGTTTGAAAATGCATATAATAAGCCAAAGTATGATGTAGGAGATCAGGTAAATGTCCCCTCTACACCAAGGAGAAACAAATTAATCATAATCTCACAATGTGTTAAAATAACGGGTTAAATGAATTTGCCGGCCGACAAATGCTCTAGATCAAACGAAAAGGAGACCAGATAAGGAATCCCACATGAGGATGTTTTCAAATGATCGAAAATACTTGAAGAAACTGCTTTCCCGGTCTTGAACTGATAGGAAAACAGGCTTTGTTTTTTAATTTGTATTGTATTTATGTCCCTTACTCGACCTTTAGAATGGAAAGCCAAAAGTGGGAAGGGAAGGAAAGCTCAACATCGGGGTTAATTGGCTAGCTGTCTTAATTAACTCAATGTGCGGTAAGGTAAAGCGGTGTCAACTATGGCTGGGGCTACATAATAATAATTATATTTAGTAAAGGAGATAAAAACAATATATCATTTGATTTTTACCACGCTATCACAACCCGTTCCTTTATACGCTGTACATGTATCTGTTTGAAAATCTGTATTAAAACTTGAAAACATTTCCACCTTTCCATCAGCAAGTATTTTTTGAAGGTTGTTGCTAAAGGGACTGCCCCGTTCGTAAGTCGCATCATTGCATTCTCCATCATAGTGCGCCTTGAAACATAGGCCGCCAATCATTAATGCCCCTAACACGAAGAAGAAGAAGAAGAAGACGGTCACCGGGTTGCCTGCAGCATCATCTTTTGAGAAAAATTAGCCATTAATAAGCTGTGTATTTTACAAGTGTTGGAGAAAAAGCCCATTTTGAAGGGTTGAATGGTCAACTTTAGCGCTACTTACGGATACGCTCCGATGTATGTCATCGAGAGTTAATGATATCATTAAATACTCCATACGGAGTAGTTGATGATGGGCTTTTGAATCATTCGATTCGGATATCAGGTGAATCAGAAATTAATTGCTAAAGTTGGTAGAAAATATGTAGGAGATGGGAGTTGAAGGGAGGACCTCACCCCATTCTCCCACATTGGAAATTTGAGTGTTGGGAGCTCAAGTGATAAAAGCTAGTGTGTTTCTTATGGATGTGCCCCAAGGGGCAAGGCACTTTTCTGCAGGAGGGAGGACTTAGATAATTCCACACGCGCGGGCCGCCGCCATCCGGCTCGGGCTCGATTCGGGTGTTACTATTAATTTTTTGGACAAAATTTCTTTATGAAATTAACTATAAAATTAATTTTGGAATGTGATTGTGTAATTCGACCAATCATAATTCATTGAGTCATTCGACCAATAAGAATTCGGATGCGTCATCCGACTAATCACAGTGCATGTGCACGCGACCAGACTTAGCATGTGCAATGAATAAAGCCGAGTAGGTTCACGAGTAATCCGGATCATAACCTTTGGAAAGCCTTAAAAGGTTGTTGAGGTACATGAAGAACACTATGAGTGCGGGATTACGATATACGAGATATCCGGCATTATTAGAAGGATACTGTGATGCCAACTAGATGTCAGATACGAAAGATTCCAAGCACCGGTGGATACTTATTGGTGATGGTGTTGTGTCCTGAAAGTCTACGAGACAAACGTGCATAGCTCGCTCCTCAATGGAAGCTGAGTTCATAGCCTTTGGATATAAGGTGGAGAAGAAAAGTTGAATAGCTTAGGAATTTCCTTGAGGATATTCCCTGTTGGCCTATACTAGTGGTTGCTATCAGCATACACTACGGTGGTAAGTTGGCGATAGGAAGGACACTGAGTAGTATGTATAATGGTAAGTCTAGACACATATGTCTTAGACACAATACCATTAAATAATTGATCTCTAATGGTTTGATTTCCGTCGATTATATACGATCGAATGAGAATCTTACGGATCCGCTTACAAAAGGTTTAGCTAGAGATCAGATGTCAATTTTGACAACCGGAATGGGACTGAAGCCTACTACGCATGTTTCCTTGTAGTGGCAACCCAACCATGTTATTTGGAGATCCCAAGATCATGGTTCAAAAGGACAACTAAGCTATAGGAATACCCAAAGACTTACCCATTCCGAGAAAATAAAAGTGCTATCTGCAGAGGGTGTGAGGTTAAGCTTAGCTTTTAATGATTCTATATCTTGATATAAAAGTGGGGTAGGGCAGAATACCCTTGATAGGAGGTCACCTATGTAAGTGCGAAGTGGGGCCGCTTCTATGAGAATTTTGAGGCTTGAATTCTCTAAAGCACTTTCTGAAACCAAGTGTTGTCCAGGGCCGAGACGGACACAACCATGAGAACCGAAAGGTGCTAGGGAAATATTGTGTGAGTGATATTGTCTTGGTTTACACTAAAAGTGAGCGATTCAAGACCTAGTTCACTGATTGGCCAAGTAAATTTGATAGTACTTCACTAAGGCAGGTTCAAGGCCAGAAGCTACCTCTCCTGATGCAATATTTTTCCATCTGACTTCTCTTTAGAGTCTGCATTTGCATTTGCATTAATTTTCATTCATGTGGGGATTGTTGGAGAAAAAGCCCATTTTGAAGCGGTTGAATGGTCAACTTTAGCGCTACTTACGGATAGGCTCCGATGTATGTCATCGAGAGTTAATGATATCATTAAATACTCCATACTGAGTAGTTGATGATGGGCTTTGAATCACTCGATTCGGATATCGTGAATGAGAAATTAATGGCTAAAGTTGGTAGAAAATATGTAGGAGATGGGAGTTGAAGTGAGGACCTCACCCCATTCTCCCACATTGGAAATTTGAGTGTTGGGAGCTCAAGTGATAAGAGCTAGTGTGTCTCTTATGGATGTGACCCAAGGGGCAAGGCACTTTTGTGTGGAAGGGAGGACTTAGATAATTACACACGCGCGCGCGCCGCGTGCCGTCCGTCCGGCTCGGCTCGAGCTCGGTTCGGTTCGGGTGTTACTATTAATTTTTGGACAAAATTTCTTTATGAAATTAACTATAAAATTAATTTTGGAATGTGATTGTGTAATTCGACCAATCGAGAATTCATTGAGTCCTTCGACCAATCGAATTGAGAGATGCGTCATCCGACCAATCACGATTGTGGAATTGATTTTTGAAAATAGCTTAATTAATTTCAAAATTTTAAATAAAATTAAGCATAATTTCGAAATTAGTAACTTTTCCAAGGGGAAAAGTTTTGTGACGTGTTCCGGCCAATCAGATTTAAGCATTGGATCCTCTTCTTCACTATATAAACAACCCCGTGAATGAAAGTTTATTGATTCAGATTTCTCATGTCTTTTCCACCACAAAGGTAGTGTCATATAGATCTAGTCATTCATGTAGATCTAGATATTGAGTCGAAGAGAAGGCGGAGCACTATGTAAGTTCGCCGGAGCTCGGGTTTTTGAAGTGCCTCTAAATTCGAGACGAAGGCCGTTGTATCTTTGGAGACAGTTGCTACTATCGTGGGCACCATACCGGAGCAATTTGTCTTAAGGAAAGAGTAAATACTCGCCTCGGTTTGATTTCTAATCCTTTGTTTTCTGCATCAAACTTTAATTATTCATTGTTTGAGTTAGGTCTGCATGATAGTATAGATTGTGTTAGATCTCTTAGATAATATGACTATTTCTATTCGCATTATTTATTATCTAATTTAATAATCCGTAATTTGTTCCGTAAATTACAGATCTGTTCCGTAGATCACTCCACACACGACACCTATCCCAACAAGCTTAAGACAAATTGATTCGTGTGTCATAGGATCGTTTAAACCTGTTACTTTACAGATCTAGTCGAATTGTTGCTAGTTGATTATCCTTATGTTGTTTCTGGTATTTCAATCATCTGGCGTGTTGATACAAATAGGGTTTGGATCTATATCATATGTTTAGATCAATTGATTATATCGCAAGCCTTCTGTTGCTATTTGCGATTCAATCGGTACTTTGGTTGCACGACATTTCAATACCTTATTTACTTTGGTAAAATAGATGTGCTGGATACAAATTAATTATTTGATTGGAAACCGTGTGTAATTGAAAGATACATATGATGTTGAGATATTGGCTCCTTAATTAAAATTCCACATATGTTGGGAAAATAAATAAATATATCTATAAATAAATAATATATAGACGAAGCAATTTAGCCCGTTTCCCCTCAATTACCCGACCCAAACCCGTTTTTGACCCGGCTTATATTATTTATAAAAAGAAAGAAAAAAATCGGTAATTACAGCTCATCCGCAAATCATTGCTCAAATCTTTGCAAATCACCGCCTCTATCATATCCTCTTAACTAGTCATAAACCCGTGCATTGCACGGGGACGTATGACAATGTGATTACCTTCAGATAAAGTCAAAAACAAACCACACAACATGTCCAAAAGTTATACTGATGCCAATAATTATGGTTATATTACTGCTTTTAGCATTGCACGGGAGAAAGTATATTTCAACAGAAGAATTTTTGAATGACGAAAAGAAGATTTTATTGGCATATTTATTACGCAGGAATTGAATTGAATAGAATATGCAGGATTGGAATTAAACAAATTATATAAAAGATGACACATTGAGTGATTGATAGAGCAATGTAGTGAATTAAGGTTGGATTGAGTATGGTATGATATGGTTGATAAGGTATGATATAGGCGAAGGGGTGGGTAGTCCTACGTCATACCCCATTGCACCCTTCATCTCTTCCCACCCTGCTCTACCCACCGCTATCATACCCTACCCACCACCCTATCCTACCCTACCCGATATCACCATATCTTACCCTCGACATCCTACCTACCTTACATATAACCTACTCTACTCCACTTTCATCCACCCCAACCCTACCCTACCATACCTTAGTCATCATACCACCCTACCGTCCCACCACCCCATCCTTCTCTATCCTACCCAACCCACCACCCCACCGTACCCTACCACCACCCAACCCTACCCAATTCACCATTCCACTTTACCCTATCTTACCCACCACACCACCATACCTTACCTTACCCACTACCCCAACCTATCCTACCCTACTCAACCCTCCCAAACCCTACCTTACCCACCACTTCACCCTACCCTACCCTACCCTACGCACCATCCTACCCTACCCTACCCTACGCACCATCCTACCCTGCCTTACCCACCGCTATCATACCCTACCAACCACCCTATTGTACCCTACCCGATATCACCATATATCTTACCCTCGACATCCTACCTACCTTACCCATTACATACTTTACTCCACTTTCATCCACCCCAACCCTACCCTACCCTACATTACCCATCATACCACCCTTCTCTACCCTACCCAACCCACCATCCCACCGTACCCTACCCACCACCCAACCCCACCATATCCACCATTCCACTCTACCCTATCTTATCCACCACACCACCATACCTTACCTTACCCACTACCCCAACCTATCCTATCCCACTCAACCCTACCCAACTCTATCTAAACCATAAAAAACTGATCGACTAAAGCAGCAAATCATGCTTAAAAGTTTGCTAATGAAAATTTACGACGTAGGCTAATTAAATATAAACATATGAACCGTAGTAAAATCAAGTGTAGAACATATGTTTCCAAATGAACAAAATGGGATCCATTTGTACACCAAACACTATTGTTGTGATAAATATCCTTGGATCCCCATTGATCAATTTGTTGGTACTCCAAATATTACATTAATATCCGATGTTTATCAAAACAATAACCAAGACTGACATAAATAAGTAGTTCAATTTGGAAGTCGAACATAAGTAAGATGAAGGAATAAACTCAGACTGAATTAAAAATATGAAATAATCATCATCATTTTTCCTTATGTATGAATCGAAAATATTGGAATGTTCAGGAAGAATATACCTAAGCACGTAATAAAAATGACATCCATAAACCATTTACCCCACAAAATTACATCGATCTTCCTTTCCCGAAACTCAATTTGCCTCACGCTGGCTTCGATACTGTTTCCAAAATGTATTATAAATCCTAAATGCTTCCAAAAGAACAAACAGAAAACAAAATAGAGAAAAATTACTAACGAACCTCTTCTCATTTGACTAACCGAGCAAGAACCTTAATGAAAAATCTTCACATTTCATCTTGTTCGTCGTTGCCGTGACTTTTACGAAAGCAGAAAAAAAAAAAGATAAGACTAACCAAGCACATATGGATGAACATGGAAAGAACAATAATAAAAAGAAAATTTATTGCATTCTTCGCAGTGCAAGGGTGATTTTGGAGAAGATGACATTTAGCTCTGAATTGAAAATTTGAGAAATGCACCACCTATAGCAACTTCTTGTTTGAAATTTGAATTGGAATCGTGATAGTGATTAGAAATTGTCATAAATGAATTGACATAAATTTCCTTTATATCTGGTGATTTTGTTGAGCAATAATCGGGGGTTGTGTGTTATTCTTTTTTTCACGTGTTATAAGAAATGCACCACCGATAGCAACTTCCTGTTTGAAATTCGAATTGGAATGAAAATAGTGATTATTAATTGTCATAAATCATTGACCGGTGATTTTTTAGCAATAATCGTGGGTTGAAGAAACAAAATGAATGCGTTATTATTTTCACGTGTTGTGAGGTTTTTTTTTTTTTTTATAGTATTTTTTATTTGACATGCCTAGTTATTTTTCGGGTTTGGAGCGGGTCAAATATAAGATATTTAATATTTGATGATGTTATTAAATATTACAACAATAAATAAATAAAAAACACGTACATTGTGGTAAGACGATTAATGCAAATGCTGTAGATACTGTAAGGTTGTGATATTTTCGGGGTGGTTGGAAGTTCAAATTTTGTGTTGTAATTTTCGTGGGATAATGACCCTTTTTTTTTTTTTACAGATTTTTGGAATCGTTGTGATGAGATTTTTTGGTTTCATGGGATAATGGCTATTTTTACAGATATTGGAATCGGTTGTGATGAGATTTTGGGTTTTTATTATTTTTTTCTTAAGGGTTTTTTTTTGTTTTTTTTTCTATAGCTGTTTCGGTTTTTCTTTTAGTTTTTTTTTACAGGTAGATATGATATTTTCCAGGTGGTTGGAAGTTAAAATTTTGTGTTGTAATTTTCGTGGGATAATGACTTTTTTTTTTTTTTTACAGATATTGGAATCGTTTGTGATGAGATTTTTATATTTAATGGGATAATGACTATTTTTACAAATATTGGAATCGGTTGTGATGAGTTTTTCGGTTTTTATTATTTATTTTATGGGGTTTTTTTTGTTTTTTTTTTCTACAGGTTTTTCGGTTTTTCTTCTTGTTTTTGTTTTTTTTTTACAGGTAGATACATATCTTTTGGTTTACAGCTAGAAACACATCTTTTTTTTTTCTTTTTTTTTTTACAGCTTTTTCGGCTTTTCTTTTTGTTTTTGTTTTTTTTTACAGGTAGATACATCATACATATATTTTGGTTTTTTCTGATTTTAATTTTTAGAGAATTTTTTTTCGGTTTTATTTTTCTTTCTATACTTTTTAGAGATATTTTGTTTTCGATTTTTTTTTAAAGCTTTTTCAGGTTTTGGGTGGTGTTCAGTCCAAGCGTATACACCAAAAATTAACACAAATGCAAGATTTTGAAGGGGAAAAAAATTATATGCACAGAATTAAATTGCAGATTGTCAGATCCAAAAGAACGAAACTTAAAAGTGGAACTTGAGAACTTAAACTTAAACTTAACCAAAAAAAAAAAAAAAAAAAAAAAAAAAAAAAAAACAATTCTAGTAAATGAATGCTACTAATTGTCAATTAGGCCCTTGATGTTGATGAACCTGGAAATGTCACCACTGGATCTCCTTTCCTCACAATACCTTTTTTTCTTTCCCAAAAACTACCATATCAACAAACAAATTAAAGCTGCATAAAAATTTATCGTCAAAGCATAAGGCCAATATGCAGCAGATTAAATTCCCCAAAAAAGAATAATGTTAATTATAAATTACCTGAAAAATAGCCTCTGCCTTGGGATAGAAGCTTTCGTGCATGTGAAAATGGACACCTCCTTGAAGAAAAAAAAAAAAACACTAAAAAGAAGAAGGAAATGATGAAAACCAGATAAAAAATTAAAATAATAAAACAAACTTCTTTGAAGAAAAAAGGATTGACCTTTTGCCTTATTTAGATCGATCTGGTGTCGTAACCAATCTATCGAACAATGTAATTTGTACCTATGACTACCTGGAAGAAGCCGCACACCTCCACCCCAACCGCCATTAGCAAAAGCGGAAGAAGCACTAAAACTAACGGTAATGCAGGCATTAGCGGACTCCATTACGTATTACCTTGAGCCGTCACCGCCCACGACCTCATCGTTCGCCATGCTTCGGGCAAATGAGAGCTTGAAGTGAGTAGATATTGATCTCTCGCATTAATCTGAATCCATTGAAATAGCCCTTTAATGACAGGATGATAATTCATTATCATTGCAATTCGCAAGCCTAATAATCTCTGCAGATTCAAAGGAATCACACGTATTGGATACTGTTAGAGTATTTGTAGAAGGTTGAATGGAGAAGGCTAGGATGATGAGTGTGGGATGGAAAAGAATTGATAAGTTGGAGAAATTGGAGAAATGAATTTTATTGTATTGATTGCTTGATTTGCTTGGTTCAAGTACATAGGGTAGTGCCATATATATAGTCCCCATATGATGGCTCAAGATCCTTATGGAGTTTTCTAGCTATGCCTTAATTTTTAACAATCACTACTAGTGCTACATGTATCTAGTAGCTTCCATTCTAGTAGAGTGTACCAATATTTCTAGTAGCTTCCATTCTAGTAGAGTGTAGTAATATTTTTCTAGTCTCTTACATACAACTAGAAGCTTCTATTCTAGAAATTTCTTTTATTTTTCTAGAAATGTGTAGCACAACTTAACACTCCTCCTTGGTACACATTTCAGTGACACCTATCTTTTCTCGCAATAGCTCGAACTTGTCTCTTGATAGTGATTTTGTGAATATGTCGGCCAACTGTTCTTCACTTCTGCAATGCATGACCTTTATTTCTTTATTGGCCACAGCTTCTCTGATAAAGTGGTACTTGATTCTTATGTGCTTAGTCTTGTTGTGAAATACTGGGTTTTTCGCCATTGAAATTGCCGAATAGCCATCACCACGTAGATCAATGTTGCTTCTTCGAGGCTCCCCATGTCCTCAAGTATGCGTTTGAGCCATATAGCTTGGCATGTTGTCAATGCCGCCGCACATATTCGCTTCACTTTGTTGATAGTGCAATTGTGTCTTGCTTTTTGTTGCCCAAGAGAATATTCCTGAGCCCAAAGTGAATGCATAGCCAGATGTGCTTTTATCATCTGATGATCCTGCCCAATCACTATCAGTGTACCCAATCAATTTTGAGTCAGGACTGGATCCATACCAAATCCCATAATCCTTTGTGCCTTGCAGATACCTTAGCACTCTTTTAGCTGCTCCGAAGTGAACTTGACTTGGGCATTGCATGAACCTTGAGAGATAACTTGTTGCAAACATAATGTCAGGTCTTGTAGTTGTTAGATAGAGTAAACTTCCAATGAGACGCCGGTAGACCGTACAATCTGGCCTTGGCGTGCCATCTTCACTCTTGAGTGCTTTGCTTTCAAGTGGAGTTGCAACACTCTTGCACCCTTTCATCTTGAACTTTTCAAGAAGACTATATCAGTATATTTCTTTTGGGAAATGAAAATCCCATTTTCTTTTGGTTTACCTCGATTCCAAGGAAGTAGTGCATTAATCCCAAGTCCGTCATTCGAACGTCTTCATCATGTCTTGTCTAAAACTCTTGATCATGTCCTCATTGTTTCCCGTAAAGATGAGATCATCAACGTATAAGGAAACAATAAGTCCGCTCACTTGAATCTCGTGTCTTAATGTAAAGTGTAGGCTCGCTTTTGCTCCCTCCCGAAACCTTGCGTGATGAAGTAATTATCAATTACGCTATACCAAGCCCGTGGGGCTTGCTTGAGCCCGTATAAAGCTTTCTTTAACTTTAGTACTTTGTCTTCTTCTCCTTTCACGATAAATCCTTGAGGTTGCTCCATGTAAATTTCTTCCTCAAGGTATCCGTTGAGAAATGCTGATTTAACATCCAGCTGATGAATTTTCCATCCTTTTTGTGCAGAGAGGGCAATTAATGCACGTATCGTATCCAATCGTGCAACAGGAGCAAATGTCTCGTTGTAATCCACTCCAAATTGTTGAGAGTAGCCTTTGGCTACAAGCCTTGCTTTGTGTTTTTGGATGGAGCCATCAGGATTAAGCTTTGTTTTATAGACCCACTTAACACCGATGACTTCTTTGTCTGGAGATGGACTTACTAGCTCCCATGTTTCATTCTTGTTTATCATCTTAATTTCTTCTTCCATTGCTTTTCTCCAAACTTCTTCTTTGAAAGCTTCTTCATAACTTCCTGGTTCTATCAAGGTGAGATTGCATCTCTCATATATCTCACTCAAGGATTTTGTTTTCCTTGGTGGTGTCTCTGGAGAAGAACCTTCATCTTGTGATGTTTCTTCAATGATAGCGCGAGCTGGTGATTCTGGTTGACGGTTGTCTTCTTCGTTGGTTCGTAGAAGTGGTGCCATATTAATAGTTTTCCTTTCAACTTCCTCTGTTTCCCAATTGAAGCTTGCATCCTCGTCAAATTCAACATCTCGGCTGACAATAAGCTTTCTTGTTCTTAAGCTATAAACACGGTAACCTTTTGATTGTGTACTATAGCCTAAGAAAATACCTTTCTCTGTCTTTTCATCCAGCTTTGCTCTCTTTTCTCTTTTGGAATGTGAACATAACAGATGGAGCCGAAGACTCTAAGATGCTTTTGTCGATGGCTTTCGCCCATTCTAGGCTTGAATGGTGTTTTGTCCTGAACGGCTTTGGTTGGACATCTGTTTAGCAAGTAGACTGCAGTATGCACTGCCTCTGCCCAAAATGTTTTCGGAAGGTCTTTCTCCATTAGCATAGCTCTTGCTGTCTCCATAACTGTTCTATTTTTACGTTCTGACACACCATTTTGTTCTCTGAGCGTATCCAATCACAATTGATGCTCCACGCCTTCATCTTCACAGAACTTGTTGAATTCTTTAGATGTGTATTCTTTGCCGCGGTCACTTCTTATGGTCTTCATGTAGTGACCACTTTGTTTCTCGACATATGCCTTATATTTCTTAAATATTTCATATACTTGCGATCTTTCACGCATAAAATAAACCCATGTCATTCTGGTAAAATCATCAATGAAGAGAATGAAGTACCTATTTTGTTCATGTGAAGGAGTGCGCATTGGGCCACAAACATCCGTGTGCACCAATTCTAATGGCTCCTTCGCTCTCCAAGCTTTTCCGACAGGAAATGGTTGTCGGTGTTGTTTCCCGAGCATGCATCCTTCGCAAACACGATCAGGTGACTTTATAGTCGGGAGATCTTTTATCATGTTCTTCTGATGTAGTATTTTTAATCCATTGAAATTGAAGTGACCAAGCCTTCTGTGCCATATCCACGAGTCGTCCACTTGTGCCTTCATTGCTACATCTCTTGCATAACTCCATTGGATGGGAAAGCATCGTTTTTCCTTCATTTTTATTTTAGCAATTTGAAGGGATTTATCTTTCTTATCATATATTGTATAAGAATCTCCTTCAAAATGCAACGATTATCCTTTCTCCATGATTTGCCCGACACTCGATAGATTTTGATCTATACTCGGGACCAAGAGCACGTCATTTATGTATCTCTTGCCTTTCTTTGTGTTGATGACAATAGTGCCTTTTCCAGTAGCCTCCATAAAGTCGCCGTTTCCAATCTTAATATTTGTCTTGAATTTTTCAAGACGGCAAAATATGGATTCATCTTTTGTCATGTGATTGTCGCGAACCACCTGCCAAGATACCATGTATCTTTCTTTTCTCTCTGCTGCTACTTGACAGCATAGAAGAGATTGTCTTCGACGTCCTTTTCTTCAGAAAAGTTAGCTTGATGATTCCTTTTAGATCGACATACCTTCTCAACGTGACCAAATTTCTTGCAATTTTTGCATTGTGGTTTTCCTTTAAACCAACAATCTTTCTCCAAATGGCTTTTCCTCTTGCATATACCGCAATGAGAAAATGTTTTGTTTGGAAGTTACGTATTTTAGAACCTTCATTTGATCTCCGATCATTTTGTTTTGATTTTTGTGACGGCGTTTTGAACTTAGATTGAAAAGCATTTTGATTTGTGCCTTCGTGACGCCTTTCCAATCTATGTTCATGAGCTTCTAAAGACCCCATCAATTCTCAAGGCATACAATTTTTCCAAATCTTTTGATCGCTTCAATAGTTGTAATGATTGGATCATATTTTTCTCTGCACATGTAATTAATATTTTTCCACAATTTTCTTCTTTAGACGCTTCTCCATTCGCCCGCAATTGATTTGCTAATGAATCTACTCTTGTGTAGTAGTCTTTAGCATTCTCCGAATCTTTCATTTTTAAATTCTCGAAATTTCTCCTCAATGAATGAAGTTTTGAGACTCGTACTTTTCATTGCCTTGAAACTCTTCCCCGCAACTTATCCATCGCTTTAGCCGTCTTGGCACTCATGATTCTTGGAAACAATTCTTGATCAAGCTTAATCGAAGGGCTAAAAATGCTTGAGCATCTTTCGTTGATTCTCCTTGAGTTCTTTCTTTTGTGCGGTAGATAAATTTGAGATGTCGTCGGGGATGCTAAATCCCTTACTTACGATATCCCATAAATCTTGAGCACAAAAGTAGGTTCTCATTTTAATGAACCAATAGTCGAAATTTTCACCTCGGAAAATTGGAACCGGAATGGATGAGCGGAGTGTGTAATCTGCCATGATGTTGATTTCGCCCAGTTGTAGTTGTGTCGAAACCTGGCTCTGCTACCACTTGTTAGAGTTTTTGTAGAAGGTTGAATGGAGAAGGCTAGGATGATGAGTGTGAGATGGAAAAGAATTGATAAGTTGGAGAAATTGGAGAAATGAATTTTATTGTATTGATTGCTTGATTTGCTTGGTTCAAGTACATAGGGTAGTGCCATATATATAGTCCCCATATGATGGCTCAAGATCCTTATGGAGTTTTCTAGATATGCCTTAATTTTTAACAATCACTACTAGTGCTACATGTATCTAGTAGCTTCCATTCTAGTAGAGTGTACCAATATTTCTAGTAGCTTCCATTCTAGTAGAGTGTAGTAATATTTTTCTAGTCTCTTACATACAACTAGAAGCTTCTATTCTAGAAATTTCTTTTATTTTTCTAGAAATGTGTAGCACAACTTAACAGGTACGCACTTATTCCATCAATTAATCAAAATCACTTTGTCAGAAATCTACACTATATTAGATTCAATGAATACCAAAAAAAACAGAAAAATCTTAAATGATCCGTGGAGAAGAAAGTGGTGATGAAACAAATATAAATCACAAATAATCACAGAAAGTATCATAAATTCATAATGAATCATTACCTGGTTGTCCAAGACAAAAGTTTCCGCTGGACTTTATTGAGATGATAGTTTTTAAGATTAGTGATAAAGGTAAAGTATATATCGAGATAAAGTTTGTTTCTATTTGAAATTCAAGTAGATTTGAGATGAAGAAGTTCAGCTGAGATACTGCCGGAACTATAGGAGATTTGTTGCGCGAGTATGTGGGGATCGGTGGATTTTGCTTTTTCATATATTTTTTTTGATACCGGGTTTGGGTCGGGTAATTGAGGGGAAAAGGGCTAAATTGCTTCATCTATATATTATATATATATATAGATAGATAACAACACGCATATTTTATGAATAAAAACATGGTTAATTATTTAAAAGTATAGTTTTTTATACTTATTAGCCCCATAAGGACATAAAGGAATCTGTTGGACTTATAAGGACATAATATATTTACATGTACCAAAATACCCCTAATCTAATATATCATCCTGGATCATCCAGCTACGACGACACAGAAATTGACCAGTGCCAGTGGCCCAGTTAATATCATCAGAAAACCGCCATGGATCATTAGAAAACTCCATCTGCGACGACGATGTCGACGGAACATGGCGTAGATCTGGGTACGAAGTACTAGTTCTCAAAAACATCTCTCTACTAGGAACAGAGCTACTCTAAACACTCCGATTCTGATCTGAATAATCATACCATTTATGAGGGCTCGGTAGCTGATTTGACTTACTAGCATCATCATTCCGGTACTCATTCCGGATAACCGGAGTAGAATCTTGAAATCCTTCGCCGTCGTCGTCCTCCTCGGGGACTATCTCCTCATTTTTGTTTCGCAGAGAGGAAACCCAGTAGTAAAGCAATGAGAACAAGGATTAGATTGAGAGAATCCCAACTTTTCTTGACAGAATTAGGCTTGAAGATTTGAGCAGAGAAAGAAATAGTAGATGGACTACAAAATGGAGATGATAAATCTTCGTCATCTTCCTCCATTGCCTTTTGATCGTTTAAAGCTTCTTTTTGTTTGAAGGAAAAGAGAACCTATTTTTTCTTTCTCGTGACTTGCAGTTACATTGGCTTTTGCTTTTTAGCTTTGAGCTTTTGCTTTAGCTTTAGCTTTTGCTTTATACTTAGATTGTTTAGGTTGAGCTGGAGTATAATAACTAAGGTATTGTTTATTTGTGGAAGAATTGTTTGGATCTGATGAATTATGTGATGGGAAATGAATTCATAATGCTTTAGAGTCATTTGATAGTGTTTAGCTAAATGATAGATGAGCTGTTCGTTAAAGTTTTGAGCTTTGTTTCTACCTGATGACATTGTTGAGTAATCACATTGGTAATATGATGGAAGAAGGAAACTGAGAATAATATTGTTTGTGTTTATTTAATCACTTTTGAAAAGAGAAAAGCCGATTTATGACAGCAGAATGTGAAGCTTCAAGTCCATATATGGTGTGAGTCGCTTGTTGAAGCAATACTTTTGCTAAAAGCAAGCAATCTGCATCAAAGTATGTTACTTACAACATGAGGCGGTGCTTAATCTTCTTTGCCTTATAATATAACCTATGAAAGCTTTAATCTATTCTTGTTGACATGAAAGCAACAACAACAAATTGGAAGGACCATCACCATGGAAAACCCGAGTTTTCTTGGAGTCGGTTTTGGACATTGAGGTAAGTGTAACGACTTCATACCTCCACATAGGTTTTTATCACTGCGATTGAGAATCTTTGTGGAGTTTTTAAGCAGCACCTTTATCTGGAACTTCTCCTTCCAAGTGTTGGAAGAAAGATCTAGAAAGCAGATTGAGGATATTGTTCATTTACGCGCACCGTCTTCTCGTATTTACCTCAAAAACAAAAATTCCAGACGCCACCGAGAAGAGAATACAACAATATCTCTTTTCAATTGCACGAGAATCATGGCCCTAGATCATGATCCAGGCACAAAAGACCGAAATCGCGCCTTCAAACTAGCCACATTCCCTAAAGCTCGAGAGAACCAAACCGTATTTTAAAGGATCACACAGATTACCGGGCGATCGATGCATTAAACACCACCGAACATTACCGAATCAAGTGAATAACCATAATGTAAATCGGAAGAAACCTCCGTGAACACGGTAGCATGTGGAAATACCGAGATAATTTTTTTAATTTTTAATTATGTCATTCCTTATGAAGTGACATTGATGTCACCGCAGATGTCACTTTGCATACATTAGACAACTAATGAAGTGACATTGATGTCACTTGTAGATGTCATTGCATACACCGTTACAATAAGGTGTCTGCGATCGAGGTGTCACTTCATCGCGGTGTTTCGATCGCGGTGTCTCTGCAACGCGGTGTCACTTCATCGCGTGTGTCTCGTGATTGGGGTGTCTCTCAGATCGGGGTGGTCACCGTGATCGCGGTGTCACTTTATCGCGATGTCTCGTGATCGCGGTGTCTCTCGATTGCGGTGTCACTTCATCGCGTGTCTCAAACGCGGTGTCACTTCATCGCGGTGTCTCTCAGATTGCGGTGTCATTTCATCATGGTGTCTCTCGCAACGCGCGGTGTCTCAGATCGTCAAATGTTATAACATCACGAGTCTACACAACGCGGCGTTTACGCATTCACGATGTCACTTCATCGTGGTGTCTCTACAACGCGGTGTCACTTCATCGCGGTGTCTCTAATTCGTCTTTGTCTCGCGTGATCGCCAAATGTTATAACATCGTGATGTCTCTGCATTGCGGTGTCTTTGCATCTGGGTTGGTCACTACATCGTAGTGTCTCTGCATCGGAGGTGGTCACTGTATCGTGGTGATCAATGGATCTAGCATGGTCAATGTATCATGGTGTCACCTCTAAGATTTGAATCTATTGGAATATAATGCAATGGAATTGAATGATATCATTCCATTACCTTGTTTGGTAGGCAAATGATCTCATTGTAGGATTTATTTTTTCATTCCATTCCGACTATTCCATTGAATTTTGGATGGAATGAAATCATATTCCATTCCTCCGTTGCCAAACAAGCCAAATTGATATAATGTAATGAAAAAGCATTACATTCCATTCCATTACCGCAATCCAAACACGCCATTAGAGTTTCTCCGTGCCAAACAAGCCAAATTGATATAATTAATGAAGTGAATTGATGTCACTGCAGATGTCACTGTATACATTAGACAATTAATGAAGTGACATTGATGTCACTGCAGATGTCACTGCATACATTAGACAACTAATGAAGTGACATTGATGTCACTGTAGATGTCACTGCATACATTAGACAATTAATAAAGAGACATTGATGTCACTACATAAATCGATATAATAAAACGTCACTGAATAAATCGATACAATAAGACGTCACTGCATACACCGATACAATAAGACGTCACTGCATAAATCGATACAATAAGATGTCACTGCATAAAGTAATACCGTAACGCCGCCATCGATAAATCGCTATAACAATACGCCAATGCATAACTCAATATCATATGATGTCTCTCGCATTGCGGTGTCATTTCATCGTGGTGTCTCGCAATGCGGTGTCTTTGCATCGCGGTGTCTCTACATCGTCAAATGTTATAACATCGCGATGTCTCTGCAATGTGGCGTCTCTGCATTGCGGTGTCACTTCATCGTGGTGTCTCTACAATGCAGTGTCACTTCATCGCGATGTCTCTGCATCGTCAAATGTTATAACATCGTGATGTCTCTGCATCGGGGGAGGTCACTGCATCGCGGTGTCTCTGATTGGGTTGGTCACAACATCGTGGTGTCTCGCGTGATCGAGGTGGTCACCATGATCGTGGTGATCAATGGATTTGGCGTGGTCAATGCATCGTGGTGTCACTTCATTGAGGCGTCTCGCGATCGCTGGTGGTCACTACGTCGATGTATCACTTCATCGAGGTGTCTCGCAACGCGGTTTCTCCGCATCACGTTGTCTCTCGCGATCGGGGTGGTCACTACATCGCGTGTCTCTCGCATCACGGTGTCGCTTCATCGCCGTGGTTCTACATCGCGGTGTCACTTCATCGCTGGTGTCTCTGCGTGATCGCGATGTACATCGATCGGGCGTCGCGGTGGTCAATGCATCAGGATGGTCATTGCATCGAGGTGCTCAATGCATCGGGGTGGTCAATGCGTTGCGGTGGTCATTAATCCCGGTGGTCAATGTATCGGGGTGGTCATTGTATCGCGATGGTCAATATATCGGTTTAAAAAAAAAAAAAAAAAAAAAAAAAAAAAAACCTGAACATCGCTTGGAAAAAAAAAAAAACAAAAAAACAACAACCAGCAAAAGTGTTTGTTTCATCTCATAATAATAATAAAAAAGGATACAACAACAAAGTAATTCAAAAAAAAAAAAAATCAAAAGAAAAAATCATTTTTTGTATTTTTTCATCCATTAAAAAGAATAAAAAGCTAGCAACATGAAGCTGTTGCAGACATGTTCATTTCTTTCTGTTTCATTTCTTTCATTTTCTTTGTTTTCCAATGAATTGATTCTATCTTGCATCGTTCAAGTAAAAAAAAATAAAACAATTAAGGTATTAATTAAGGGTAGAAGGGGGAATAAGGAAATAGTGTGTCTTATAAGTTCAATGTGATTCTTTTTGTCTATATGTTCAATGTTCGCTTTGTGTACTTTTTGGTCTTTAGCCTAAAAACATCCTCAGTTGTCTGTAAAATCTTTTGAAATTTGAAATGTGTCAAAAATTTAGGGTTAGATTTTATTGGTGTGTTCTTTTGTGTTTTTATTTATATTTTCTTTTCACGCATATTTTATGAATAAAAACCTCCTCAGTTGTTTGTAAAATCTTTTTAAATTCGAAATGTGATTTAGGGTTAGATTTTATTGGTGTGTTCTTTTGTGTTTTTATTTATATTTTTATTTTCATATATTTTATGAATAAAACCTCCTCAGTTGTTTGTAAAATCTTTTCAAATTTGAAATGTGTCAAAAATTTAGGGTTAAATTTTATTGGTGTGTTCTTTTGTGTTTTTATTTATATTTTTATTTTCATTATTCATATATTTATCACGATGATCAGAAGGTGGCAGAGTGGTTTTGAGAAATTCTGGGTAACAACCCTACTATGAGCGGAGAGGAAACATAGCTGCATCTTTCCCTTTTCGCAGTAAAATAACAGTTAAGGTGAAAACAATGTGTTTGAGTGTTTTTTTTTGGAGTCGGAGATCCAACAGCTACAAAAAGGAGGTGTCAATATGTTGTGATCGAATTTAATGTTAGTGTTTTTTTTTTTAATTTAGTTTTTAGGGTTTGATTCCTATTTTGTCTTTTTTTCCTTTCCTATTTTCATTTTTTAAGGAGTTGAGGATGGAGTGTAGCAAAGAGAGTATCCGGTGAGAATTTTATTTAGTTTTTCCTATCATTTATTTACAAATATGCAGTTTAGTTGTTCTTAATGGTTGCAATGAATGAACATCGTTTGTTCTAAGACTATAAAATAATTTGTTTGATTTGCAGAGACGGATAGCAAAAAAAAAGTTCATGCCGTCCCGAAACAAAGATCGTTTCCTAAGTCCCATGGTTTTGATATTTGTTTGTCCCTATGGCTTCTCATTTATTTGTTTTGATGTTTAATATTTCATCGATTTCATTTGGATTTTATCATTGAAAATCTGTACTTTCGTTTATCTATTTGGTTTCTGTGTTTGTGAAATATGCAATTTTTTTTTGTTATTCTATCTTATGTACCGTTCTAATCCAAAAATATGTATTCATTTTTTCATGCTTTTCCAGGAGCTTTCTGGACATGCATGGGATAAAGAAGGTCACTATTTGAGTATCGTAATTTATAATCTTGAATCCGAAGGATGTATATGGCTTGGATACTTTTTACTGTGTATTACCTTTTGACGAAAGTACTCATAATCGACTTATAAACCATTGCAGTTTTATGTGTGTGTGTGTATATGTTGTCTCCTTATTAATATTGGTTGGCATATATGCTTCATTTTTATATGTGTCATATTTCAGGAGCAAAAGAAAACCTATGATATATTACATGTCGATATTAACTCATTGTTAGAGCAACAATAAAGAAAAAAAAATGACAGAAATTTCAAGAATCGTGGGCCGTTTGGACGGGGAATTGTCACAATCCTAGGTAGTCTACTTTTTTTTTCTATTTTTGATTCTTAATTTGTGAGCACGTATATGCAATGGATGTATGGATTTGAAGTTTGAAGTTTGAAGTATAAAAGCATTCAGGAAGATGATGCACATCATGTTCTTTACTTTGTTTAATGAATGAATATTGTATTTCTTTTGTCTTCCTATTGTTTTTTTGGGGTTGGGGTTGGGGGTGGGGCGGAGAGCAAGGTTGGGGACGGATTTTTTTTGGGGCTAATTGAGTGTCGAATTGTGACAGTCTTTTTAATTTGCTGTTTAAGGTGCCGATAAGTTATGGCATGCGAGGCTAGAGATAAGCTTGGACAAATGGAGCGGGGATTTAGAGGATAAATAAATGGCGTGGGGTGGAAGGGTGAGACGACGAGCAGCAATAAAGAAAAAGAAATGACAAAAATTTCAAGAATCGTGGGCCGTTTGGACGGGGAATTGTCACAATCCTAGGTCGTCTACTTTTTTTTTTCAATTTTGATTCTTATAATTTGTGAGCACGTATATGCAATGGATGTATGGATTTGAAGTTTGAAGTATAAATGCATTCAGGAAGACGATGCACATCATGTTCTTTACTCTGTCTAATGAAAGAATATTGTATTTCTTTTGTCTTCCTATTGTTTTTTTGGGGTTGGGGGTGGGCGGCAGAGAGCAAGGTTGGGGACGGTTTTTTTTGTGGCGAATTGAGTGTCGGATTGTGACAGTTTTTTTTAATTTGCTGTTTAAGGTGCCGATAAGTTATGGCATGCGAGGCTAGAGATAAGTTGGACAAATGGAGCAGGGACTTGGAGGATAAATAAATGGCATGGGGTAGAAGGGTGAGACGACGAGCAGCAATAAAGAAAAAGAAATGACAGAAATTTCAAGAATCGTGGGCCGTTTGGACGGGGAATTGTCACAATCCTAGGTAGTCTACTTTTTTTTTTCAATTTTTTATTCTTAATTTGTGAACACGTATATGCAATGGATGTATGGATTTGAAGTTTGAAGTATAAATGCATTCAGGAAGACGATGCACATCATGTTCTTTACTTTGTCTAATGAATGAATATTGTATTTCTTTTGTCTTCCTATTGTTTTTTTGGGGTTAGGGGTGGGGGGGGGGGGGTAAAGGAGAGCAAGGTTGGGGACGGATTTTTGGGGCTTAACCGAGTGTCGGATTGTGACAGTTTTTTTAATTTGTTGTTTAAGGTGCCGATAAGTTATGGCATGCGAGGCTAGAGATAAGCTTGGACTAATGGAGCGGGATTTAGAGGATAAATAAATGGCGTGGGGTGGAAGGGTGAGACGACTTTTGATTCTTTTTTTTTTCTTTCTTTCAGAAAATGAACCGAGGGGTTTGGGGTGGGAGTGAGGGTGGCATGCGCATCCCTACATATGCTATTTTTCTTTTGAATGAAAAATAAAACTTTTATCTATTGGATTATCATTTAATCGAGGGGGTTGGGGTGGACGTGAGGGTTGTGGGTGCATCCCAACATATGTTACTTTTCTTTTGGATTAAAACTAAATCTTTGATCGATTGGTTTATCATTTAAATTTCGATAAATATTAGTAGGACGGATCATTTTGAAAAAGCTATTATAGCATATGCAGACTGAATTAATAGTTTTTTTGTTTTGTTTTTTCGTTTTCTTGCAGGGCGAATTTGAGACGACCGGATGTTATTGGGAGGCCAAGGGAATTGGTGTTGTTCTACTCTATCGAACTTTTCCAAGTCGGTTACTCTAATTTTTCCTTCTTCAACTATTAATCTTCTGTTTTATTTATTGTTTATGGAATCCAATCATAAGTGTAAGAAGCAGCAGGTTGATCTTTTTATATCCTATTTTAGTCTTTCTCAAGGTTACAATTTCTGTTATGTTTTGATCTTCAGGACGAATTTGTTAGGATAGGGTTTATCGGGACGCCTTGGGAACGTATAAAGGTGATTGGCAAAGAATATGAGATTAAGAAGTGTCAGTACTATTCCTCTAATTTTGTCTCTTTAGTTACTCCACTTTTTCCTTCAAGTATTTATTATGTGAGGAATTATTTTATTTATTGTGAGGAATCTAATCACAAGTCATCACACCATGCATGCTATTCTAATGAAAACAAGCCTTTTATTTGAAGGATCGTCGAAGAGCTTTGTTAAAGTTAAATTATAAATGGGTAATGATAGATACATATACATTTATAATATCATTTGGATACGATTCACTTTTTCTTTTGCCTAAAAGAAAACAAAAACATAACAAAAAACCGAAATTAAAAAAATCATCAATTCCTCTACAAAGATATTATGGTAGGATAGATTAGGGTAGTGGGTAAGGTAAAGTAGGGTGGTGTGTTGGTAAAATAGGGTAGGGTGGAGTGGTGGATAGGGTAGGGTAGGGTTGGGTGGTAGGTAGGATACGGTGGGGTGATGGGTAGGGTAGGGTAGGGTAGAGAATGGTGGGGTGGTATGATGGGTAAGGTATGGTAGGGTAGGATAAGGGTGGGTGATAGTGGACGTATAAACATTATTATACGTCCCCGTGCAATGCACAGGTTTGAGATCTGCTTACATGCTTGAGTAATACTTGCTTGTGACACTATGACTAGGACTTGCAAATTTCAAAATTGTGTAATATCCCGATTTTTGAAAAAGGGCAATTCGGTCTTTTAGCAAAAATCAGAATATTATGTTATTTGATTAAAGGAATTAAAGAAAAAGGAAAAGGATTAATTTGGATTTAATTAAAAAGGAATAATTAGATTTAATTGGGATTATAAAAGGAAAACTAATCCTAAATTAACCTAGTTGTTGTTTTACGAAAAAAAAATCTGAAGAGGGGCACAAGTTTTGAAAAAAAAGGGAGAAGAGGCTTTCGATTTTCGAGGCTAATCCGTTGCTCTTTTCAACAGACATCTCAAGAGAGAAAGGATCACTGCGAGACGAGGATCGTTTTGATATCAACAATCCCTAAATCCGTTAACGTAAGTTTTTCCCCCATCATTCTTGATATTAGGGTTTATTCATCGTCGCTAGTGCTGCTTTTTCGAGTTTAAACATCGTAGTGATCGCCTTTGGATTTATCGTTTATAGGTTTGGAGTTAAAGGTTTAACCTTTTTCAAGGCTTTGGTAGCTTTGGACCGTTGTACCACGCAAATTAAGGTAACGTGGTGTTCTTATCGTATGACTAAGGTGTCGTAAGGTTATAGAGCAATTTGCATGTTTATTTTCGTGGTTTTGGATCTGTTTTGGTTGGAGTTTGGGTTGGAATTGGGTTGGAAATCGCGGTACGTTGATCAGCAGATTTTCCGGGAAAATCCCAGCAGGGCGCCTGGCAGGAGGGCGACGGTGTCCGGAGGTAGCGCGGCTCGGACGGGCGTTTGAGTAGTAAGGACGGGCGTTTGAGGGTTCAGTTTTGATACAGGATGTGGCTGAATTTCACGGACGGGCGTCTGGGAGTTGGTGGACGCACGTCCAAGTCAGACGGGCGTCTACTGGGGGTCAGACGGGCGTCTGGCCTATTTATTCTGTTTTTCACTGTTTTCGTGTCAGCTTGGTTTCAGGCTTCATAATCATGCTTTTACTACTTAACCATATGTGACAAAGCCTTGAATTAGCTTTTGATGCGTTTAGTTTCGGCACCATATGAATTCCCTAAAAAGATGAAGTGCAGGACCGTCGAAAGCTTTGGATTTGCTTTTGTGCTTCGATAAGCTAGGGTTTATCGATGTCCGTGTGCGTGCTAGGTTTTGTTAGTGTCTCAGTGGTCTTAGGAAGAGGGAGTAGATTGATAGGTGAGCCTTTTATGTGAATCAACTTAGGTGGCTAGTTAAACGTCTAATCAAACGTACGTGCTAGATTAATAATCTTAAACATCATGCAATGCTTGGTAAGGCATAGTACAATATCGCGATGTGTTCTCTGACCAGACAAAGTAGACTATACCCATGCCGGTCAATCGGTTGTCTAGATAAAGCGTCTGGTACATTCTGCCGGTTATCACACTATCGGGACTCAGATATTCCCGGGGCTACTAGAGCGTGTCTCTAAGTAGGTTGCGCCCAGTTGTCCTAGTACATCCTATTACTAGGTGTAGTGCCCTTGTTATTCATGATGTAACAAACTTGAGCTAAGTTAGATACCTTTGGAACCTCATGTTATGCTATGAACATAATGTGATAGTTAGTTAGGGTTAATAACGGAATGAATTAATAAAAGACGGTGTTGCTTTTATTTCTTTATGAGACTGACGTTGTACGATCTTCTACGCGTTACTAAGTACTTATGTACTTACCCCGTTACTCTGTGTTTGTCTTTCTCTTTCCCCAAAAGAAGATGAACATGTTGCTAACGCTGATGAGTTCTTTGACGAGGACGTGTGAGACGGAGCTCGTGAAGATTTAGTTCTTTTAGTTTTAATTCTTTCAATGATGTTGTTGGTTCAATTCAAACATTGTTGTCCTTCTTTTGGATTAGTTCCTTTTGGTTCTTTTGGATTTAACGTTGGATGTTAGTGTTCTTTATTGGATTTAGTTTTACAGCATTGGAAACCGTGTGTTCGATCTTTTGTCTTTTGTTTACCCGAGTCGTTTTGTCTTCCGCGTCGTTTTAGTTCTGATGTATGACGTAAGGCTTACTTATATTATTGAATTTATTTGATAATATTTGTGCCGAGCGCTTCTTTCCGGATAAGGACTCGGTTTCCGGAAAGCGGGCGTTATAGCTTGGTATCGAGCTTAAAGGTTTTTCCTTGTCGTGTAGAACCCGACTTCTTCTTTAAGATAAGTGTTAGAGCTTTAGTAACCCCTCTCTTTCTTGGTTACGTAATGGTTCTTACTAGAGGAGGAGCTAATACGAATAAACACCGCGCGGCTAACACCCAGGCACGGGTAGCACGGAGGCAGGATTTACCGAGGTTATGATTCCGAGAAGGAGAAACAGTGGACCAGCTACCCAGGGCCCTACATTTTCCCAAGTGAACACCCCGTTTGTGAGCAACATCATGCGTGGGGTGAACCAAGGACCAGATATCATCGTCAGGGGAAGAGTGGAACAAGGGGGTCCCTCACGGTTTAACCCCAGTATACCGGTTATCACTACTTCAGCATGAGTAACATCAGGAGTGTCTGTTTCTCCAATGACCACAAGCTGGACAGGCTTAGGACTTTCTCATCCACCGGTGAGTACTTTCCCAACCATCTCTATGCAACCTCAGCAAGCACCTGTGCCACCGGCTAGTCAGTTTTTCAGTCGACCACAGGCATCAGTGTTTTCCTCCACACCATTAAGTTTTACACCTCAGCCAACGGTTCTACCTCCACCACCGCCTAGATCCGATACTTTTGTAGCACCTGGCTACACCTATCCGCAGCAGACTCACCCCAACAGCAGGTTCAGCACCAGTTCAGCAGCCGATATAGCATCATCAGTTTGGAGGCTACGACAGGCAAGTGGATTGGTATGATAAGATGAAGAAGCACAGGGTGCCAGAATTCTTTGGCAATGTTGAGCCAGCAGCAATAGATTTATGGATTCGAGGGTTTGAGAGGACGTGCAGAAATGTGAAAGCTTCAGAATCTGAATGGGCTCATTTAACAATATCCTTGTTGGCAGGAAATGCAGAAAGTTGGATGGAAGCTTATGAGCAGGTTAATCTGAGGGTCACGGATTGGGCAGTGTTCAAAGATCTGTTCTACAAGGAATACTTCCCTAGAACAGCACAGAATGCAAAGGCTAATGAGTTTCTAAGTTTGAAACAAGGAAGATACACTACGGTGACTCAGTACTCCCAGAAATTCCATGAGTTAGACAGATTCTACCCTGAAATCATGAGGAGCGAAGAGAAGAAGACTGACAATTTTATGGAGGGATTGTCACATGAAGTGGCAAAGGGCATGTTAGGAGATAGACCCACTAGCATGGCAAGCGTCATGGATAGAGCTTTGATTGCGGAAAGATTTGCCAGCAGACAGACGGTTGTAGTTGGAGATAAGAGGTCCTTCTCGAATTATCAGGGAAGCAACAGAGGAGCACCGCAACAAAATGTTAAGAGGACAGGAAATCCGGCTACGAAGAGTTCAGCAAGTGGAACGCCATCAGTTTGTGCTAAGTGTAACAAGACATATACATGAGAGTGCATGGCAGGTAGCTTGAGTTGTTTCCACTGCGGGGAAGTGGGACATTACTCGAGAGCATGTCCTAAGAAGTTCTCCCAAGGTAATCAAGCAGGAGGACGAGATAACCAGCAGGGTAATCGTGCCATGGGTGGCAGACCAGTTCGTGTCTTTGTAGCGGATGCAGAACCGGAAGAGTTAGATGACCTTGTGGTGACAGGTACTTTTCAGTGTTTGTGTTTATTATAGATATTTAATATGATATAGTGCGCATATGATATTACATATTTATACTTAAATTGATTCACTTGTTAGGTACCATAATGTTGTAGAAAACGGATTATATAAATAAAACGATCAAAACAAGTTATAGAATTTATAATCCGGTCGTGGCCTCAAGTGCAAGGTCGAGAGCAAAATGGTATAACCGAGTCGATCACGGGAATTGGGGTTGTATCGATTCAAGTTTTAGTTGCAAATGTCACGAGTTTATACTAATTATGCAAGAATGAACAGCGAAAACGACGATGAACAAAGGCGATGAACAAGAAATTTCGTAAAATAATAATCAACAACTAGGGTGAAGGCTTGAACAATTATCCAAATGCGTTGATATAAAGGCAAGCAAACACGGTTCCACGAATCAAACAAATACCGGTTTCAAACTATTAATCAAATGATTCTATCCCAAGGTTACGATTATTACGCCTAACGAAAGTGCACAAATCACTAATGGCTTAGATGATTTTATTCACAATCTTTTATCAAAGATTGATCCTTTAGCGTTCTTAGGTGGGGATATTTATCAATATCCAAAATCTAAACCGTTTAAACCACAACTTTCGTTATAATTTGGTTTAAAAGATTCAAACTTTTGTATAGTGACCTAGGGTTCCATTAATTATCATCAACGGATTATCAAATCATACACATAATCTATCGATCGAAATGCAAATACGATATGAAATTGATACAAAAGTTCTAACCTTTAGATATTTATCAATAGATAAATAGAATTGAAAACCGAAATCCGTTCAAAACGTTTCCCCAAGTTTGCTTGAAAAGGAAATTAGCTCCTCATGGTAAACAAATTTACACCCTAATTGTGTTTTGGAATGAAAGTGTACAGGAAAAGAAAATTGGAAAAAGTCGGCTGCTCTCTTGTGTAATTTGCGGCTGTGTATGAAATTGTATCCTAGGGTTGATTATGCGCATATATATATATAGGAAGTAATAAAGAGGCGGCTGTTGAACAAATCCTTTTAAATGGAGTCGGCTGTTGAACGCTGGTTTGCTTCTTGAACTGAACTCAAACTTCTAAAATTCATATCTTGAGTTGTAGACCTCCAAAAATTATGATCCGAACGTCATAATTAAGCTCTCGGAAAACTCTACAACTTTCATTAAGGACTCTTCTTCAGAAAACGCCTTTTTGACTAGCCCGTCGTGTTACGAGTCGTTTACGGGATTTTCCAGTAGTTTCAGCAACAGCATCCAAACTTGTAACGCTCATATCTCGGGCCTCATGAGTCGGAATGAAGTGATTCAAAATCCTGTAGAATCCTCTCTTCAAGCCCTACAAATCTTCTCTTGAGGTCGAGAGTCAAATCAGTGTATATCATATCAAGAACTGCATCGGAAGTTCGGCTGCTTGAAAGCTTCATTCCAAGCTTTATCTCCATCTTCCCTCCATTTCACTTCTCTCCATGCAAAACCTCATCATTTAATCCTCTTGCATGCCAAAATATGTATCTATAACATAGGAGAATATACCAAAGCGTAACACAATCCCAAAATAACATAAAATCATAATTTAAGCACATAAATCGTTACATTTTGCAATTAACCTATTAAAAACACTATTTACTCAATTAATTGATTATAAGCTTGATTTCTATGAAAAACATCCATATACGGGGAAATTGATGTAAAATATATCATTAAAAACACTACAAATTGACCCCGAACAACACCCCACACTTAAACTTTTGCTCGTCCTCGAGCAAAACAAAACAAAAACCTAGCTCGAGTCAAAGAATAGGTGGATACCAAATATAGTGCATAAGAACTAAGTAGAAATTCACCCAAGTGTTTATGCAAGAGCCATATCAAACTTCCACTAGATCCCAACTTGAATTGAATTCAAGCAAAACTAGCTAGTATCACACTTAAGTTAAGCATAGATGACGCTTTCGGATGTGCACGCGAAAAGATAATAAAGTAATCAAACCATTTTCGACATACTTAGAGGATGATTCCTACAACATATCATAAGAGTTTATACTGGGTATAAAATCATCATTGGCCAAGTCTTGGAATTTTTTTTTTTCGAGTTATTATACATTTTTTTCAAATTCACTTTTAACACACATAAAAATGAGCTCTTGCCCGTCATAAGTAGAATAGGACATTCGAGATAAGCCCTAACTACCCAAATCATAAGGCGACTTTTTTCGATCGTGCCGTGAGCTATTGGTCGTCATAGTGGTATAGACGCTCGTGATACGCCCCTACCTCACTCAAATCATAAACCAACTTCCGACACACACATTTATTATCAATTAGCATTACTTATATGAGATTTCTGGCTGGCAGTTGGTTCTAAGCCATGGGCTATACAAACCTACTGAGCATAATACCTCAATGTAATGAATCATTTTTCATTATTACTTCAAGACTTTGGCAATGACTTACTTATCACATTCAAACTCTATGATATTCACAATATGTCATACTTTGAATTCAAATCCAAACTATTATGAAATATAGCACTGAGCACATAATGTAAGCTAGTCAAGGCATGCTTAACCTACATGGATATAACTTTTAAAAATTAGCTCATCATCTTATAAGGCACGTGAAATAAGGGTCAGGTGAACATCTAACTCATCTCGCATACACAATCTCAGGCATCCATTAAGTTTAAACATTGAACATAGGCATGTAGTTGCTCACTCGGGACAAAACAAATTTTTTAAATTTTTGTGCATTTTTCATTGAACTTATCATGATATGAGTGAAGGTATATAGGTACACAATTTATCCCCTCCCCCACACTTAAAACACAACATGTCCTCAAGTTGTGCAGAAATAAAGTAAAGTAAAGTACTTAGCTGATTTATAAAGGTCGGATCGTTGAAGCGGTGTCAGTAGCATGAAAAAGGCAACGATCCCGTGATGTGGCAAGATCGTATCGCCTAAATAGCTCAAAGTAACTCGCAGTGATTTGATAGACACAACAAAATATCTGGGGGCATCGGGAAACATGCACGAGATAGATGTAGAGAAAGGAAAACACAAAGGCATAGTAAAACGGGCGTTCGACTAAAACAAAGATGCAACCCAAACAGAAATTTCTTGATTAAAACCCAAAATGAATACAACTTCACATCAAAACATCACAAAAACTTAAAAACAAAAAAAAAAACAAAGAAATGGTGGGTTGCCTCCCACCAAGCGCTTTTTTGTTTAACGTCGAGGCTCGACGATTAGTGAAAGTTCAACCCGGATCGGGCCACTTGATCTTTCGGCCACCACTCTATCAAAAGAGCTCTTGTCAGCAATGTAACCACAAAAACAAGAATGCACGCAGGGAATCTTAGTCTTCAAACTCTTCCAGGCTCCTTTGATCTTTCTAGCCGTTGATTTCCTCCTCTTTCCCCTTCTTTTCAGACGCATCTCCTTCCAATACTGCTCCATATCCCAACTTCCAAACAAGACTTCACCGGTGATTCGATAACGGCCTCGGTGAATAAATCCGGTGCAAACTCTCTAAAGTCATCGACTTCAGGATTCACACACTCAAATATGTCGAGGAACCGAACAATCAAAGGTGCCTCCTTTGGTAGACCAATGTAATGTTTGCACCTTTGATCATTTACCTTAAACGGTCGATCACCAATTCCTTTTAGCTCCGACACTCCGCTTGGAAAGACTTGCAAAATCTCGAACGGGCCGGACCACGCGTGTCCGTAGCTTTCCAGAAACAGATGTAACCTGGAATTGTATAGCAAGACTTGCTCTCCGCATGGAACTCTCTTTGCTTAATTTTCTTATCATGGAGCAGCCTTCATTCGTCCCTTACTCACTGGCGCTCATAGGCCTGGAGCCTGAATTCATCTAGCTCATGCATCCTGTGAAGTCTCTGTGCTCACCACAAGCTTTGGAATCAAAATTCAAGAACTTCGCCGCCCGAAGAAGCTTTATGCTCAAGTTCGACCGGCAAATGACATGGCTTTCCATAAACCATTTGATATGGAGATGTACCCATAGGTGTCTTGTAAGCTGTTCTGTAAGCCCACAGTACATCATCCAATTTCAGACTCCAGTCCTTCCGATGACTGTTAACCGTCTTTTCTAAGATCTTCTTGAGGCTCTGGTTACTACGCTCCACCTGACCACTTGTCATAGGATGGTATGGTGTACCGATTTTATGCCTAACACCATATTTCTCTAATACTTTGTCCAAAGTGGTCGATTACAAAAAGCGCCCCTCGTCGCCGATTAAGGCTCTCGGCAGCCCAAACCTCACGAAAATATTTTTCTTTAAAAATTTCATGACCGCTTTATGGTCATTGTGAGGGGTGGCGATAGCCTCCACCCATTTAGACACATAGTCTACACAGACTAGGATGTATCTATTCCCGCATGAGGATGGGAAGGGACCCATAAAGTCAATCCCCCAGACATCGAACACCTCACACTCTAAAATGGGTTTTAACGGCATATCATATCTCCTTGTCAAAGCACCGGTTCTTTGGCACCTATCACGACCTTTACAAAAGGCTTCAAGATCCTTAAAAATCGAGGGCCGTAAAACCAGATTGGAATATCTTCGCAACGGTCTTCCAGTGGACCAAAGTGGCGCCAGCTGGGACCACTATGACATTGTTCAATTATGTCCCGTTGCTCGATTCAGGGACACACCGCGAAGCAACCCATCTTTACAGAGTTTAAAAGATACGGTTCTTCCCGGACATAATATTTTGAGATCGAGAAGAATTTCTTCTTCTCCCGATACTAAAACTTGGGATTCGAGATATTGGGAATGGAGGTAATTAACGATTGAAGAATACCACGGAGGATCAGACGTGCAACTATTCACGGACATAACACTCTCAAAGGGCAATATAAATCGATGTCTTGTGGATTTTCCTCTACTACGGGCAACACTCTTGATATGTGGTCCGCCATCTTGTGTTTTCACTACCCTTGATATCTTTAATATGAACATCAAACTCCTGCAGGTAAGAATCCAACGCAGAGTCTCGGTTTTGCATCCTTTTATTCATCAAATAGCGCAGAGCTGCGTGATCGGTCCGCACAATCACCTTGGCACCCAAGAAATAACTTCGAACTTGTCCATAGAAAAGACAACGACTAAAAGTTCCTTTTCCGTGGTAGTGTAGTTTGCTTGTGCCGGATTCGTGGTATGGCTTGCATAGTAGATAGGTTGGAATTTACCATTAAGTCTTTGCCCCAAAACCGCACCAACGGCGTAGTTTGAAGCATCACACATTAATTCGAATGGTAAGTTCCAATCCGGAGAGATCAGAATCGGAGCGGAGATCAGGCGATGTTTAAGCTCTTTGAAGGCACACTTGCAATCATTGTCGAAGTTGAAAACGACGTCCTCTTTAAGTAGAGTTGATAGAGGTTTTGAGATTTTCGAGAAATCTTGAATGAATCTCCTATAGAAGCCAACGTGACCAAGAAAGCTCCTCACTTCTCTCACGTTCTTAGGATAGTTCATCTTTTCTATGGCCTCTATTTTGGCCCCTGTCAACTTCTATGCCCTTAGTGAAATCTTATGGCCAAGAACAATCCCTCATCCACCATAAGGTGGCATTTTTCCCAACCGAGGATTAGGTTCTTCTCCACACATCGTTAAGCACCTTGTCCAGATTAGCAAGACAATCATCGAACGAGTTACCAAACACCGAGAAGTCGTCCATAAAGACCTCCATGCATTTCTCAATTAGCCCGTCAAAAATTGCTAACATGCATCTTTGAAAAGTGGCCGGAGCATTACAGAGGCCGAACGGCATTCGCCTATAAGCGAAGGTACCATACGGGCAGGTGAAGGTCGTCTTCTCCTGATCATCGGGGTTTATAGGGATCTGGAAATACCCAGAGTACCCGCCCAGAAACAAGATAAAGGGTGTCCCGCCAAACGCCGAGCATTTGGTCGATGAAGGGAGAGGAAGTGGTCCTTCATTGTTACCTCATTCAGTTTCCTATAGTCAATACACACACGGTAACCAGAGTGACTAATCTCAAAGCGACTTCTTCTCCTTATCATTCTTTTCAACGGTGATACCACCTTTCTTGGGGACCACCTGCGTGGGGACACCCAATCACTGTCAGCTATCGCATATATAATCCCCATATCTAGCAGCTTGATAATCTCTTTCTTCACCACCTCCTGCATGTGAGGATTTAAACGTCTTTGGGGTTGTCTAACATGCTTGGCTCCTTCTTCGATTTTTATTTTGTGCATGCAGACGTCAGGAGATATACCTCTGATATCTCCTACCTGCCAGCCAAAAGCTTTCTCATTTCTTTTCAAGACGGCCAACAACTTCGCTTCTTCTTCCTCTGTCAGCTTAGCGGAAACAATTAACGGAAGCCGATCACCCTCTCTCAGGAAAACATACTTTAAATGTTTCGGTAACGGTTTTAACTCGAGGTCAATCGGAGGGTCTTCCAAACTAGACTTTAAAACTTTACTTTGCAAATTATTAGAGGAGAGCAACATAGCTTCTAATAAATCTACTTCCTCCAAGGCGAAAGGTTCTTACTCACTACAACTTCATCTTCAGTCTCAACTCCAAGCTCATTCAAATCTATCCTACCATAATGGTTCAGATTATCGATCAAGCGTTCGTATTCAGAATCTACTGCAAGGACTTGCTCTTCTAGAAAATCACTGAAATCATCAAATGATTCCTCGATAGAGTAGCCGGTTGGACATTCAGAAGGTCTTTTGATAGCTTTAGATACACTATAGCTCACTTCTTCATTTCCAACACGCAAAGTTACTTTAGCACCGTCATCACAATCAATGAGGGCTCTAGCAGTAGACAGAAAAGGTCGTCCAAGAATCAGGGGTGTATTGGGTTGTTGGATGTCTAAGACATACCAATCCACAGGAAAGGTAAATCGATCGACCTGAACCAACAAATCCTTTAAAATCCCTGTTGCTTTCTTGGATGATCTCTGCGAACTGAATACTCATAGTGGTAGTTCCAAAAGATGGTCTAATGGAGAGTTGTTGACACACATATAAAGGCATAAGACTAATTGAAGCTCCTAAATCACATAAAGAATTAGGGAAAATAAGACCTCCAATTTGCAAAGTAAGGACGAATCGCCCGATCATCTTTCTTAATCGGTAACTCTTCATAACTCATCATTGAACAATCTTCACATTGGTTACCTTTTCCATACTCTCCAACCTCTTTTTAGATGAGACTACATCCTTTATGAATTTGGTGTATTTGGGCATCTCAACCAACACATCAGATAAAGGTAGATTAACTTGAGTGTTTTTCAGAAGGTTGAGTACCTTCTCGTACTTCTTGTCCTCGCATAAAGGATGTTTTTCTTCCTTGGTGGAAATGGAAGTTTCTTCAATTCTTCTTCGAGAAAAACTTTCTTAGAAGAGGCACTAACACTTTATCTTCTAAATCCTTCCATCTCACCGCCTTCTTACTTGTCAAGGATCCTCCTCCGACTCACTTCTTCAGATTTCTCGATCGTCCTGGTCACCACCCGAATTCTTTCTTCGATTTCTATCTCATCTTCCTCTTTTCTTCACCCAGATTGGGGATTGGGTCTTCTCAACTTCCCTCCCACCGAATCGATGGTAGGAGGGTCTACTCGCTTCCTCGGTTCGGTTGAATGCGTGGTTTCCTTGAAGTTGAGTGCCGGATCTTAAATTCATGGCACTAGTTTCCTCCCTACCATAAGGGGTGGTTGGTGTCGATCAAGACACCGGTTTGGGTTCAAATCGGCTTGGGCCACTTGGCTGCCGCTTTGGATTTCTTCGTGTGCCCAGGCGAGATGACCTCGAGGTCGTGAAGCTAGCCGCCACCTAATCGTCCCAACCGCCTCTCCAGATTTTTAATAGTTTTTGTTGCTCCTCAAAATCAGATCTCGGTAGAGCATCATTGGACCAGAGATGGCCCTTGATGATTTTGAAATCCGGGAGGATGTTGATTAGACCGGTTTTGATAAGGAGAATTGGTGTTGGGCGTGCCATGCCCGATTGAACCTCTGTTGAGAATTCGAACTCGATTCGGGTTTTGAGAGTAATTTCGATTGGAATTTTGATAGTTCGAGTTGGAATTTTGATTCGATTATAACCGAGTTTTGATTAAAATTTCGGTTTTGGTTATAACCACGATTCGAAAGTTATTCTCGCGTAAAATTGATTTGGGAATCGTTGGTTTTTCTTGACGAGAAAAAGCATTGACTTCATCATTTTCCTGTTTAGGGGACAAGCTAGAGAAGTGTGGCCCTTAGACCACAAGTCCGGCAAATAATCGGAGTGTCTTGTCTCATACTTTGGACAAACATTGACTTGGTAATTCGCATGGGGATTGAATTGACATTGGTCAATCACGTGACCAATCGCAACAAGAGATTGCAGCATGAGAACTTGAGCGCGCGTTGATAAGGAGGAGTAGTAGTGTGATTTGTTTTTGGACTGAGTAAGAGCGCCACCTGTCGCAAGCATGGCGATCACCGATTCGAGAATTGACTTCCTCAATCTTTGGAACAGACGGGTCAGAATTGCTCGATATGAAGGAGCATAGTTATATCTAGCTATATCTTCAAATAAAGCCCAACCTTCGTCGGGTGTCTTCTTCGTAAAAGCTCCTCCAGGATGAACTATTCACCATCCCTTTGGTTAGTTCGGTCAAACCACTAAAGAAAGTGTTGACTTGGCGTTGTAGATCTAGGCCATGATGGGCAAGCGACGCAAAAGAGATTTGAAACGCCTAAGCATCGAAGAATGACTCATCCATTTTTCATTTGGAAGGTAAAAATGTCGATCGAGGCATTAGGCGATCTTTGAGGGTGGAAAATACTTGACTTAGGAACTCCTTCTCGAGTCCCGCCCAAGTGGTAATAGATCGAGGGGTTAAAGAGTTATACCACTCTTTTGCTTCTCCTCGCAGAGAAAAGGAAAAGCTTTAATTTTATAGCATCCTCGAAACTCCTTGAATGCGGGTCGTGTCACGCAGATCTCCGTGAAGGCGTGGACATGATTATGCGGATTTTGAAGGTAGACCATAAAAGATAGATGCATCTTGAAGCATCCGAATAAGACCAGTCTCACCGAAGTGGTCGCTGCGATTTCGTGCGTGGCTACAAAGAGGTTTACCGTGATGGCTCCCGGCATAGCATAATCTGCTAATGACCGTCTATTGTCACCATTGTGATAACGGTTTCTTCAAGTTCTTCCTGGCAAGCTTCTTCAAGGTTTTCTATCGAGTGACCACACAAAGAGATTTGCCTCCTTTTCGGTTTGGACGGACAATAATACGTTCGATCTCGGATTGAAAATTAAAGGTCTGATTTACTTGTGTAAGCATACATCGAAGTGAAAATCGAGGAGCGCAAAAGAGGGGCGCGTTTTTTTTTTTTTTTTTTTTTTTTTTACTAAGTCGTATAAGGCACCCTTGTCAAATGAACCGTAAAGGCGAGCAAAAGTAAATAGCACTCGAACCGACTCTCTAGAAGGACACTTAGGTGTTCAGACCGAGAATAGGTTGCAAGGAATGGAAAAGAGTGGAACAAGGTGTGAAAGGTTGCTAAAGGTGATTAGGAAAGACTGGAAAAGGAAAGGACTTAAAGAAGGAATGAAATTGGATGACTGTAGAATTTCACGGGTGTGAAAAATTTCACACCTGGGTGTGATATTTTCGGCTAAAAAGTTTGTTTGTTTGTTTTTTTTTTTTTTTTTTTTTTTTTTTGACTACAAAAATTTCACAGGTGTGAAAATTGGCACACCAGGGTGTGAAGCTCACGTCCAATGTGCGCCCTTTTTTTTTTTTTTTTTTTAAACCAATTAAAAAAAAATTAGGTAAACAAAAACAAACAATCTAGGTCAACTATTTGGTTTTTGCTTTTGGCCTTATACGGCGGCTGTTCTGCTAAAGTTGTTGTTGTTTTTTATTATTATTATTATTATTATTTTATTTTTTTTTTAATTTTTTTTTTTAATAGAAAACTAGGGCCGACTGAAAGAATGAATCACCGAAAATAAAATCAAGCAGGCCAACCTTTGCCTTGAAGGTTAACGGATCAAGTACAGGACGACAACTAAAACAAAAATAGAAACACACAACCGTTGCCAATTCCCCGGCAACGGCGCCAAAAACTTGTTGTAGAAAACGGATTATATAAATAAAACGATCAAAACAAGTTATAGAATTTATAATCCGGTCGTGGCCTCAAGTGCAAGGTCGTAGCAAAATGGTATAACCGGAGTCGATCACGGGGAATTGGGGTTGTATCGATTCAAGTTTTAGTTGCAAATGTCACGAGTTTATACTAATTATGCAGTAATGAACAGTAAAAACGACGATGAACAGTGCGATGAACAGTAAATTTCAGAAAAATAATAATCAACAACTAGGGTGAAGGCTTGAACAATTATCCAAATGCAGTGATATAAAGGCAAGCAAACACGGTTCCACGAATCAAACAAATACCGGTTTCAAACTATTAATCAAATGATTCTATCCCAAGGTTACGATTATTACGCCTAACCGAGTGCACAAATCACTAATGGCTTAGATGATTTTATTCACAATCTTTTATCAAAGATTGATCCTTTAGCGTTCTTAGGTGGGGATATTTATCAATATCCAAAATCTAAACCGTTTAAACCACAACTTTCGTTATAATTTGGTTTAAAAGATTCAAACTTTTGTATAGTGACCTAGGGTTCCATTAATTATCATCAACGGATTATCAAATCATACACATAATCTATCGATCGAAATGCAAATACGATATGAAACTGATACAAAAGTTCTAACCTTTAGATATTTATCAATAGATAAATAGAATTGAAAACGAAATCCGTTCAAAACGTTTCCCAAGTTTGCTTGAAAAGGAAATTAGCTCCTCATGGTAAACAAATTTACACCCTAATTGTGTTTTGAAATGAAAGTGTACAGGAAAAGAAAATTGGAAAAAGTCAATTCGCTCTCTTGTGTAATTTGCGGTGTGTATGAAATTGTATCCTAGGGTTGATTATGCGCATATATATATATAGGAAGTAATAAAGAGGCGGCTGTTGAACAAATCCTTTTAAATGGAGTCGGCCGTTGAACATTTGGTTTGCTTCTTGAATCGAACTCAAACTTCTAAAATTCATATCTTGAGTTGTAGACCTCAAAAATTATGATCCGAACGTCATAATTAAGCTCTCGGAAAACTCTACAACTTTCATTAAGGACTCTTCTTCAGAAAACGCCTTTTTGACTAGCCCGTCGTGTTACGAGTCGTTTACGGGATTTTCCAGTAGTTTCAGCAACAGCATCCAAACTTGTAACGCTCATATCTCGGGTCTCATGAGTCGGAATGAAGTGATTCAAAATCCTGTAGAATCCTCTCTTAAAGCCCTACAAATCTTCTCTTGAGGTCGAGAGTCAAATCAGTGTATATCATATCAAGAACTGCATCGGAAGTTCGGCTGCTTGAAAGCTTCATTCCAAGCTTTATCTCCATCTTCCCTCCATTTCACTTCTCTCCATGCAAAACCTCATCATTTAATCCTCTTGCATGCCAAAATATGTATCTATAACATAGGAGAATATACCAAAGCGTAACACAATCCCAAAATAACATAAAATCACAATTTAAGCACATAAATCGTTACATTTTGCAATTAACCTATTAAAAACACTATTTACTCAATTAATCGATTATAAGCTTGATTTCTATGAAAAACATCCATATACGGGGGAAATTGATGTAAAATATATCATTAAAAACACTACAAATTGACCCTGAACACATAATCATAGATAATCTAGCAGTTTCAGCTCTGTTTGATACTGGAGCTTCGGGGACTTTTGTTTCCTCTAAGATAGCTAAGAAGTTGAACCTACCTCTTAAAGAATTGGAGAGACCTTTGATTATAACCACACATTTGGGCAGAGTTACTAGATGTGCCCAGGTCACACCCCAAGTTGATATTAGAGTTGGGACTTACAAGTGCCAGCATGCCTTGACCGTGTTGGATTTCTCAGATTTTGATGTTATCCTGGGAATGGACTGGTTGTCCAAGAATTATGTCTACTTGGATTGTAGGGGTAAGAGGGTGATCTTTAAGGCCCCATGAAAGTCAGCTAAGACGTTTCAGGGTAACATATACAAGCCTAGCAAGGGTCGTTATCCGATTATCTCGTGATTAAAGCCCTAAGAGCTTTGAAGAGGAGTTGCCAGTGGTTTCGTTGTTTATGTATTAGATAAGGAAAAGCATAGGCCCGAGTTAGGAGAGACTCGTGTAGTTAAGGACTTTCTGAAGTTTTCCCTGAAGATTTTCCAGGACATATGCACGATAGGGCCATAGAGTTCGAGATCGAATCGATTGCGAGGAGCATCACCGGTGGCTAAAGCACCTTATAGGATGGCACCAAATGGAGTTGAAAGAGTTGAAAACTTCGCTTAAGGAGATGCTAGAGAAAAACATCATCCAGCCAAGTACATCACCATGGGGAGCACCGGTCTTGTTTGTGAAGAAGAAAGATGGGAGTATGCGTTTGTGCATCGACTACAGAGAGTTGAATAAACTGACGATCAAGAATAAGTATCCCTTACCAAGGATTGATGATCTGTTCAGTCAGTTGCAAGGTAAGAAGGTGTTCTCTAAGATTGATCTTAGGTCCGGTTATCATCGATTGAAGATCAAGGTGTCGATATACCTAAGGCGACCTTGATGACGAGATATGGACATTATGAGTTTTTGGTCATGCCATTTGGACTCACTAATGCTCCATCGAAGTTCATGGACTTGATGCAAAGAGTTTTCATGCCTTATCTCGATAAGTTTGTGATAGTTTTCATAGACGATATCTTGGTATACTCTAAGGATGAGGAAGAGCATGAAGAACACCTAAGGATAGTTCTACAGACCTTAAAGGAGAACAAATTGTATGCCAAGTTTTCTAAATGTGAGTTTTGGTTGGATCAGGTTACTTTTCTTGGGCATATAATTTATGGAGAAGGCATTAAGGTGGATCCAGCGAAGATAGAAGCCGTTTCTAAGTGGCCTAGACCGACGTCAGTAACAGAGGTAAGAAGTTTCTTGGGTTTAGCTGGGTACTACCGGAAGTTTGTAAAGGATTTCTCTAAGATAGCTACACCTCTCACGAGGCTTACTCAAAAGAACGTTAAGTATGAGTGGACCAGTGAATGTGAGGAAGCTTTTCAGACTTTGAAAGAAAAGTTGACCACAACACCCGTGTTAGAATTACCGGAAGTTTTTGATAACTATGATGTATATACGGATGCATCAGGTCAAGGTTTGGGTTGTGTTTTGATGCAATCAGGAAAGGTAATTGCTTATGCATCTATGCAGTTAAAGGTGCATGAGAAGAATTACCCTACACACGACTTGGAGTTGGCAGCAGTGGTGTTTGCTCTGAAGCTTTGGAGACACTATTTGTATGGTGTCAAGGCGAGGATCTTCACGGATCATAAGAGTCTTAAGTTTTTTTTTACTTAGGAAAATCTGAACATGAGACAAAGAAGATGGTTGGAGTTCGTGAAAGATTACGACTTGGACATTTAATACCATCCGGGTAAAGCGAATGTTGTAGCTGATGCACTTAGCCGGAGAGCGGTTAATGCTATCACCACCGTGCAAGAAGTTGTGGATCAGTTGGATAGAATGCAGATTCAAGTGATTGAAAGGAAGGATGAAGATCAGAATTTGGCGCCATTGATGGCAAGGTCAGATTTACTAGATGAGATTCGGGTTAAGCAAGATAAAGACCATGTGTTGATTGATTTGAAGCGAGTAGCTCGAGAGAAGCCTACAGTGGGTTATCAGTTGGACAAGAGTGGTCATCTTTGGTACGGAGATCGTTTGTGTGTGCCCAATGTGGATGGCCTAAGGGAGAAGGTTATGGATGAAGCTCATAAGATTGCTTTTGCGGTACATCCAGGAGCCACTAAGATGTATAGAGATCTCAAGGAAAGGTATTGGTGGTCTGGTATGAAGTTAGGAATCGCAGAGTTTGTGGCAAAATGTGATACATGCCAGAGAGTGAAAGCAGAACACAGAAGGCCAGGGGGTTTGTTGAAACCTCTGGAAGTACCGGAATGGAAATAGGAGAATATCACGATGGATTTCATCACCGGTTTGCCTATGACGAAGGGCGGTCATGACATGATTTGGGTGATTGTGGATAGACTTACAAAATCAGCCTATTTCTTGCCATGTAAAGTGGACATGCCTATAAATAAGTTCGCTACTATGTATATCGACAATATAGTGAAGCTTCATGGTGTGCCTCTATCTATTGTATCTGACAGGGATAGTAGATTTATCAGTCGCTTCTAGAAGGGCTTACAGAAAGATTTTGGGAAGAAGACTGATTTGAGTACAGCGTTTCATCTGTAGACAGATGGGCAGTCAGAGAGAACAATTCAGACTCTCGAGGATATGCTTAGAGCTTGTGTTTTGGATGCCAGAGGATCATGGATAGACTACCTCAATTTGGCTGAGTTTGCTTACAACAATAGTTATCATGCAAGTTTAGGAATGCCACCTTTTGAGGCCTTGTACGGTAGGAAGTGTAGAACTTCACTTTACTGGGATGAAGTAGGAGAGAAGCACATCATAGGGCCGGAGATGGTTCAGCAAGCCAAGGAGAAGATCGAGGTGATAAAGAAGAATCTGAAAGCCGCGCAAGATCGTCAAAAGAGTTGGGCCGATGTTAGAAGAAGACCGCTAGAGTTTGAGGTCGAGGATAGAGTTTACCTTCGAGCGTCTCCAATGAAGGGTGTCAAGAGGTTCGGACAGAAAGGAAAGCTAAGTCCAAGGTATGTAGGACCTTTTAATGTCATCGAAAGAGTTGGGAAGTTGGCTTATAGACTTGGTTGCAGTCGATGTCAGAGTCCACAATGTTTTCCATGTATCGATGCTTAGGAAGTGTCTATCTAAAGTGGATGTGGAATCGAGATTGATCCGGAAGTGTTTCAAGATAATCTTTCATATGTGGAAAAGCCGATACGGATTCTGGATAGAAAAGAGAAGATGATAAAGATGCGAGTGATACCGTTAGTGTTAGTGCAATGAAGCAATCATGCACCGACTGAAGGCACTTGGGAAGTGGAAGTGGACATGTTCAACGAGTTCCCAGAGTTCCCTCATCTACCAGGTACGATCTAGTTTCGAGGACGAAACTCCTCTTAAGGGGGGAGGAATGTAATATCCCGATTTTTTAAAAAGGGCAATTCGGTCTTTTAGCAAAAATCAGAATATTATGTTATTTGATTAAAGGAATTAAAGAAAAAGGAAAATGATTAATTTGGATTTAATTAAAAAGGAATAATTAGATTTAATTGGGATTATAAAAGGAAAACTAATCCTAAATTAACCTAGTTGTTGTTTTACGGAAAAAAAATCTGAAGAGGGGCGCAAGTTTTGAAAAAAAAGGGAGAAGAGGCTTTCGATTTTCGAGGCTAATCCGTTGCTCTTTTCAACAGACATCTCAAGAGAGAAAGGATCACCGCGAGATGAGGATCGTTTTGATAACAACAATCCCTAAATCCGTTAACGTAAGTTTTCCCCCATCGTTCTTGATATTAGGGTTTATTCATCATCGTTGCTAGCTGCGTTTTTCTGAGTTTAAACATCGTAGTGATCGTCTTTGGATTGATCGTTTATAGGTTTGGAGTTAAAGGTTTAACCTTTTTCAAGGCTTTGGTAGCTTTGGACCGTTGTACCACGCAAATTAAGGTAACGTGGTGTTCTTATCGTATGACTAAGGTGTCGTAAGGTTATAGAGCAATTTGTATGTTTATTTTCGTGGTTTTGAATCTGTTTTGGTTGGAGTTTGGGTTGGAATTGGGTTGGAAATCGCGGGTACGCAGTCGCAGATTTTCTGGGAAAATCCCAGGCAGACGGGCGTCTGCGGAGGGCGGACGGGCGTCCGAGGTAGCGGCAGCTCGGACGGGCGTTTGAGTAGTACGGACGGGCGTTTAAGGTTCAGTTTTGATACAGGATGTGGCTGAATTTCACGGACGGGCGTCTGGGGTTGGTGGGCGACGCCCAAGTCGACGGCGTTTCATCGGGGTCGACAGGCGCCTGGCCTATTTATTCTGTTTTTCACTGTTTTCGTGTCAGCTTGGTTTTAGGCTTCATAATCATGCTTTTACTACTTAACCATATGTGACAAAGCCTTGAATTAGCTTTTGATGCGTTTAGTTTCGGCACTATATGAATTCCCTAAAAAGATGAAGTGTGGGACCGTTGAAAGCTTTGGATTTGCCTTGTGCTTTGATAAGCTAGGGTTTATCGATGTCTGTGTACGTGCTAGGTTTTGTTAGTGTCTAGTGGTCTTAGGAAGAGGGAGTAGATTGATAGGTGAGCCTTTTATGTGAATCAACTTAGGTGGCTAGTTAAACGTCTAATCAAACGTACGTGCTAGATTAATAATCTTAAAAAACATGCAATGCTTGGTAAGGCATAGCACAATATCGCGATGTGTTCTCTGACCAGACAAAGTAGACTGTACCCACGCCGGTCAATCGATTGGCTAGATAAAGCGTCTGGTACATTCTTCCGGTTATCACACTATCGGGACTCGAGATATTCCCGGGCTACAGAGCGTGTCTCTAAGTAGGTTGCACCCAGTTGTCATAGTACATCCTATTACTAGGCGTAGTGCCCTTGTTATTCATGATGTAACAAACTTGAGCTAAGTTAGATACCTTTGGAACCTCATGTTATGCTATGAACATAATGTGATAGTTAGTTAGGGTTAATAACGGAATGAATTAATAAAAGACGGCGTTGCTTTTATTTCTTTATGAGACCGGCGTTGTGCGATCTTCTACGCGTTACTAAGTACTTATGTACTTACCCGTTACTCTGTGTTTGTCTTTCTCTTTCCCAAAAAGAAGATGAAAACAGTTGCTAACTTGATGAGTTCTTTAGCGAGGGCGTGTGAGACACAGCTCGTGATGATTTAGTTCTTTTAGTTTTAATTCTTTCAATGATGTTGTTGGTTCAATTCAAACATTGTTGTCCTTCTTTTGGATTAGTTCCGTTTGGTTCTTTTGGATTTAACGTTGGATGTTAGTGTTCCTTATTGGATTTAGTTTTACAGCATTGGAAACCGTGTGTTCGATCTTTTGTCTTTTGTTTTCCCGAGTCGTTTTGTCTTCCGCGTCGTTTTAGTTCTGATGTATGACGTAAGGCTTACATATATTATTGAATTTATTTGATAATATTTGTGCCGAGCGCTCTTTCCGGATAAGGACTCGGTTTCCGGGAAAGGGGCGTTACAATTTGTTTGTCCATTGATGAACATGGTGTTGTTACTAAGTTTGAAATTTGATCCTAATCACAAGTGCCAGGTATGTGTTGAAGCCATGTTGGTTAACTCACCGATTGACCGGTAGAAAGGAACGCAGAACCTCTAGATTCATGTAAATTAGAGGTGATTAATGTATAATGTTACTTTTATCGAGTATAGCACAGAAATGTTATGATGTTTAAATGCCGAAAAGAAAATATAAGGCTCGTGATGCCTTGAGGATTGTCAGAATGACGGTGAGAATAAACATAGCAAACGGATTAGATGTATCCGTAGGGAGTGTGGTGGTGGATATGATGTATTGTTTCATAAGTCTTGCTAAGGGGCCGGCATCATTCATTAAACAACTACAACATACACACCTCGATCAAATGGTATTGCTAAACGCAAGAACCGAACTCCTTGAGAGATGATGAATGCTATGTTGAAAAGTTAAAGTTTAGCTCAGAACTTGTGGGGGGAATTATCCTCTCAGCAAAATTCATTCAGAACAAGATCCCTTCAAAGATGAAGGATGACACCCCGTATGAGTTGTGGAAAGGCCAAGGTCTAGCTACAAATTCTTGGAATTGTGGGGGTGTTTGGCTAAGGTAGAAGTACCTAAACCAAAGTGGTGATAGGACAGAAAACGATTTATAGTATATTCATCGGATATACTCTCAAGAGTAGTGCCTACTGTTTATGGTGCATTAAAGCAGACATGATGATGTCATCACCATGTTGTGTTCTTTGAAGATCTCTTTCCGTGGAAGGAAACGGATAAAACAAGCATGAGTAAGCGGACATATGAGTCTTAATTAGAGTGTGATCCTCAATAACTTGAGGAACCTCGTTGTAGTATGAGGGCTAGGACTTCCAAGTCCTTTGCTCCTGCTTTTCTGACCTATGTGGTAGAAAACGAACCTAGAACATATGCTGAGGCAATGTCAATTCCGTAAGCTCCTTTCTGGAAAGAAGCTATATGTAGTGAAATAAAATCCATTATGCAAAACAACACTTGGAAGTTGGTTGGCCTTCCAACGGGAAATAAACGACTCGGGTGCAAGTGGATCTTCAAGAAGAAGTTAAAGGTTGATGGATTTATTGTAAGGCGTTGTTGGTAGCCTGAGGGTATCGACAGAAAGTAAGCCTTGACTTCTTACTCACCAGTTATGAGAATTACTTATATAAGGGTTCTCATCGGTATAGCTAGAGACTATAACCTGGAAATCCATCAAATGGATGTTTGTGGTGAGTTGGAGGAAGAGATGTACTTGGAAAAACCCGATTGGTTCATAGTTCCAGGACAAGAGAGTAAGGTGTGTGGACTTGTTAAGTCTCTCTGTAGGCTCGAATGTTAGCCAGAGCAATGGAAAATCGAGTTTGGCAATATTATGTTGTCATTAAGAACACACATTTGTGATAGTATGTCCATGACATGCCAATAATGGGAAGTACTCATGAGAGTATCATGAATACGATAAAGATGTTGACAAGGAACTTCGATGTGAAGGACCTGGAAGTTGCGGATTTGATAATAGGGAGTAAGATCTCTAGAATATTTGATGGACTTGTGGTAACAAACTCATTATATTGAGTCTGTTTTGGAAAGATTTAATGTCTTTGATAAAAGTCCAGTGAGCACTCCTCTTGACCTAAGTATGAGGTGAACCTGTGGATCAATTGAGATATCCTCAAGTGATCGGAAGTCTGATGTATATAACCAATTGTACACGACCAGACTTAGCATGTGCAATGAATAAACTGAGTAGGTTCATGAGTAATCCAGATCATAACCTTTGGAAAGCCTTAAAAAGGTTTTTGAGGTACATGAAGAACACTATGAGTCTGGGATTACGATATACGAGATATCCGGCAGTATTAGAAGGATACTGTGATGCCAACTAGATGTCAGATACGAAAGATTCCAAGCACCGGTGGATACTTATTGGTGATGGTGCTGTGTCCTGGAAGTCTACGAGACAAACGTGCATAGCTCGCTCCTCAATGGAAGCCGAGTTCATAGCCTTTGGATAAGGTGGAGAGAAAAAGTTGAATAGCATAGGAATTTCCTCGAGGATATTCCCTGTTGGCCTATACTAGTGGTTGCTATCAGCATACACTACGGTGGTAAGTTGGCGATAGGAAGGGCACTGAGTAGTATGTATAATGGTAAGTCTCGACACATACGTCTTAGACATAATACCATTAAATAATTGATCTCTAATGGTTTGATTTCCGTTGATTATATACGATCGAAGGAGAATCTTGCGGATCCGCTTACAAAAGGTTTAGCTAGAGATCAGATGTCAATTTTGACAACCGGAATGGGACTGAAGCCTATTACACATGTTTCCTTGTAGTGGCAACCCAACCATGTTGATTTGGAGATCCTAAGATCATGGTTCAAAAGGGACAACTAAGCTATAGAGAAGCAGTCAAAGACTTACCCATTCGAGAAAATAAAAGTGCTATCTGCAGAGGGTGTGAGGTTAAGCTTAGCTTTTAATGATTCCTATATCTTGATATTCAAGTGGGGTAGGGTAGAATACTTGATTGATAGAGGTCACCTATGTAAGTGCGAAGTGGGGCCGCTTCTATGAGAATTTTGAGGCTTGAATTCTCTAAAGCACTTTCTGAAACCAAGTGTTGTCCAGGGCCGAGACGGACACAACCATGAGAACCGAAAGGTGCTAGGGGAAATATTGTGTGAGTGCTATTGTCTTTATTTACACTAAAGACTGAACAGTTCAAAACCTAGTTCACCGATTGGCCAAGTAAATCCGATAGTACTTCACTAAGGCAGGTTCAAGGCCAGAAGCTACCCCTCCTGATGCAATATTTTTCCGTCTGACTTCTCTTCAGAGTCTGCATTTGCATTTGCATTAATTTTCATTCATGTGGGGGATTGTTGGAGAAAAAGCCCATTTTGAAGGGTTGAATGGTCAACTTTAGCGCTACTTACGGATAGGCTCCGATGTATGTCATCGAGAGTTAATGATATCATTAAATACTCCATACGGTGTAGTTGATGATGGGCTTTTGAATCACTCGATTCGGATATCAGGTGAATGAGAAATTAATGGCAAATGTTGGTAGAAAATATGTAGGAGATGGGAGTTGAAGGGAGGACCTCACCCCATTCTCCCACACTGGAAATTTGAGTGTTAGGAGCTCAAGTGATAAGAGCTAGTGTGTCTCTTATGGATGTGCCCCAAGGGGCAAGGCACTTTTGTGCAGGAGGGAGGACTTAGATAATTCCACACGCGTGCGCGCCGCCTCCGCCGTCCGTCCGGCTCGGCTCGAGCTCGAGCTCGGTTCGGTTCGGGTGTTACTATTAATTTTTTGGACAAAATTTCTTTATGAAATTAACTATAAAATTAATTTTGGAATGTGATTGTGTAATTCGACCAATCAGAATTCATTGAGTCATTCGACCAATCAGAATTCAGAGATGCGTCATCCGACCAATCACAGTGTGGAATTGATTTTCGAAAATAGCTTAATTAATTTCAAAAAATTTAAATAAAATTAAGCATAATTTCGAAATTAGTAACTTTTCCAAGGGGAAAAGTTTTGTGACGTGTTCCGGCCAATCAGATTTAAGCATTGGTTCCTCCTCTTCACTATATAAACAACCCCATGGATGAAAGTTTATTGATTCAGTTTTCTCATGTCTTTTCCACCACAAAGGTAGTGTCATATAGATCTAGTCATTCATGTAGATCTAGATATTGAGTCGAAGAGAAGTCGGAGCACTATGTAAGTTCGCCGGAGCTCGGGTTTTTGAAGTGCCTCTAAATTCGAGACGAAAGCCGTTGTATCTTTGGAGACAGTTGCTACTATCGTGGGCACCATACCGGAGCAATTTGTCTTAAGGAAAGAGTAAATACTCGCATCGGTTTGATTTCTAATCCTTTGTTTTCTGCATCAAACTTTAATTGTTCATTGTTTGACTTAGATCTGTATGATAGTATAGATTGTGTTAGATCTCTTAGATAATATGACTATTTCTATTCGCATTATTTATTATCTAATTTAATAATCTGTAATTTGTTCCGTAAATTACGGATTTGTTCCGTAGATCACTGCACACACGACACCTATCCCAACAAGCTTAAGACAAATTGATTCGTGTGTCATAGGATCGTTTAAACCTGTTACTTTACAGATCTAGTCGAATTGTTGCTAGTTGATTATCCTTATGTTGTTTCTGCTATTTCAATCATCTGGCTTGCTGAACTATAAGTTCGATCTCGAAATTGGCATGTTGCTGTTAGTAGAAGATGGCCTTTAATATGTTTTGATCAACAAATAAAGTACTTATTTGCTTGTTGATTTAATTAAACCAAAGTGCAAGATATATTGAATAGCGGTAGTCTGCATACCACTTGATGTTAGCTTTCGGCGTGTTGATACAAATAGGGTTTGGATCTATATCATATGTTTAGATCAATTGATTATATAGCAAGCCTTCTGTTGCTATTTGCGATTCACTCGGTACTTTGGTTGCACGACATTTCAATACCTTATTTACTTTGGTAAAATAGATGTGCTGGATACAAATTAATTATTTGATTGGAAACCGTGTGTATTTGAAAGATACATATGATGTTGAGATATTGGCTCCTTAATTAAAATTCCACATATGTTGGGAAAATAAATAAATATATATGTATATATACATATATATATATATATAAAAAAAAAAAAAAGGAGGTGTGCATTGTTTCCTCAATATTCTTTTGTGATGAGGTGCTTCATTTTACAGCAATCTATAGTTAGCATCTAGTTTCTGTAGCGGTGTGTCTTGCATTGTTATAACGGTGATCTTCATCGTTGATCTGTGCAGAGGATCTAGATGATCCATCTTGATCTCTGCATCAACGGTGAAGATCACGAATTACAGACAATCGTCACAGAAACAGATGTGCCCGTAGCACCACTCTTCATTTTATACCTTGCCGTATATATTGCTGTTATTACCATTGCTTTGTACTGCTAGTTGACGGTACGTGACCTATTTACTCACCATGGAATAATGATACTGAAACCTTTTGTGTGGGTTCTAGAGGTGCATCAATTTAGAAAAACATTGCAAGATATTTTATGTGCAAGTAATTTACAGCACAAAAAGATTATGCCTTTTAAATAAAGAGTTGTCCGGAAAATATACTACATCGGATGCTTAAGAGTACCTCAATTGCATTATTAACTTGGTTGTAAAATATAGAATGTTAGATTATTAAAATTCTGAGCTTGAAATGGTTCACGTTAATATTCTACATTATGTTGTGGATTAGTTGAGAACAACTGGGCTTGGTAACTTTGTTCGCTAAACATAAATGAAAGGATACACCGAGGTGAATCCAAAGTGAATGTGTCTTTGTGACACAAGTGTACGTGCCTACTGTAGCACTAGACGTAGCACCAGTGACCGGTTAATCTCGTCCCTTGGATGGACAAGTTCGGTGGTGCAACGAACGATGGTTTAAATGATCAAACCGGATTGACTAGTATGTTGACAGTGAAACTGTCTGTTGAGCACAAAAGTGATGCTCGAAAAGAGCCAATGAGATTGGCTCTAAGATCTGCTTACATGCTTGAGTAATACTTGCTTGAGTAATACTTGCTTGTGACACTATGGCTAGGACTTGCAGATTTCAAATTTGTTTGTCCATTGATGAACATGGTGTTGTTACTAAGTTTGAAATTTGATCATAATCACAAGTGCCAAGTATGTGTTGAAGCCATGTTGGCTAACTCACCGATTGACCGGTAGAAAGGAACGCAGAACCTCTAGACTCATGTAAATTATAGGTGATTAATGTATAATGTTACTTTTATTGAGTATAGCACCGAAATGTTATGATGTTTAAATGCCGAAAAGCAAATATAAGGCTCGTGATGCCTTGAGGATTGTCAGAATGACGGTGAGAATAAACATAGCAAACGGATTAGATGTATCCGTAGGGAGTGTGGTGGTGGATATGATGTATTGTTTCATGAGTCTTGCTAAGGGCCCGGCATCATTCATTAAACAACTACAACATACACACCTCGATCAAATGGTATTGCTAAACGCAAGAACCGAACTCCTTGAGAGATGATGATTGCTATGTTGAAAAGTTAAATTTTAGCTCAAAACTTGTGGGGGGGAATTATCCTCTCAGCAAAATTCATTCAGAACAAGATCCCTTCAAAGAGGAAGGATGACACCCCGTATGAGTTGTGGAAAGGCCAAGGTCTAGCTACAAATTCTTGGAAATGTGGGGGTGTTTGGCTAAGGTAGAAGTACCTAAACCAAAGTGGTGATAGGGCAGAAAACGATTTATAGTATATTCATCGGATATACTCTCAAGAGTAGTGCCTACTGTTTCTGGTGCATAAAACAGACATGATGATGTCATCACCATGTTGTGTTCTTTGAAGATCTCTTTCCGTAGAAGGAAACAGATAAAACAAGCATTAGTAAGCGGACATATGAGTCTTAAAAATAATTAAAAAAAATAAAAAAATAAATAGTACAGACGAGTATATGTAAGTTATGATTTTTATTATAGCTTTTAAGTTTTAATTTTCAAATTTGGTTAAGAGTTTGATCTTATGAAAATCAAAGAAAGTGTAATAGATTCAGGATAATTCTTCCTAGTCACTCCATTTTGCACCGTAGACACACGCGTGGATAATTTTAGACCACGCACTTTGAATTTGAGTGAAAAGCTGCATGGTCAGATTCAGTGCGTGTTTACTCCTCAAATGGACTCATCATAGAAGAACTTCCCATTCATCCACATCTTTATTTGTTGTAGAATTGTCTGAATTTATGTTGTGTTTGGTAATAATGTAAGGGAGACTTTATCGACTGTATTATGTGTTTGGTTAATTAGTGTTTTAAACTATGTTTTTTTTTTTTTGAGAGGGTGTTTTAAACTATGTGAATTTGTAAAATCATGCAATTTCTGTGAAGTAAAGCGTTATTAACTATGTGAATACGTATAATGACGATCTCTGGATTTAGCAGTTCATACACTATGACAAGCACAACAAGAAGGGAGAGCGGCCGGCCTGCTTAAAAAAAAAAACAGGAGATGATGTCGATGCAAGAAAGGTAATTCATGTTCAAATTTTTATTGTTTGATTCGAGTTAGAGCACTTACATCAGATACTCTTATCGAATACTCCATTTTACAATTTTAAATACACGTTTTTCTAGTTTACAAATCTCTATCAAAAATGATATGCAACAGATTCTCTATTTTACATAATGTGGTAGATATAAAGGAAATTTTACAGAATCTGGATGAATACGGTGATCTAAAAGAAAATATCACACAATATGTATTTTATAGTTAAAAAAAATAGATTATATGCTCGTGTTGAAATCTCTAAAGTCTACTCTTAATTCTGTATTAGAATAATTTGGTCACTTTGATTGCTTAACATGCAGGAAGTTAAATTTTAATATAAAAGATAAGTGGAATATAATTTCTCATTAGACATAATCCCTTTACTCATTGGATTTTGTTGCATAGGGTTAAGGAGATTAAGATCATTAATGGGGGTTTGAGCCCCCTCCGGTTGGTCCGCCGCGTTTTAGATATGTTTTTGATGATTCACTTAGTATCGTTGTTTGTTTCGGTACAACGAGATTTGTGGTCGTCTATTGGCATGTGAATGCACCGGATAGATGGGAGAACATGGAATATGTTGAACCGGGGCATAAGCCAGATGGTTTTGTGGTTTTTGATGGTGAAGTTGACGAAAAATAATGGTGAAGTTGACGTTAAGGTGTATCGTTTCATGTGGGAATTCTCACGATCTCAAATGTTATCGTCACCAATGAGAGTTAAACAAAACATGTTTTGAAGGTATGTTCTTATTCGAGATGTAATCGATTCATTAACGATTGTTACACCCTTTCTGTAGGCTAATGCCATTTAATTATAGCGTCTAGTTATCGTTTTTTAAACACAGTTTCAGATTTGCTTATTTGATTATCGCTTTGATTTTGGATTTACAACTTTATCATCTGTTGTGCTTTCTTGAAGTTGTTGTATCTGCTTCACTCTGCAATTAAAACTGGGTAGAGAAAGTATTAAGAGTTTGTTCAATTTTTAGCCGCCCAAAGTCTAGAAATTTGCTTCAAAAGTGTTCGACAAAAGTCCTATAAGAACTTAAGCTTCTTCTGATTTACTCATTTAACTCTCAACATCGTTTCCTTTGATCTTCCAGCTACTGCATTACTTCTGATTGCACTTCTGAACTTGTTGCTTTCCGCATGCGTCGCTTCTGATTGCACTTCATTTCAATTAATATATCATGGAAACGATATTTCAACAATTTTATTACAGAGCATAGTTAGTTAGTTAGTTAGTTAGTTAGGGCTCAAGTTCTCTCCTGAAACTTGGATATGATTCTAATATATCACTCCCAGAGGCTGATGATGCCCTTAGATGCATATCTGCCCTCTGACTCAATGAGCTAGCAGATCTCACTGACCCTTCTTTATGCTCAGTTTGCTTCACATATTGCTGCACAACCAACACCTCGAACGACGACTCGAATTCCGAGGTGACTAGAAGATCCCCAATAGGGCCTAATTCAGGACAGTCACACCAATCCGCGAGCCCGGCTGTCAACGGTGAAGCCATCCCTCTGCCTTTGCCAACAATGTAAAGGTCATACCTTTCTGCATCCATTGCTTTAATGGCATTGATGGTTTCTTCTTCGTCGTTAAGTAAGAGCTCGGTGTAGGTTATGGTCTCGTCGTTCATGGTTGAGATCTTGAACTTGTTGATGAATTCATCATCCATCATCTTTTCTCTTTCGTTTAGGACTTGTACCGAGACGAAGCTTTTCTCTACGAAATCCATTTCCTCCATGAGGTCTTGACTTCTTGTTGCTTGTTCACTTGGGATGAATCTGACCACTCTTAGTTTGTTATTTGGATGTTCAGCCATTCTCCATGCATAGGCTAATCCTTCTCTATCATCGGGACCCCCGAAATAGAGCATTGCTATATTGCATCCGTGTTTACGGGCTTCTGAAGGTCCTCGGTTTATAAGAACACCCACTGAACAAGGTGCATTTGCTAATATACCTTCATTTACATTCCTAATGGCTGGATTTAGTTCTTGGATTTCACCAGCTAAGCCTTGTTGCCTATGGAAAGGAAGGATAACAAACGACGCTCGTTTATCCCTTGCAATGCAGCAAATATCTTCATCCATTGATGTGTAATTCGACCTAACGGTTAATACTTGAGTTGTAACGCCTTCAGAACGTAGCTCGTAGTTGTCAAAAGAATGAAGGATGCTCTCTGTCTGAACTTCCACATTGCTTGGATTTCTAGGGCCTGCTCTTCTTGAGTTATGAACAACTAGCATTGCTGAGGTACGTCCTATGAGCTCGACTAGGTGAAGAGCAAACACCACGATCGGTGATTTGTGTGAGGAATTGGAAGCTTCAAGTAGGTTGATCATGGTTGAAACATTGCTTGTGCTATGGATACATGTAATAATTCTCAGTTCCTCTTCGGATTTCGCTTTTTGGATAGTCCTCCTTTTGTAGGGTATCAATGTTTCTGATGGCCTATACCGGAGTGTAACGGGAGTGACTACCATTGTCATTACAACAATTATGACCACCATAAGTGAGTAAGCTGATGTGCTCAAAGCCTGCTCAAGACATACACAGAAACAATGTTATTTACGATACGAAAGAAACAACAAGCATACATACATACATACATACATACATACATACCCCTTGGGTTTGAGCAACTTCAAGGATGATCAAAGCCATGGTGCTTTTGGCACTAGTAAGTACCCCAATAGCAACTGCTTCTGGGATAGGCATTTCATGTAGAAAAGACAAAGCAATGGTTCCAAGAAGTTTCGGGACAAAAGCTAAAACGATGATTGAAAACGCTTTTGTGCAAGAAGGTTTTGAGGTACAGATGACATCGACGTTGGTTCTAAGTCCACTGACAACGAAAAAAATAGGCATGAAAATCCCTAAAATGAAGTCTTCGAGCCTGTCCATAAGTGCTGCTTGAAGTGCATCACTTGGTATTATTAGTCCAAACACAAAGGCACCAATCATAGGATGAGTACCACAAGCATCAGTGAAAACACCAAAAAGGGATACACCAGCTAGGATCGAGCAAATGTAGAACTCACTATACCCTTGTCCTTCCGGGGTTTTTCGGATGATCCATCCGAGGGCAGGACGTATATGATTTACACAAACAACTACGAAAATAGTCGTAGCTAGAATTGCCCAAGGGATGTTACTAGTAGAACCAGTGAATACAAATCCAAGTGCAAGAAAAAACCAAGATCCCATGTCATTAATCAGTGCAGCAGACAACGCGGTTTTCCCTATTTCTGTCTGTAAAAGTTTCTGCTTGTCCAATATCTTAGCTAGTACCTTAAACCCTGTCACGGTAAGGGCAGCACCCCAAAAGTATGCACCTGTCTTGTTCGTTTCATTGAGCATGAAAAACATTGATGCACCAATGGCAAACGGGACAATCGTCCCGGCAATGGCAACATGGACAGGCTTCACCCCTGTTCTCATTATGGCTCTTACATCCATCTGTAGTCCCATCAAGAATGCATACAATGTAAGGGCATATTGAGCCATTGGCTCTAAGATCCTCATGTTGTAGTTTGGGAATAAAAACTTTCTGTAGGTATCAAATCTCCCAAATAATGATGGCCCCAAGATTAATCCACTCTGCATTCAGAAAAAAGAAATTTCTTCACACAAGAGAATGACAAATTTTTAAGGCACCCCCCTTTAAGGGCACCTCACTAAATCTACCCTTGCCCTTAAGGGCACCCCACATGCCTATTTTTAAACATTGTTGTGGTGCCTTTTTTAGATTTAGTGGGGTGCCCTTAAATCCTTCGTTATAATGAAAAAAACATTCCGGCGTAACGATAAGACATATATTTCAAATTTTTTAAAAGAAGAAGGATTATGGTTGAATTGAATACTTACAAGGATTTCAGCAACAAAGGCAGGCTGATTGAAAGGTTTCAAGGCAACCATGAGGAGTCTAACAGCCAATATCGCGATGGTAATTTGAATAAGGAACAGAGGTACAATAGGGGTCAAAGGATCAGGGCCTTCCCAAACACCATTGAACCTATAAATTGTTTCTGCATAGCATTTAATGGCTTTGGTAATTTTCTCCATATCCAATGGAGCTGGCTTATCCATGATGGCGGATTCCGAATTAACCCTCTCCTCCCCCTTCCTCCTTTGTATTATCTCTTGCCTTGTGACCTGTGGTGGCGCTGAGGCAAGAAAAACCACCCTGCCTTAGCGGTACAGGGTGGTTTGCATGCAAGAAAGATTGAGATATTTGGAGAAGAAGGTTTAGCTAATTGAAATTTGTAATCCACTCATTGAGCCAATAAAAACCTATGCCAGCTTTAAATTTCAAAAATGAATTGTCCCCCGTTAAAGAAGGAGGGATTTTCTTTTTTCTATGCTTGGATTTCATTAGGAAAATATTTGCTATTTTTAGGCATGAAATGCATGCAAACTTTTGTGTGCACAACTTGGATTTCATTAGGAAAAGACTTGCTATTTTTAGGCAAGAAATGTTTGCATTGTATACTGCAATCAAAATCAAGCATGTAAAAATGTGTTTAGTTATTTGTCATGGCACATCCCTTGTAATATCCCACGTTGCTATATAAGGTGAAAGAAAATTACCTCCATATAAATATGAGACATAACTTGATGCTTTCAAATTTCAGGTTAATTTTTTCAGACATGACAAGACGACTTTGGTCTAAGTAATTAACCGGATCTTTTATGGCACAATTAGCGCTGACAGATATGAACGTCTCCCTAAACATCTACCGTATGGAGCATGGATAAAAAGTACCAATAGGCCGTATTCGATTACCGAACAAGCAGCTTTATAATAATTAGTATAATTTTCTATTTGAATCAAGGCTGCCTCAACTTCAATATTTTTTCTCTAACACTTCACAATTTATAGTAGATGAACATTCGAAGCATGAAATGAAGATCATTAAATTTCCACCGACAGTCACAGTTGCCTTGCTCCTCAATTAATTTTGTGACTATTAATTTAATGTGACTATTTGTTGATTGGTTTATTTTTTGAAAATTGCTAAAATATTATTGATTTTGTTTGATTAGTTCGGTTTTTTTTTTTCCGATGAGTAATTAGTTCTTTTTCTTCTTCTTAGTTTCAATCAGGGACGGACCCAGCATGGAGGAGGGGGTGCATGGCCCCCACTCAATTTTCGGGGTGAAATTACTAGTATACCCCTCCAATACCTGTGTATGTATATATTTTCGAAAATTTCTAATAAAATTCTCCCTATAGCTCAATTGGTATGGTGTCTAAGTACTAGCCAAGGGGTCAAGAGTTTGAATCCTTGCAATGACATATTTTTTTTAACCCTTTTTTTGTTTGTTTTTTATCTACAGTTTGTAATTTATGTTTTATTGTTCCCTTTCTAGTGTTTAATATTTATGTTTCCCCCTTTTTCTTATTAACATTTGTGAATTTTTTCAGAAAAATTTCGCTACCATATTTTAGTGAGAATTTGGCCCCCACTGAAAAAAAATTCTGGGTCCGTCACTGGTTTCAATTGTGCTTTCAATGGCATCTTCATGAGCGTCAACGTAAATTGAAATTGTGTCTTTGTGTTTCGTAATTGTAAGTTTCCTGTTGTGATTGCATGCAGTCAGCTGGATCTTTAGTCAGCTGGATCTTTTTGTTTTTCTTCTTTGTTTTTATGGTTGACGCGTCAATATCTTTTTCACATCCTCTACAAAAGGTTTCTTGTCGGTGTTTTTCTGCATTTTCGGATTCGTTGATGTTGATATTTGGATTATGGATTTTCGCAGGGCCTTTGATATCAACTTTGGGGTACCATTGATATATATATATTCTATGTTTCCGTTGAATTTGAAGAAGAATCTGTATTCTTCTAGACCAGGCTTCTTCAGTTTATCATAATATTTTCAGAGCGACCAGTTTCCTGTGTATATACATTCATCATATTCGCAAATAAGTAACATAAATAAGTAAATATGTATTTTTAAAGTTCTAATATATATTTACCCCTCAAAAAAAAAAAGTTCTAATATATATTTGGGTTTGATACCTTGGAATTTGACATAATATAATTAGATATATCACATCCAATATATGTATCCGGTGACTCTCCAAATAATGTGATATCAACCGCTTGGCCATTCAACTGTTAAATTCAATCGATACCTGGTGTATGGAAGAAAATTATTGTTAAACTTTTTCCTTGTAATTGTATGTTTTAAATGGTTAAGCATAGTAATTTGGGTGCTTTTTTACGTCGTTCTTGGCACACTTCGAGCATTCCCAGCAACATGGTCCCATGTGAACTAATTTGGTTCATTGCATGCATGAGTTGTGCTATAGTTTATTTAAAATTTTCACATATGACACCGTTGTTGAAAAACAATAATATGCACCCTGTAAAATAAATATAATAATTAAATGTACCGTTGATGTACTATTATTTCTACATTATGTTCATTGTCAACAATTTCAACTACAACTCTGACATCTAATTATGTGTTCATTGTGTTGTAATTAGCGTTGAGTATGTTTTTTTTTTTATATTATGGATGAATTTGTGACGGTGGATTATCGATTGTATAGCATCTTATCTTATGTTATTAAAAACTGAATGTGGTGTTACCTTTCACGAAGGTAAAACAAAGTGGTGTTAGGTTGCAATTGTAACAATTGCAGCCGTGCTTCATCTTATATCTTATATATAGGTTAGGTACGATTAAAATTATCAATTGAAAATGAGTAAAAGTAGCTTTATAAATTCCCAATGAAAAGTTGAAAGAAAGTATGGGCTTAAAATGTGTCTAAGATAAGATTTACATGTATGTATATATTAAGTAAAAATAATAATAACATATCGTTCATGTCACTTTTGGTTGGTGTGAAATCTTTATTTGTTTTATCTTTCATAAATAATTTTTTTACTCGTTTGAACACCACTTTAAGTATTTGTTCATTTATTGTTGTATGATGAATATTTACATGAACTTTTGATATGAGTAAGAATTTTTTTGCTTGGAACAATGAATTAGTTTATGTTGTTGTTTTATTAATGAAGTATGAGGAGGGTTTTTTTTTAAGGAAGGATGAAGACATGAAGTTGTATATGTAAAATTATGTCATGCAGTATGCTATATGTTTTGTTAGTAGCTCATGAAGCAAAGGCGTACCTATGTGTAGACTAAGGGGGGCTAAGCCCACCAAGAAGGAAAAAAAAAGGTTACACTAAAAATTCTCTGTAGTCCCGTTTGATCCATAAAATATTCTTATTCCAGCCTACCCGACGAATTCGATATAGTCAATTAGCACACCCGAAGTTTCAATCATGGCTCCGCCCTTGTCCTGAAATGTATTTATATTAATTTATTATTATTTTTTCCGTTTCACTTTTGGTTTTTATTTTGTTTAAAGATACAAATTTGGTTTCCTACCTGTGATTGTGAACGGTATTTTTTTTTAGAGAATTTTATTGTAGAATATTTTAACGTTGAGGATAGAAATTTTTTCTTTTCACGGTAGTTTTTTCCTAGTTGGATGGATTATTTTTTTCGTTTTCACGGTAGTTTTTCCCTTACTATTTTATTTGATGGATTTTTCAACGGCATAACTCTCCCAATATTTTATTTTATTTAATTTTTTATCTGATGTTAATCCTCATTAATTTTAATACACTATATTAAAATTCTATATTAGGGAGAAACGCTTTTTGATGAAACATTAAGTGGGAGAAACACTTTTGATCGCGAACAACTAAGCTCTTTTATTATTGTAGAGATAGAGATAGAGATATATCCTATAGTAAAAAAGGTTAAAAGTTATGAATTACAGTTTTAATCTAAAATGGTTGAGAATGGCGATTACTACGTGTATACATTACGTTTTATGCATGTATTCTACATTACATTTTGTCTCCTCAACTGCTTTTACGATATATTAAGAAAGTTTTTTTAAGAAACAAATTATTTTATTACTCAAAAGTAGCGGCCGAAAAGTCATCAAGAGGTGAAATGCCCCAAGTTGTCCAAGTCAAAACCAATAAACCATGTAAAGATAAAAGATGCACATGGACATTTCCCACGCGCCGAATGAAACTAAAAGAAACAGAAGAAAAACTAGGCAAAAGTGCCGAACAATCCTGCATTAAACAGGATGCTACAGTTTAGTGTTTAGTGTTTAGTGTTTTGACCTATTTGTCATGTTTGATTATGTCTATTCGTTTTTTTGTTTGTTTGTTGTAGTTTTCAAAAGAGCTAGACATTATTTTGGGGACATAGGGATGTGGATGTGACCGCCCGCTCATTCAAAAGCAAAGAAACATGTGGCAAAAAATAACGGAGAAAATAATTCACCTTAATGATCATATGTAATCTATGATTGCCAAAGTTAAGTCATGCACCAGTAGTGTTGCTAGCACCAAAGATCGAAACAAGTTCTGAGCTTGAAAGCCCAATTACAAAAGCAAGATCAAAGAAAAGTTCCGTTAAGGTGTTGTCATGATATTTTACCAACGAACCTGGTGTGTAATAGTACTCGTTTTTTGTTTTTTATTTTTTTAATGGATGCTTCAAATCATTTCATTTATCTTTTGTGTAAACGAAAGAAGTATATGTATCATTCTTGATTAATTAGTTATCCTTTCATGTTTCAAGTTACTTGGTTGTGGTTCAAATTGTTTTTTCCTCCGGGAAATGCCTTCAACATATTTCTTACTATCAATATATACAATATAGTTACAATGCTACAAAACCCATAAAAATAAAAATCAAACGTCTACATACTCGGTATACATTCTTTTGTATTTTCATTGGTTACGTATTATGTTGAGCTTGTCGTGCCTTGCACGGCGTTAACATCCACTAGTTATGGATAGTAGAAAGAAAAATATAATAAATAATCTCTTGAGTTGGGAGTCAAAAGAAAGGAAAAAAAATTATTCGTATTTTAAAGTGACTAATATTAATGAACAAGTCGTTTCTATTATTTATGGACGAATGTAGGTTATATAAATAAAACATTCTTAAAATATTTATATAAATAAATCTCTCATTCCCAAGGTCATAGGTGAGTAGTAAAAGAGTATATGTGATGGAGTGACGGTCATTCTATTAAGATGGATATGGGAGTTCAATACCATCTAGTATCAGATTTCTCTAAACAAAATAAAATGTTTTCCATCGACATCCTCCGATAATTTCTAAGGCGGGGTAAGCTTTTTTTATAATTATAAATTTCCCATGTGGCAAAATAATAATAAAGTGGGGTGGCATTAATCATAATAAAGTAGGGTGAATAATAAAATAAAATAAATATAATTGAAATAATAATTAGAAAATTAAAAAAAATTGAAATTTATGTAGACAAAAAAAAATAATTGGTGAGAGAAATTGAAATAAAATAGTATAATTTATAAAATAATGGTAAAAAAATGTAATCAAATAGATAAAGTGAAATGGTGAGAGATGATTTAATTTTATTTTTTTTTGTGGTTGAAGAAATTATTGGTAAGAGAATTGTAATAAATAATTGATGAAGTGATATAAAAAAACTCCAAACAAAACTCTAACCAAAACAAACACAAGCTTAGTCACCAATGATATAGCCGATAATTAATTATACGGACACAACTGTTGTATCACAAGAAATGACCCAACGATTCTCTGCACCATTGATTATGATACGTTTAAATTGATTACTGATAAGTAGAGATTTCGCAATCCGGCTCGATCAAATACAATTTATAAAACTTGAAACCTTAGGCAAAACTCACTTTCTAACCGGCAGTGAACCGGGTCGATCGTAGGTAGTGCGTTCAGAGTCCGAGGTCGATCCCACGAGGAGATTGAATCGAATACAAAACTTGTGTTAAAATCGGAGGCAAGAAAGAGTATCTGAACAAGACAAAAGAAAAGAAGCTTTTATTATTTCACGACATACACAGGATCTGAATCAAGACTTTTATCCAGAGTAAATTCATCAAACTAACGATCTACACAATCAAAACCATATTAAGAGAAAAAACAAATCGAAATCAGAAAACTCACAATAATGAAGATCTAAAGATTGCATATCAAGACTTTTGAATCCTAAATCAGCAAAAGATATCAACATTTAATTCATACAATGACCCCAGGCATGAACTCCACCAAGCTATCGATCGAATATCGTATTCTACTCCATATTTAAAATTTTAAACTAAGAAATTGAAATACGGGGCCTAGTCCAGAGCTCTAATCCGACTATTTAGATGTCAACCTGTCATAACAACCGCCGAAGCGGCTGGGTTGAGCACCTAAGCCGGCCTCAAACTCAGTCTAGGCCAATAAAAGTCAGAATATCTGTTTCATTAGGTTTAAAGGCTCTTAAATAAGCAGAAAATCGCGACATTGACCTAGTTGGGCCGACCAACTTGACCCATTTAACTCGTCTTCAGTAAATCGGTGATAACTTGTTGTGTAGAGCTCCGATTTGAACGATTCAAGATGCGTTGGAAAGCTCGTTCAATTCCCTACAATTTTCATGAAGATGACTTGACCAGAAAATGCCTCTAAGATAGGTAAAAATAAATATTAACGAACAGGCATGGTGAAATACTGCTGTCGGCGCCAAACGAGCGTTTGTCTCATGTCAAACGCCCGTCTGCCTTGAAATCTGATTCTTGATTAGGGTTTCTTTGATCCGAACGAGCGTCTGGCCTGCCTTAAACGCTCATTTGTCTTATACGAGCTTTCTTGAATCGAGCTGAACCTACCCAAACGCCCGTTTGGGAGTCATTTGGACGCCCGTCCAGCTGAAAACCCTACTTTCTGAATGAGTGTCAGCTCTGTGAACGCCCGTTTGGAATGGGCAAACGCCCGTTTGAGGTGGGCTTCCTGCAAACGCCAGTTTGGGTATGGCAAACGCCCGTTTGATTTGACTTCACTCCAAACTTGGTTTTTCTTCCACTTTCATCCAACTCTCGTGCCACGAACATGTCTCTTAGTCCAAAACATCGCCTTCCGGGTCCTCGAGTCACCTAAGTCCTGCAATAACATAGACGAACAAACACCACGCGTAATTCCGCAAGATAAAAGTGCTCGGAAAAGAGTGAAATATCATCAAAAAGGCGGAGTTTACTATCGATATAACAGTTTAACTCTCCGTGCGCATAACTCTCGATATTACTCTCAAACAGGTCTAAATCTACCCGAAACATGCCGATAAAGTGATAAACGGGGGCTAGATCACATACAACAGTGCAGTGAAGTTAACTCCCATCAATTACATATGACGTAAACTCATCATCAATGCAGTAGCCGTTATATCACCTCATCAATAACACCGTTGATTATAATAGGTCTAGATTGATTATAACATAAACTCATCATCAGTGCAGATAGTCGTTATGCATTCGTTGTGATACAACAGTTGTTGTAAACGTATCATTACTCCCGACTACCCAACTACCCAACTACTCCATCAGAACGGTCAATGTGCGGTAGCGGTCCAATATTGAATAAGACTTTAGCTTGAATAATCAACTTCCACTTAATAGTAAAGATAAAGAAATGGATTTTAAATAACGATAATTTATATATATACTGGCAAAGTTCAAACAAGCACGTATCAATCCACAAAAGATTGTTTAACGTAAAAGCATCAACCATGGATTCTAGAGTATTGTTCGCAATTATATGCATCATCTTCCTCAAAATCTCCATGGCCGTAGCTTCAGATCCCGATCCCGTTTTCGATTACTGTATTCCGGCACCAAATTCACCACCCACCACTTGCAAGAACACATCTCTCGTCACCGTCGACGACTTTGTCTACTCCGGCATAAAAAACCCCTTTAATACCACCAAAACCGGCTTCGCATCCTCCTCCGTCAGCTCCGCCTTGTTCCCCGGGTTAAACACGCTCGGAGTGTCGTTCGTCCGCGCTGACTTCGGTGTCGGCGGCATCAACGTGCCGCACTATCATCCGAGAGCGACGGAGATTGCCTTCGTGCTGGAGGGAAGTATCTACGCCGGATTCGTTGACACGCAGAATCGGTTGTATGCGAAAGTGATTGAAAAGGGGAGGTGATGGTGTTTCCGAGGGAATGTTGCATTTTCAGATGAACGTCGGTAAGACGCCGGCGACTATATATGGGAGCCTTGATAGTCAGAATCCGGGAGCAATTAGGATTCCGGCGGCGGTTTTCGGAACGCCGATTCAGGTGGAGTTGTTGGAAAAGGCATTTGGGTTGTCTGCTGAACAGCTAGCTGTGTTGAAGAAGCTACTTGGCCCTGCACCAAGTAGCTAATTAACGCTGTAGCCATTTATTTTTTTATTTTATTTTTATTTTTCCACTACTGAATTTTAATTCTTGTTTTTTTAGAAATGTAATTTTTGTTTCAATAATATAAAGAAACTCATAGCTAATTTTAATTCTTGTTTTTTTAAAAACTAGTAGAAAATTCGTGCGATGCATGAAAAACGTTATATTTAAAAAGTAAGCATCAAAGGAAATTAATATATTATGAAAAAAATATCGCGTTTAAACAAACTAACATATAAAAAAATGATTTTATTCATAAAAAAACATAGAATAAAGCAACCCATAAAGCAAATTTGTATGGGAAACAGAGGGATAGATTAACGGTAGTAAAATATGTTTTAAAAAAACAACCGTAGCAACAGAGACCTTGTATGGGAAATGTAAATGTAGTTAAGAAACCGTCAATAACATATAGTAAAAAACAAAACATTAATCAAATAACCGGAAAAGCACATAATAATTTACCTCATTCAAAGGGAATTTAATCTGATGCATTCATTCACCAGACTGTCTTCAACTGTCATGATAAAAAAATGAAAAACATGTCTTCAACTACCAAAAATCATAGAATAAATAAAGTAAATATGAAGACATTGAGAATAAATCACCAACTGGAAATAGAAATTTGCATCCTCAAATTAAATATCACCTGGGGGCCAGAAAAATGAGAAGCTTCAGACTCCGGCTATCCTACACATTAATACTTTGCGTATTGATGAATTTTCAGTACCATATAAATCGACTTTCTGGCTATTTGAATATGAAACGTAAAAGAAACTGCAGACCACCAAATTACAAACACCGGGACAAAATCACATGAAACACATTGTGATAGCATAAATTTTAGGTGAGGTCTCCACTGCAGTGAAAAGCCATTAGATTCGCTTCCACGTGTGTGTCTTTTTGTCTCTTATCTGCGTAAGCATGTAATCTGGCGAAGTGCTTTTACAGTAGAAGTCTCACCTAAGAATTTTCCCAAATGTTGCTCCCACAATGCTCGATGATAGTCCTCAAGTAAAGCTGCTGTCAAAATTATAGATAAAGTGTCACAACTCAACATTGACTGCCTTTCTTTTATCAATGCACCATCTTCATCTTGTATATTTCATTTTTTTCAAACAGTTAATATTCAAAACAACATGTTATTAATCTTGGAATTCATTGCATTGTACAGGATTGTTTTTAAAATTTTCGATCATTTTCTCTGTTGTCTTGAAAAACCGTCGTGGAGCAACCGTGAGTCCGTGACACACGACCATCATAAAATTAAAAGAAAAATGATTAGAACACAGAAAAGGTTCACAAAACTAAGCACCGAAAGTGTAAATATATGGTTGAGAATTTTTTCAACCTTTTTTCTTTTTTTCTTTTTATCATTGGCAATGAAAATTTGTGGTTGAAAATAATTTTCGGTACTCATGTTGTGTACCAATTCTGTACCTAAATCATCTTTCAAATTAAAAATGGGAGAATGACAATTGACTATAAAATTTTGATTATGACTAATAATACGGATCAACCGTTGTCGTGCGCACACGATCGCATAATGATTATCTACATCGTTAGTTATGATGAATTTACATAATGGTCAATCTAAAATCATAATGATCAACGTTATAAATGGTCGTCGTGTCACACAATAGCACCAATAAATAGGTAGGATTTTTTTAATGTGTTATTTGTTTATAAGAACGTGTTTTAAGACTTAATTAGACACTTAGAACACCCAAAAAAATATCATTAGTTATAAGGACGTTTTTTAAACTTTCCCAAATTACCCCTGTTACAATCTCTTATCCTCTGACCCCAATTTCTTCGACTTCAGCCATCTCCTCTCCTCACCTCCACCTCCACCTCCACCTCCGATCTCAGATTTGGCTCTTTTATAACCCTTCTCGCCGTTCCTAACTCCTTCCTCCTTCCTCCTTACCTCCGATCGACCTCATGGCATCGGAAAGTCGGCCTCTGTTTGGGTTAAAACGTTATGAAAACGTTGATTGACGGACACGACTTCAATGTAGCGGCGTCGATGCTAGCGTCTTCCGGTGTTGAAGGAGAATTCGACGGAGACGAAGGCGGAGCTGGATTAACGCTTTTTGTTCCGACTGATGAAGCGTTTTCTGAATTACCATCATGTGTGAAATTCCAATCATTACCAGGTGAACAGAAAACGGTCTTGAAATTCCATGTTTTTCAGTCATATTATCCATTGGGTTGGCTTCAATCAATTGTGAACCCATTTGCCGTCAAATATAATACAAATGAAAACTTTGGGTTCTACTTGTACTCTGTCGTTGCTTTTGTTGATTTACCTTCTCTTTTTTCATGTTAGTAATCTGGATTTTTTTTTAATTTTTTTTTACATGCTGCAAAGTTGCTGGTTTTGAATGCAATGTCTAGTGGCATGTAAAAACTAGAGTAAACAGTAACAGTCACATAATAAACTGAGGCACAACTTTAATATACATACTTGTACAGTTCCTACCAGTCATTTATGCTATCACAATGTGTTTCATGTGATGTTGTCATTTTCCAACCTTCGGTTTTTTTTGGGCAGTATTTGTTGATTATATGTGAAAAAAGGTAATGTGGGGGTGGGAGGAATGAGTTGTAAGTATTTACTATTTGGCTTGCATAGTTGTGTCAAACTTTTGTAGGGTGGTGACTTGTTTTTACATTTTTGTAGCACACGGTTTTTTTGGTATGATTATGAAAGGCTTTAGATGATATTTTATTTTTTGCTTTCTTTTTCTGAATAATGATTCGGACACAACCGTTCTGACACAACGAATGTCACATCGTGTATCAACACCGTTGATCATGATGTAATAATGATAAATTATTTTAACATGCATCACACTGAAACAAAGAAAGAAAAGCTATACGTTGATGGTGAGTTTGTGTATGATGTAGAATAAAATTGATGCGGTGATATTGATGTCACTGCATATACAATGTTTTTGTTTATGCAATTTGGGTGTTGATGTCACTTCATAAAATGTTGGTGTTATTGTGTGTCACTGCATAATGTGTCATTTCATAAAATGAGATATCACAATAAAGAGGACGAAAAAAATATGAATTATAGTGAAAGAATTATGTTGATCGGAGTTTTATATCAAAAGATATAGCCGTTTGAAGTCGAATTTATAAAGAAAAAAAATCGATTTTTTGAAATTAATTCGGAAAAATATCAAATTAGATATCAAAATAAAGCGGACGAAAAAAATATGAATTGGGGCAGAAATTGGAAAATCAGGTTGTGTCGGGTACGACGACACTGCAAATCAGTCGCCACGCACTACGACATTGAAAATCGGTAAGCGTAAGGATCTCTGCGTCAAGCGTAAGTATCGCTACGTCCAAAGCGTAGGAAATTCAAACCAAATCTCATACAAAAGACTCAACACAGATTTCTTTACGTTTAAGCGTGAGATCTCTACGTTTAAGCGTAGGAAATTCTCGATCCACGTGATGTAAAGTTACCATCAACAATTTTGATTCTTACGCTAAAGTTACCATCAAGAAGACCAAAAGATCCAAACTTGCAAGAGCATTTTCACATCAAGCGATGGATTTCTTCTTTGTCCCAATATTGAAGGTTTCAAAAGTGGCGGATTCGAATTTGAATTTTGGGGTTCTGATTTTCATGATTGTGAGTGAAAACAGAGTAATAATCCCAGTTTGAAACACAATGAATAATCTTCAACAAAAAAAAAAAAAATGAATGCAACAATTAATATAGTCCAAATATTTGAGACGTTTCTTTAATTCTTTTTGAGTTCTTCTTTGCGATAAGAATTTTGAGCAGCCATTGAAACTAATAAAAGGATGGATTAAGATGCTGAAAAGATGATTTGATTATGGAAAAAAAAATAAAAAATCATGTGGGCAAGAATTTCTCTACGTTTAAACGTAAGGATCTCTACGTTTAAACGTAAGGATTCTCTACGTTTAAACGTAGAGATCTCTACGTTTAAACGTAAGGAATCTGTGTTGAGTGTTTTTGTATGAGATTTGGTTTGAATTTCCTTACGTTTGGACGTAAGGATACTTACGTTTGAACGTAGAGATCCTTACGTTTACCTGATTTTCCATGTCAGAAAAGGCATGACCTGATTTGCAAGTGTCAGTCCTGACACAACCTGATTTTCCAATTTCTGGAATTGGGGTGAAATAATTATGTTGATCGGAGTTTTATATCAAAATATATAGCCGTTTGAAGTCGAATTTATGAAGAAGAAAATCGATTTTCTGAAATTAAGTCGAAAAAATATCAAATGTCATCGTGGTGACGCTTCATCTCGGTGGCGCATCATCAAATGTCACTGCATCGGGGGTGGTCACTACATATCTGATTGCCGATGTCACTGCATAAATTATTGATGTCACGCATATATGATTGCTGATGTCACTGCAAATATGATTGCCGATGTCAATGCATCACGGTGGTCAATGTATTCGGGTGGTCAATGCATTGAGGTAGTCACTGCATCGCGGTGGTTAATGCATCGGGGTGAGGAATGCATCGGGGGTGGTCACTGCAGCACAGGTGGTCAATGCATCGCGGTGGTCACGTCATCAAATGTCACTACATCGGGCTGGTCATGCATCGTGGTGGTCAGTGCATTGCGGTGGTCAATGCATCGGGATGGTCACTACATCCGGGATGGTCAATGCGTCACGGTGGTCACGGCATTGCGGTAGTCAATGCGTCATGATGGTCACGACATCGTGGTGGTCAATGCAGCGGGATTGTCACATCATCACGGTGGTCAATGCATCGATAAAAGAAAAACAAAAGAAAAAACATATTTCAACGTCTGTTATTAAAAATAAAAAAAATTAAACAACTTTTTTTTTTTGAGGGGCAAAAATAAAAAACTTTTGTTCAGGTGTTCAGCGCATTTCTTAAAAAAAAATGCGCATGTTTTTCTTTTCTTTTTTAATTTTATTTTATTCATTAAGTTTATTTGGTCTATCTATCTAATTTTCGTCATTATAATTAAGTGTTAGTTTTGAATGTCATTTTTGTCTAATTAAGTCAACGGAAATTTTATTATGGTCCTGGACCAAATATGACTTAGTGATCCAGGATGAATAGAAAAATAACAAAACACACAAGGGCCCACCGTGTAAAATATAAATCTCATGTTATTACGTTTTTACCCTTCTTACAAACAATTTCATTGGTGGACAAGTATGACATGGTGATCCTGGACCACCATAAAACCACTGTTAAGTCAAATATGCGTTCTTTTGGATAATTTTCCCCTTTCTATTTTGGTTTCCTTCTCTTACTTTCTTTATTAAAAAAAGAGAAATGATAGAGTCACAACGAAAATTTGTACAACAACAATGATCTACACCATTGATTATTATGGGACCTAGATCAACAAATATAGATCTCACAATAATCAATGATATAGATCATTATTGTGGTATATTGTTGTGTATTTTCGTTGTGATTCGACCACTCCTCTTTAAATAAATAAATAAAAAACACCACTTTCCAAGGCATAAATTTTCGTTTTCGCAATTTTCCATCTGGAGACAATGATTCTGAGACTAATCTAACAGTAGTTTTATAATGGTCCAGGATCACCATGTCATATTTGTGCATCCAATAGGAATTCTTAAAATAGAGGCAAAGTCGTAAATACATGACATTTATATTTTACACGGTTGGGCCCCATGTGTTTTTTTGAATTTTTATTGGTCTTCACCAAATCATACTTGATCAGGATCACCATAAAATTTTCCCTATTCTAATTTGCTGCAGTGGCTTATTTATAGTGGTTCGGACCATCACGTCATACTTCATCTTGTCATGATGAAATATCTTATAAGAAGGGTAAAACGTCAATACATGAGATTTATATTTTACACGATGAACCTTATGTTATTTGTCATTTTTTTTATTTGGTGCTGGATCGTTCAGTCATCGTTGTCAAAGACCATAATAAAATTTCCCAATTTGCTGCATGCACCGGAGGTCTCCCTCCGACCACCTTTGTTGGTAATTTCATTGGTTTTAGTTTTGCAGATCGAGAAGATGGCAACTCGGTTTCTTCGTTCTTTGCTCACAACCACGAAGCGATCCGTTATCCCCTCCTTCCTTCGAGAGCTTTGCCGATCTACCACTACTACTGCGGGCCATTTGTGCACTACCACTCTCTTGTCGAAATACCACTCTCATTTTCGCGTTTTAGGTGTTTTTGAACCAAACTAAACCCTAATTGGGAAGGAACCCAATAGGGGAAGGGTGTCCTTAAGATCGTGCACAAAGGTGAAAAAAGCGGAGAAAATCGCGAATCAAAATTGGTATTTTTTGCCTTGGGTGGTATTCTCACAATTTGTTCCAGAAAGTGGTGGTAAACCAGAAAATATCCCTCCTTGCTTCGCTCCCCAGCCTCTGTTCGCGCCGCTTTCCTACGTCGACTCTGGCCTTTTACTGCCGCCGCCAACAACAACTCTCCCCAAGCCTTATCATCAGACACCGGTGTTCCAGGTTTGTCGAAGAGTAGCCCTTCGTTGTTTCTCAGTTACGATCCACCCCCTAAAAAGTCCATTCGGATTTTTACCCAAGAGGAGGCTGATTTGATCGAAGGATGTGACTTTGAACACTGGGTTGTGATTACGGTTCCACCTTCTTATAATCGCAAGCTTACCAGAGATGAAGTAATCGATTACTATATCAAAACCCTTGCCAAGGTTGTCGGAAGGTCAGTGTTATGATCTATATATTTCGTAATGGTGATTCATTTTCCATCTCCTGTTTATATATGTTTTTGAGTAATTTATATATGTAGAACATCAGTCAATTTGTTTGACAATGTGTTCACTTTTCAGTGATGTCTTGCCTCATTTTGGGATTTTTTTTTAGGATTCATCCTTGGTGGTGTGAATCTGTACATGTTAATTTTTCGATAGTATAGTAGTGTAAGTATGGTTGTCTCCTTACGATTTTTATGTGGGGGGTTATTGCTAGCTGGTTTTGCTTTTGATGTATATATATAGTGAGGAAGAAGCACGGAAGAAGATGTATTCAGTGTTTACCAATCAGCCCAGTCATGCATTTGGAGCACATGTATCCGAAGAGCTTGCTAACAAGCTTAACGGTAATTGAGATGCACAATTAAGTGTCTTTGTCATTTGTGAAAGAAAGCTATATTATATTGTTCGTTGCAATTATTTGGATCGTGCATTGAGTTATTGGGTAATTTGGGTTTTAACCTTTTTAGTGTTGTTTCTATTACTGTCGCATACCTCGATGATGTTTTAGTATTCTTCCGGATTTTTATAGGGATGTGACAAACAAGAGATATCCAGGTACGAAACTCTACTATAATCGTTGTGCTTTAAGCAAAGTTTTTCTTTATTCATTTATTTTTAGCGCCTTGGCTCGCTCGGGCTTCGCCTAGCGCCTTAACATTATGTTCCCAAAAATACCTTACCATAACATTTATTCATTCCATCCATTTCACATCTTAAAACAAGCATTTATTATAAAAAAGAAGGCTATATATATCGATCTAATACTAAATGACAATATATCCATATTATGTTTCTTAATATGTGAAAACTAAAATAGCATTGTATATATATATATATATACACACACTCACACACTAATGCCCTTACCATAATAGCATTTATTCATTCCATCCATCCACTGTATATTTGGTTCACACTTGAAGCTTCCTTTTTCGTCAGTCTTGTGTTGTCGTCTTGTCCTGTTTTTGGTATGTATGTGGTGTTATCTTGTACTACTGCAGGTGAACCTTTCATTAATGGGCAAGCTGTTCCGTATCACCCTAAGTACCGTGAGGAGTATTTGAGAAGCATTCGTGAAGGGAATGTGTTAAAAAGGTGTTACGATCAGTCTCTCAACACTGGCAACATGCCCCTTAATTGCATGTCTCGTTCCCCAAACGTGCTACCTAATAAGCTGCGGTGGGGTGTGCAACCTGGTACGTCTGTTGGTGAGCTGGCAATGCACCGACTTCCAAAATGGGAATGTGCCAATGAACAATGTGAGTGCCTAATCAGTGTGCACCTCCTGGATTAGAGCAAGTGCTGTTGTGACTGGTGATAAACCAAGTGTGTATAATCCTCCAATATCTTAATCATCTGGGACATATCATTTACACCCAAAAACTCTAAAACAGTCCACTCTCGGCAAAAAATCATAAGTTGTTTTATTTAGCTTATTCCGAATGGTTAATATATTTATTAAAAAAGCAAGCACAATTAACCGCTTCGGCCCATACGAATCTAGACAAGTTTTTTTCATTGAAGGTGATTCGTGATTTACTTTGCAATTATCATTTTACTTGGAAATGATATAATTGAGCATCTCGACATGACATCCCTCTCAGATTGTTTTCGAATTTCGATTTGTTATTACTATCTCTCGAGTCTTCCGTGTTGACATTTCTATTTCACTACACCAATATTACAAGCCTCAAAACTATTTTAAAAAAAAACATCCTTTTAATTTGAATTTTTTTTTAATACTAAATTAAAATTAAACAATGAAACATTAAACAAAGGGCTTCCTTCATCTTTTATTTTTATATTTTTATTCGAAACGCCTCGTGATCTTCAACCAATTATGGGCTTCAATATAATTATCAGGAGTAAGCGCTATAGCTCGGAAGAATCCGTGGGGTCTTCCAATATCAATAGGTTGATTGTTTCGTTCCTCTATCTTCCAAAAGGAAAAAAAGATATCTGAGAGTTGTTTTCTGAATCCGAAAGAGAGTACTTGAGTTCTCCCAATAACTAAAAAGTGTAGCATCCCGATAAATGGAAACGATCCGGAAAATACAAAATGAATTATTTTTTCATTGTTTTTAGGATGTTACAAGCTCACTTAATCTTAATGTACCATTGTACCCTCGTCAAGAAACAAAAGTTCGGTAAAAAGAAGAAAAGTCAAAAATAGAAAAATCCATTGATTGGTAGATATGTTTTTTTTTTTCCTTCCTCCCTTTATACTAGAAGAAGAATACAAGACCCGGGAATTTAGAGGAGCATTCCCCCCCCACGGGTTTTGTCACCAATAACGTCACCCTTAAATTTAGCGGGTCCGACCCGCGTGGAATCTTAGTTCCGATAATTAAATAAAGTAAGAATAATTCTTACAGTCGGGAGTCTCTCGCTCTCCAACTCTTTACTCATTTCGTTCTCTAATCAGCAATCACCCTATGTCTCTCGAAATTGATCTTACCCGATCAATGATTCCTGGTACTGATTCGCTGTTTGTTTGGTAACTTTGTACTTTATTTCCTTGTTGAGTTGAATTGAAGATTTTTGGGATAAACCTAGTTTTTTCGGGTTTTTTGGGGCTGATGTTAGTGAACTTTTTGTGTCAAGTTCAAGTTCTTTTAGTGGTCGATTACGTGTTACTCTGTGAATTGTTGTTAATTTTGGGTAGTTTGCTTGCCATTTTTTGAATTTTGCGTTTTGTTATTGATTTAGGGTAATGCTGATCTTAATTTGGTTTTTCATGTTGCTTTAATTGTGTTTATGTGATTCTGATATTTGATTGAGCTACTTTTTCGTGGGTGTTGGGGTTTGTTAAGTGAGTGTTGAAAGCTGTTGAATACGATTCGTGTAAATTAGTAGTGGATAGTTTAAGGAAGATCTCTGCTTTTGTTTGAGTTGTATTTTGGGGCCACATGTTGGTTGTTTTATAGTGGTAATAGCATATAATGGTTTATCTTAGGCTGCTTTATACTGTTGACTTTGAGGATAAAATGCTACTCTTGGTGCTTGAGTTCATTTTTACCATGGCCCTTCAGTAATTGTTTGGTTTCTAATAAATTATTATATAGGTTACTAATTTAGAAGTTCATCAGATGAGAAGTCGTTGCACACTATGCAATTGGCAGTAAGATGGCTGGCAATAGTAGATCTGAATTGAGCGTCTACCAGCTCAGACTCTGTTTTCGCTGCAAACCATTGCAATAGAGGAGGTTATTCTGGTCTCAATCTGGACAGGCGTGGAAGTTTTAGAGAAGCTTCTGATGGGACGAATGCTTAATTCTGGTAAGAGTTCATCCAGGGAAGTAATACGTCTGCAGGAGATACGTCCAACTTGTCGCATTGTTTAGGGTTGGAGCCGATTGTAATGAATGAGCAAAGATACACTAGGTCAGTGGAGCTTAAAAGGGCTTTGGGCGTTTCTGCTGGGAGTTCGTCAGAAGAAAATTCTTTCGGTTCAGCTCATTTAAGGAATCCATCTCCTGCGGCTATCGAGGAGTTAAAGCGTATTAGAGCAAGTGTTGCAGAGACACGTGTTAGAGCTAGGTATGCTTATCTTTAAGCTTGCTATTGCTTTCTAGTGGTGCCAAGTGTCAACCTTGACTCCCCAGTTCTTTAGTGCTGTTATTGGCTATTAATGAGTTTCCTGCTATGGCAAGAGACATCTTGCTATCAAGTTGTTAATGATTTTCTTATTTAGTTTTTCTGCCTTTCATGTGGTACGAGTCTATGAGTATAGTTTGTTGGCTCTGAGAGGGTCAACATGATGTCCGACATTAGACAAATCTTAATTGGTGAAATCAAAGCTTCCTCATGGTGTTTTTCTTTGTTGACATTATTATGTTGCATTTAATTTTGAAATCTTCTGGTCCAGTGGTAAAGCCAAAAAGTGGAAGGAGCATTTGCAAAGATTGAACAACTATTTTGAAGCTAGGTCATCTAAAAAGCAGCAGCATAGTGATCCTTTGACGAAAGAAAGAATTGTTGGAACAAATATGAAGATAGGAAACCAGATCAATCGAAGTCCTTCAGATCTTGGGGACGACAAGTTAGAAGAGAGGCCTAAGAATGCCATTCTGAATAAGCGTGTCCGATCATCAGTGGCAGAAACCCGGGTGTGTTGATAATGTTATTCTATTTCACTTTTACGTGTGATCATCTTTATCCCCCTTGATGATTTATTAGTATAAAAATGATAGGAAACCTGAGCTTCTTGTTATATGCTGTTCTGAACTGTTTCCGGAGCAATGTCCCTCTAGATTACTTTCAAAGGAAGTATACGTTAAATGGGGAAAAGGATTAGTAACAGTATATTCATATAAAAGCTTGTCTCTATTTTTAGAAAGTATTTGACTTGAAGATACAGCATCTTGTCAGCTAGCTATCAAGCATGTGCGCGTCCATTGACATGGTTCTATGTTCATATCCTTCCCCTTCTGATGCTTAAGACCTCTTAGTATTAACGAATTAGGAACTTTGAGTCATATTTGGAACCTATGAACAACTAGAAATTTCTTGTATGAATTTGAACAAGCCACGATTTGAAGTAAAGCAATGACTTGGAGTAAAATACATTTGATTCAGTTTGGATGCAATATGAATCAATGATTGACCCATTGAATGTATAGTCCAAGTAGGCTGTTTAGAATGCTACAAAAAGTGCTCAAAAGGTTTGATAAGTTCTTAGAAAGGCGAATACTCTAGCAAGAGATATCAACTCTAACTTCTTAAAAGAAGCATAAGCGTCGTTCATCCAAAACTGTCTGTCGTCTACACGTTCATGGCCCTTGTATAGAGCTCATGGGCTGCAAAGGAAGGTTACAAGAAGCGGTTTGGCTGATTCAAACAAATGAAGTAGCAGGCATTATTTTTTGTAACATGTTCCAACTTATCATGTGATTGGATGCTTGGAGGAGCTTGAAGCCTCCTCAAGTGGCTTGGAACTTGGATTGAATTCGGCTGAAATCCATTCAAAACAACAAAATAGGCCTTTATCTTCTAGCATGCAAATATTGGGCTGTCCAAGGCCCTTAATTGATACAACATAGCACAAAAAGGAAGTAAACATGCCCGTAAAGTTATTACAAACCCAGCAGGCGAAGTTGAAGACCATACAGTTCCTTATGAAATGCAAAATAATTGCCTTCTTTAGAAACAGCCCAATTGATCTTGGAGAACATTCACCATGCTATGCCTTGTAGATGCTTCTTTTGGTTTAGCTTGTAATTTAGACACCGAACTTGTCAATGTTTCCTTTATCTTCTTGACTCGCGATCTTGTAATTGGACCTTCCTTGGGTTCCAATGAGTATCATGTTCCTTCTTACATTCCTTTGGATGGCACTGTCAGAGGCAATAATCAATGTTTACCTTGGGCATGAGGGTAAAAGATGTCACTGTGTGACTTTTGAGGTCACACTTTGAGATGTATAAATACTACCTCCATCCCTAAATAAAGTCGTTTTAGAGGTTCTCACACAGATTGAGAGAGTGGATGAATGACATAAATTTTAGTTCATGAAGTCCAAAACACCTTCTGACTATCATTGATACAACGATTTTTCGTATTTGAAAAGTTGTTGGATGGATCATAAAGTAGGGATAGGATTAGTAAAAAAACTAGTTAATGTCATCTTGGTAAAATAACTCTTACTTATGGACAAATCTTTTGGGCTAAAACAACTCTAATTTAGAGGCGAAGGTAGTAGCTTTTACCTAATACTCCCTTAGTCCCTATATATAAATCATTCTAGAATTTTTGTTTTGTCCTCATTCCACAATAACAAGAGAGTATTTATTAACATTTCCCTCATCTTACCCCTAATTTATATCCATGCAACCACTTTTAGTTACTTTACAACTAGTGCATTTATGATAGTCAAAAGGTGCATTAAGAATTATGGTCATAAACATATGACATTTAACCACTTTCTTGTGAAAACTCTAAAACGACTTATGTTTAGGGACGGAAGGAGTATAAGTGAACACTGGATCATCAGGCTGAAAGTGTCAGATGCTCATGCTCAAGTTCACCAGACTACCATATGAAATTAATATTGTTGCACCTCTCAACTGAATAGCTTTTAAGTGCCTATAAGGCACTAGCCATCAGAATTACAAATTATGTAAGCGTCGAAGTTAGTCATCTTTTCTCCATTAGCTTTCAATAATCGTAATCCCAGTTGCCATTGCCTTGTTGATGGCCTTACTTTGCTACAATAAATCAGGTACGACTGCCTTGTGCTTGGCAATTATGTTGCATTGATTAATTGAAGGGGGTTGCTGGAGTTCTTATAAACAAAAGATGTATATTGAACTGATTTCCACAGTCTATGTAACAATGAAGTGACATGGTCAAGTTGGTATATGTAGTCTTACAGTTCTCTCTGTGAAGTGGATTTTCTAGTTGCTGGGTAGTTGACTTAGCATTTATTGTTTTAGTTCTTCTTGTTTGGAAGCTATGTCTAATCATTCAAAAAATCTTCAAACTTGCAATACACTATGTTTCAAGCTTACAAAGAACATTCATGTTCGTTCAATAGTTTTTTGCTTGTTCCTTCAACATGTTTATAACCGATCTAGGCTATTGCTTTATGAATGGGTATGTTCTCATACTATAATGTGAATTGATGATCTTCTAATTTTAGGCTGAGGGCCGGGCGGTGGGTTAAAGAAGCAGCCTCTGATGATGCCAAAGGACCGAGACACTACTAGTGCAGATTCTGACGTTGGTGTGGATAAAAATCGTAGGCTTCCTGCTGGCGGCGAAAGTTGGGATAAAAAAATGAAAAGGAAGCGATCACTTGGCCCTGTCTGTCCAAGGCCTTTTGATGGCGAGGGAGAAGCAAAGCGAACCATGCATCATAAACCTTCCGGTGAACCTAACGTGCAGTCTTCTGATTCTCACCCTTTCAGGTATTTAGTTTCACGATGCATAGAGAACCTTTACTTCTCCGTTTCTAGTTTCAGTTACTATTCTTTAACAAAAGTAATATAGTCACGTGACACAATGCTTTGTATGGATGAGAAATTGCCTTGTCGTATGATCCGTACAGCCGACCCCTCACAATGGAAATAAGGCCTGAGCGCTGGTGTTGTCATGGCCTTTACAGCACAATGCCAATTAAGCTTGGAAGTGCGAACTCGCGGCACTTTTTGTGTCCATTCTGAGCTGACACGGACCCCCCCCCCCCCCCCTCCCCTCCCCGATTTTTGTAAGCTTGTCTTGAGGTTTTTGTTCACCAGTAACAGTGATATGCTTTTAGTCGCTCACTAGCTGTTTGGACCTTTTCTATAGAAGAAAATAACATCCGTTTGTTGCAATTTACAGACGATGACTGTATGCTTATGACATGCAAGTAATTATAGGATTTGCGAAAACATATATTTTACCATATTTTAAGATTGGCACTCCATCATTTGTGTAGTGCCTCATCTGGCTAAGTTGGAATTAATGTGGAATTGTACAGTCCTCTAGGGGCTTGGTTCACATAACATGTATTTTCCTCAATAATGTGATAGTGTTATCTTGTTCTTGGTTGTAACGTAATATTACCAAAATGGATGTGAAGTTAGGCTTTTTATTAGGATTATAGTCGCACTCATTTTATTCCTAATCTTCTCGTGGATGACAAAAACTGTGGGCATATGCTGTTATACTGGTTTCTGACATTCTATTTTTGATATAGACCGGGCAGCAATGATCTTTGTGGCCGCTTTAGCAAGATGGATGGAACTTCACCACTTCCTAGTCCTGGTTCTCGTACAACACTTAAAATTGAACAGGACAGACCTACTTTGTCTGGGGAGAAGGCTCGGTTTTTTCACAAGGGAAACATCAAGTATGTCGCGAAAATATTCTTTCTGCTGTTTTCCAATTATTATCTGCAGCCTTTGTGGCTCTAGATGCTTTTTCGCCTTTCAGATATAAAAAACTTGTCTTTGTCATTCTGGATTTTGCTGAACTTCACTGGTTTTCTGTTTAGTTAATATCTTTTGCCTTTTGGGTTTTAGATGTATTAGACTCTTTTACATGTTTGATTATATACTTTCTAATTCATCGCTTTTCCTTAGTGTGTGTTGTCAATTATAATTGTCTGCATCTGTTTCATTACCTTAGGCCGAGCAATCTCGAAGAGAATGATGCTGACTATGTTACTCCAGCAATTACAAAAGGAAAGGTGTCTAGGGCACCACGAAGTAGTTCAAATGTAGCAATGAGTTCAATATCTAATGTTACTCGTGCGATTGGAACATTGGAGAGCTCGGAACTGCCGCCACAAAGTATGCAAAAGAGTGTTTCGATCAATGGAGCTAACAATCGGAAGCGTGCTATTCCTGAAAGTCCTTCCTCTTCACCAATTACTCAATGGGTCGGTCAGAGGCCACAGAAAAGTTCTCGCACTAGGAGATCAAATCTAGTTTCTCCTGTATCTAATCATAGTGAAGTACAGACACCAATTGAAAGTTGTTCCCCTTCTGATTCCAGTGCTAGATTGCAATCTAGCGGAACAAACAATTCTCATTTGTCCAAGGGTTTCACAAGTGGATTTCAGAATTCGAAGGCTAATACTAAAAGTGGTTTATCACCAGCTAGGTTATCAGATAGTGAAGAATCTGCACCTGGTGAAAACAGACTTCAGAGTAAAATCATCGGGTCTAGTGATTTGGAGGAAAAAGTTGTTAGTCTTCCCCAGAGTGTGGGAACTTCTGCAATGCTCATGAAGAAGGGTAAGTTTCTTGTCAAAGAAGAAAGTAGTGATGGTATGCGGAGGCAGGGGAGGAGTGAATTAGACACGGTTTCAACGGCTAGCATTTCACCAGCTAGAGAGAAATCAGATAATGCAGCTCTGACTAAGTCACTTCAAAGTGTTTCACATGGTTTTGATAAAAATGGAAGGTGCTGCCCTGAGGAGCAAAATGCTAGAAATATTTTATTTTTCGGTCAAACTTTCTTTTGCTTATGAATTGCATTTTTTATTCTGGCAGTAAGTCAGGCCGTCCTTTGAGGAAGTTGTCAGATCGGAAAGGTTTTGCTCGCGTGGCGCATTTAAGTGGGGCTCCTCCTGATTTCAGTGGTATGATTGAGAATTTAGTTTTTTTGTCCTCCCTGCCAAATCCTCCTTTTCTCTTCCTCTTCTTTTGACTGATGGAGCATTTCGACTGTCTGGGAAGATAGAGGGGGTAGTTTCCAGTAACATCGCTCATAAAATTGTTTCTGATAAAGTTTTGAGTGCAACACCCGTCTGTGTCGGTGTCTAGTTTATTCGCTAATATGCATGTATTGTACGTGAGCATTCACATTAGGATTATGTTCCTCTGGACTTGATTCAAATTCTTATCTACCTGTTTTGTACCGTTTTTTTCCTTTTTCTTTCTGTAATTCAGTGTGTTGGCTATGGTGAAAGTTAGGTAACAAAGTATACGCAGCTTTAGCACCCTCAATACAATGGGTAAAGTTACATAAATATTACTGCAAGTTTAAGCACATCTGTGTGTTTGTTTGTGGTTCGTGAGAGAACAACTAGAAATTATCTGCTTTCCACTTTTTCTCTGTCATATATTTACAACTTGTACCATTATCTGTAGGGGAGGTAGAGGATGATCGGGAAGAGCTCCTAGCAGCTGCCAACCTTGCTTATAATCATCCTTGTATGTCTGCTCTAAGCTTTTCATTTGGGCACTAAATAGTGGTTTATTTTCTAACAAACGATTTGCCTAATTCAAATTTCATGCTCGCAATATTGTAGCTGTCACATCTGAAAAAGGGTTATGGAAGCATGCAGATGTATTATTTGCCTCTGTTAGTTCTGAGAAAAGGTCATACTTAATGCAACAGGTGGGCACTATGTGGTAAAGGATGTTTCTCGTATTGACGTTTGTTTCTTAGTGTTTTTTGTTGACCATTGTTTTTCTGCGGTTGCAGCTGAAAATAACTGATGAGTTGCAGCAAAGCTTATCTCAGACGCTTGGTTATTGTAATAATGTTCAGGTAACCATCTATACGAATGATATGGACTTCTTGACTGTCTTTTTGTCTTCTGAAGATGCCCTTTAGAGGCTTCTTTCCGCTTTTGCTTTCCACCATTTAGGAACAGAACGACTTTTGTGAGTAAAGTGTAGGTGTACCGTCTTCATCTTCAATGACTTTTATTGACGTTTCCTTGTGTTTTATTTTTGTTACTGTTATAAAGAGAGCGCAATTACAACCACCCTTCACTCTTCTCCAGGCTGATTATATGCATGAAGACATTTCTCTATCTGATACTGTCTCAGAGGAGAGGAGTCGAAGCGCTCAAAGCAAAAGTGAGTCAAAAGACATGACAAGCCCGGTTGAGTCAGTTGATCAGGGCAAACGTTCGGGTTCTTTAACAGAACTGAGTTTAGGTAGGAAATTCGAAAGCATACCTTCTCTTTATCAAAGAGTACTCTCAGCTCTCATTGTGGGAGATGATATCGAAGATTACAGCCAAAATGGATGGGATGGATATGTATTACCGTATGGGGCAGCTATGGATTCACCTGATGATGCTTATCTCCTTGTTAATGGTGATGGTAAGAATGCTGAAAGGAGAGAGTTTGAATGTGAATATGTTACTGGGGTTCATACATTAAACAATGGTTCGGTAAATGGTCGTTTCGGCTATTATGAAAACAGCACCTTGTCTAAAGGATATGGTTTTCAAGATTTACCGTGTAACGGAGATAACTCGATTAGAGAAAACGGGAGTCTTAATTCTGAGGTTCAAGTATTGGTTGGCCTTTCTAGTTGTGATTCAGATGGGGCACAAAGTCATGGAAGCTCTTCAGTTGATTGCCCGTATGAGCAGTTGCCCATTGATGCGAAGCTATTGTTGGAACTTCATAGTATCGGCTTATTTCCAGAAACACTGGTATGTTTTTTTTAGGACCGTCTTCTATTAAATTGTCCTTTCAATTTAAGCTTTTTATGAAGTTTCTGTTGTTTGTTGTTTTCCAGCATTAATGTATATTTGATTTTGAATAAAGGTTGTTTTCTTTGTTGATGGTTTACAGCCTGATTTACACGGTAAAGATGATGAAATGATAACTGAAGAATTACTTCAGCTGAAGAGGGGACTCCATCAACAGGTTGATATTGTGGAAACTTAATCTTTTCTTTTCACACGAATCCATTAGATTATGAAAAAAATGTTTTCTCCCCGGGACAATTTTGGTTTTGTCGTATCCTGTGGTTGTCTTCGTTTTTTTCCCTCTCAAGAGGGGACAATCCGGTTATCGGTATTGCTTTTAACACAAATCTTACCTAGATTGCACGGGTACGGATACGTGGGCAAAGATACATAGACACATGATACACAGGTGTGATTTTTTTTTTTGAAAAATGTAGGATTCGGGTACGTAGGGTTACACGTAAACATTAAAAATAGAGGGACCAAATTGTATATAATATAAGGACCAGATTATAAATATTTTTATCAAATAAAACAATTTAGTGTCTTTTCTTCATTTTAGGCAGTAATTTCCTGATGTTTTTTTATTTTATTTTATTTTTAAATAATTTTCGACAATGTTCTTCATTTCACGTATTCGAGTTATGGATGTGCATACCCGCATCCTGTATCCAACTTAATGAAAATGCAAAACTGCTTCAAGCGTGTATCTGAATCCGGTGCTTATCCGTACATCGTAGGATCATATCATATGTGGTTGCTATGTATTTTCAAGTGTTGAAACTTAATGCTGTTGAACTATAGGTTGGTAAGAAGAAAGCATATCTAGGTAACATTCATGAAGCTCTTCAGCAAGGGAAGGATGTTGAAGGACAGTAAGTACTTCACTTGATGTTTTTCTGAAGCTATTTGAAACTTCATTTTTACGGCTCATTCAGACACTTCATTTTTTTTTTTTAACTTTTTTTTATAATTCTTCTCTCATGTTTTCTTACAATTCTTTCCATAGGGAACTGGAACAGGTTGCAATGGACAAACTTGTCGAGATGGCGCATAAAAGACTCTTGGTAGTGATTTTTTATTGCGTTTTTGCCTGTTTCCTATGTTTTTAAATTGCCTTTTCTTTGGGACTATCTTTTCACACAACACACTGTCCTGACCGAATAATAGTAAAAAATTGATGATTATTCTGATCAAATTTAGTTAGATGCTGAGTGTTCTATAAACCCAATACCTGTCAAAAAGATCTAAACTGTACATTTGATACTTTCGGACTTTAAATTGGCAAGTGAGAGTTTTCAACATTCTTTCTAACAAAAAAACCGGAGGGGCAAAATTGGAAATAGAAGTACGGTGAACCTCAGTCGAACTTCTAAATCCTGATAAATGGTCTCTATTCCTTTTGTGTTAAAGTTGAATTGACAGCATTCCTTTTTGTATATCTTGATTAATTATCCATATCTTTAAGCTCATTCCTATAACTCGTGCCTTTCAAGTGCCATTGGTCATTGTGTTTTGTTTAAATCACTGATTTGAAATTTCATGGTGTAATAGATCCCTTTTTTCTTTGAAGCATTATGTGTTACTTTTTTTATGTTTCTTTTTGCTTATAGATCTACTTGATATCATGACTAAATATATTTCCTCTATGTATCTCACCTTTTTCTCTTGCAGTCTACTCGAGGAACCCGTGGCTCTAAATATGGGGTTGCGAAGGTGTCGAAACAAGTTGCATTGGGTTTTGCTAAGAGAACTCTTGATAGATGTAAGAAATTTGAAGATTCTGGAGTTAGTTGTTTTAGGAGCCTGGACTCCATGACATTATTTTCGCTCCACCTCCGCCTATTAAAGCTCAAGTTTTGACCAGTGATGGCCTCGGTGTTTTTATCAGTAAGTCTATCTATTTCTTCAATTATTCTGAAGTGTGGTATGTAAGTTGGCGCACGGAAACCGGTACTTGGGCATGGTACGGAATACACAGATTCAGGATTTTTGAAAAATGTAGGATATATGTAAAGAGGATATGCACAAATATTAAAAGCGTAGGGGACCAAACTGTACAAAATAAAATTATAATGACCAAATTGTAAATATTTAAAAATCATCAAATAGAACAATCTTTTAGTTGGTGGTTTTCTTCATTTTGGTTAGGGTTTCTTTAATTTCCAGTTAGTGTTTATGCAATTTTCAATGTTTTGGGTAGTTTTTCATTTATTTTCAAACATTGTTATGCAATTTTCAACAGGATTCTTTACTTTATGTATGGCTTATGTATATTCATAATTGGATCCAGCATCCAACTTCTAAAATTTACAATTTCGTCCCAGGCGTGTATCTAGTTTTTGGCAAGTATCCGGTGTGTATCCATGTCGGTTACATATCGGATATGGGACACATTACCAAACAGAAGTATATGTGCATCATAGTGTTATTATTATGTTATAACTTATAAGTATGATTGCTTTGAGGTTGATTTTGTTTGGTTAATCTTTTCCTTTTCTGCAGATTCTGCACATAATAATGCTGGCACTAGTCGACAATCCGATCAAACATTTGCTAAGAATGGTCCAATATTAAACCGGGGTAAGAAAAAGGAAGTATTTCTCGATGATTTCGGTGGCGTTTCCAACAGAACATCACCTTTAGACAGCAATCTTTTAGGTGGTATGAAGTGGAAGAGAAGTGATAATAATCCCAATAATAAACCTGGAAGCGCGAAAGCTGGTCGAGCATCTCTAGGCAACTCGAGGGGTGAACGCAAACCGAAAACAAAGTCAAAGCAGAAGACAGGTCAACTATCTACACCTACTACATCAGGTTATGGGATGATTAATGGTAAATTCTCATCAGGTGGCGGTGTCGGTGTCGGTGTCGGTTCTAATCATCATCAACCGTTCCCTGGAAATGGAAGAGTAGGAGGAGGGGTTGGTCTGGTTTCACCTAGTGATAACAATGTTGTGGTTGTTAAGGATGTAAAGAAGGAAACCGGCGACGTGGTGTCGAATACATCGCTAATGGAGGATTTAGATGCAGTAGCAGAGATTGGTGAGGCACAGGATTTGAATTCATGGTTTAATGAAGTGGATGGAATACAGGATCATGAGCCAGCAGAGGGCCTTTCGATACCGATGGATGATATTTCACAGTTGTTTTTTTAAAATAATCCCCCCTGTTGATGTAGAGTGTACAGTCAGAGTCTTAAGAAGTGGATTGAGGTTATTCAACTGTTATCAGTTTAAGGTATGTTGTTGTCCAAATGGTGTCCTGTAATTACTATTATTCTTGTTGTAGAATTTTTGGAGGGGGGGAGAAAATGGGCTGTTGTTAGGAAAGAGGAGTGTCCCTTTTAAATTATCTTAGTTGAGGTCGCTCTTTTTTTTTTTTTTTCTTTTCTCGTTGTCCAGTGTTAACGACGTTTATGGACATTTTGTAGTAGTATATTTGTTGTGGTGAATTTAATTCATGATCAATAAAAGCTTAATATGATTTCTAATACTGTTCTTCTTCTTCTTCTTTCTTTCTTCTTCTTAATCTTTGCTTGTAGTTTCACAAAAATGCTATGGTTTGGTTTGCTGAATAAAGGTGTAAATACAGCAATGTTGCGGGGGGGGTGTAAATACACATAAAAAGTCTGTGTCTTCGCACCGTGTAAAGTCACAGAACTAGGTTAAACAAACCACGTTGTTCCTCTTCAAACATCTAGCTGTATTTTTGTTGTTTGTCTATTTCATCTTGCACGACGACCATCATTTACTGGTGTAGTCCACCTACTCCAAGGGAAACCGGTCACCCTTCGGAACATTAAGGGTACATTTGGAAGATTGATTACGTAGTAAGACGTCAAATTTTATGGAGCTTTATTCAAGAAGAGAGAAACCCAAGTGTGAACATTAGCTCAAATAATGAGATTCACGGGAGACGACCATCTTAAAAGAGCGGTTTCCTCTTTTGCAATTTCATGTGGTTCTTAAAACACATTTGGTTAGAAAATATGAAGATATGAAGAACAATAAGGGTGTCGATAAAGGCAGGATGTTTTACGTGTTTTCATTAATTACTTCTCTCTTTTAAGCGACAAAATCACGTTATTTATAGGGATTAAGAATCGGCGGTAATTAGAACATAATTAAAGGTAATTAACACAAGCGAGATTTGAAGAACATAGTTGTAAATTGGAATATGAGCTCAAGCAATGGATTAACGAATATAGCTCAAATACAAGATTTAATTTATTTATTAAACAAACAAGGTCGACTAGTTTGCGTATCAAACAAACACGAATATGTATTTACAACTATAAACTAAAAAATTGGTTTGAAGCATCTTATTGCTTTTAGCATACATTCACCGAACCCACCAGCAATGCATTGGCTCAGTAGAATATTTTTGGGTTTTAGTCCACAAAGAAGAAAGAAAAAATAAAGGTGTCGGATTATATTTCGTATAAAAATAAAAAATAAAAAATAAAAGTACATTCACCGAACCCCAAATAGCATTTTTCTCTCAAAGTTTTACTTTCGATTCCCTTCCAAGAATACCAACCAAGCTGCCGTGGAAGTGGAAGTGCTCATACCAGTTTCGCGTGGTGCTCAACCAATCTGTACCTAGTGCGTGACGAGGATGCATTTTGCTAGGGGTTTTAGCTTCGTGTATTGCAGTAGTCTTCTGACATCATAACAATCCCTAATTTTTCGCCTAATTTTTTAGCTGCGACACTTCATTTTAGATCCAAAATGGTATGCTATATGATGAAGGGAAATTTTTCTGCAATTTTTGCATTTTATGGTGTTTCTCTCTGCCGTGGAAGTAAAGGTAATTGCTTTATGCCTCTTGGGTTTCGTAATGTAGCAGTAGCCCTGAAATCAATCCAATTAAACTGCTAATAGATGATGTGAAAAATGTTGATGATGCTCTGAGTTTGTACCATCAAATGATCCGAATGAGTCCTCGCCCTTACACTGTTCACTTCAATCAGCTTCTGGGTCATGTCTCTAAGATGAAAGAGTACCCGACTACACTCTCACTTTTCAGAGACATGTGTTCAGTGGGGATTTTGATTGATAACTGGACCATGAATATTGAAATCAACTGTTTTTCTATGTTGAAACGCGTGGATTTTGGTTTTTCGATATTGGGTTCGTTCTTCAAGCTCGGTCACAAGCCAGATTCGGCCACCTATGCTACCATACTTAAAGGTCTCTTTAGACTAAATCGGGTCTATGAAGCACAAATTCTGTTGCAGAAGATTTTTAATGAAAAGCTCTGTGAACTGGATAAAGTTTGTATAGCACCGTGGTTGATGGACTTTGTAAGACAGGGAATACGAGACAAGCTATTGAATTACTGCGAATGATGGAGAAAGGGAAGTATAAGCCACGTGTTTATGATTACAGCACTATCATCCACAGCTTGTGCATGGATAAAAATGTAGATGCAGCTCGCGGCCTCTTAGAAGAGATGATTGAAAAAGGTATCTCTCCTGATGTTATCACTTATAATGGCTTGATCTATGGTCTGTGTAATCTGGGCAAATGGAAGATATTGCGGTTCTACTCAATGAGATGGTTAAATTCAAAATTTCTCCTGATGTTGTTACATACAATGCAATAATTGATGCCTTATGCAAGGAAAGGAGGATAGAAGAGGCAAAAGATTTAGTCAAGATTATGATGCAGAAATGTGTCAATCCAAATGTTGTTACATACACCTCAATGATTAATGCCTTCTGCAAGGATGGAAGGATACACGAGGCAAAAGATTTAGTCAAGACCATGATGCAGCAAGGTGTCAATCCGAATGTTGTTACATACACCTCAATGGTTGATGCCTTTTGCAAGGATGGAAGGTCAGAAGAGGCAAAAGATCTAGTTAAGACCATGATGCAGAAAGGTGTCAATCCAGATGTTGTTACATACACCTCAATGGTTGATGGCTTTTGCAAGGATGGAAGGATAGAAGAGGCAAAAGATTTAGTCAAGACCATGATGCAGAAGGGTGTCAATTCGGATGTTGTTACATACAATGCAATGGTTGTTGCCTTTTGCAAGGATGGAAGGATAGAAGAGGTAAAAGATTTAGTCAAGACCATGATGCAGAAAGGAGTCAATCCATATGTTGTTACATACACCTCAATGGTTGATGGCTTTTGCAAGGATGGGAGGATAGAAGAGGCAAAAGATTTAGTCAAGACCATGATGCAGCAAGGTGTCAATCCAGATGTTGTTACATACAATGCAATGGTTGATGGCTTTTGCAAGGATGGAAGGATAGAAGAGGGAAAAGATTTAGTCAAGACGATGATGCAGAAAGGTGTCAATCCGAATGTTGTTACATACAATGCAATGGTTGATGGGTTTTGCAAGAATGGGAGGATAGAAGAGGCAAAAGATTTAATCAAGACCATGATGCAGAAAGGTGTCAATCCGGATGTTGTCACCTTTAATGCTTTGATGGATGGGTATGTCAGTATGTGTTGCAAGGTCAAATAGATAAAGCAAGAGAAATTTTCAATTCCATCGTGTCTCTGGGTGATGCTCCAGACGTGATTAGCTATAATATAATCATCAAGGGATACTGTAAGAAAAAGAGTAAGTGAGGCAATGGATCTAGTTCAAGAAATGTCCCAGAAAGGCTTATCTCCTAATATTAAAACCTATACCTGTATGTTGGAAGGTTACTTTTCTGCTCATCACCTTCGCTCCTAACTTTTACACTTATTGTGTTTTACTGGATGGTTTGTGTCATGATATTACCTTTTATTATAACTTTTATATGTATTTTCGAATTCGTGTATTTGGCGGTTTATGATGTCATCTAACTAGAAAGTGACGTCGGCTAAGTCGTTAGCTATATAAGGGTGTAAAACGGGTGTCATTGTGTTCATGTTGAATGTAATAGTCTGATCTTTTCCCTTATCAATAAAACTTCTTCTCCTTCGTCCCCAATTTCTTCTTCTCTACCTCCAATTTCTGTTAATTTTATCCGGTTAATTGTTCAATTCGTGACAGTTTGTCAAAAAGTACAGATATCAAAACTCAGATGTTCAAAAACTTCAAACTGAACACAAGATTAAACTACAGTGCTGAACATGAATGTTTTTTTGTGCACTAAAAGGGCTCAGTATGTTGATTTACTTAAACAATTTGGAATAACAAAAAACTGTTTCTCTGCTTTATTTGATGAACCAACAGGACTATAAATAGTCGAATTACAAAAGGAAAGCAACAAATAATCCTACAATATCTCCACTATCCTGAAGACTAGGTAACCACCTAAAATGTAGGGAAAAACAACTAACCATTACAGCAAAATGCTCCTATTATTTCGGATGCATGACCAGAAAACAAAACAAATAGATAATATGAAAGAAACAGTCAACAAATCCTCCCCTAAACTGAAATTGGTAACATTTCAGTTTACTTCATCCACCATTTTCATTCCAAGTGCAGCTCTAAGTCTCTCAAACACCTCCAATCTCAAAGGCTTTGTCAGTATGTCAGCTAGCTGCTCATTAGTACCACAATGCTTGATGTTTATGACTTCCTCCTTAGTAAGATTTCTCAGAAAGTGAAACCTCACTGCTATATGCTTACTTTTGCCATGGAACACTGGATGTTTAGCCAATTTGATTGTGGAGGAATTGTCACAAAGTATAGTGATTGAATCAGACAAGGTTCCTCCAATCTGCTTAAGAACATTTTGCATCCAAATGCTTTGACAAGCACAAGCTGCTGCAGCTATGTACTCAGCTTCAGTGGTTGACAAAGTCACCACTGACTGCTTCTTTGATGACCAAGCCACTGCTCCTTTGCTTAACATGAACACATAACCAGATGTACTTTTAAACTCACTAGTATCTCCTGCATAATCACTATCTGTATAAGCCAGAAGATCATCACCACATCCATGTTGATACAAAATGCCAAGTCCTGTGGTCCCTCTTACATATCTAAGTATTCTTTTTGCTGCCAATAAGTGAGACTCCATAGGATTTGCCATAAACCTGCTCAATAAACACACACTGTAAGATAAATCAGGCCTGGTTGCAGTAAGATACATTAGGCTTCCAATCAACTGTTTAAAAGGAGTTGAATCAACCCTTTTTCCATTCTCATCCTTTGATAGCTTATTTCCAGGAACCATTGGATTTTTGACAGGATTGCAGTCCTTCATGCCAAAGCTGTTGAGTATTTCTTCTGCATACTTCTTCTGGCAAATATGAATGCCATTTGATGTCTGTTGTACTTCAACTCCCAAAAAATAGCTCATCTTGCCTAGGTCAGTCATCTCAAACTCATTTTTCATTGAGGTTTTAAATGAGTTTAGCATGACAGAACTATTGCTAGTGAACACAAGATCATCCACATATAGATGATCTTTTAACAAATAATGTGTGTTCATGGCTACTTCTTTCAAAACCTTGCCTCAGAAAATATCCCTCAATCTTACTGAACCATGCCCTAAGGGCTTGTTTCAGTCCATACAAAGCCTTCTTCAATTTATAAACCTTGTTTTCTTCCCCTTTCTTTTCATAACCTTGTGGTGGGCCACATACACTTCTTCCTTGAGTTCTCCATACGTAAATGCACTCTTAACATCAAGTTGATAAAGAGTCCATCCATTTCTCGGCAAATTAAAGCAATAATGGTTACGATTGTGTCCCATCTTGCCACTGGAGCAAACACCTCATTGTAGTCAATTCCTTTTTCTTGTGCATATCCCTTAGCCACCGGTCTTGCCTTGCATTTGTCAACCTCCCATTTTCATTTAACTTAGTTACGTAGATCCACTTTACTCCAATGATTTTTGCCTTTTCGGTGCTTCAACAAGTTGCGAGGTTTGATTCTTTACAATGGATGCTAGTTCAAAGATCCATTGCCTCTATCCATTTCTTGTTAGTTCTTTGCTTCCTCAAAACATTTAGGATCATCGGTGGATGTAAACATGATAAAATTTTGCACCTCTTCTTCTTCGTGAGAAAGTCCTTCACCGTGATATAATCTTGTAGATAGGTTTGGTGCTCTTGTTATTCTTCTCTCCAAAGAATTGGTTGTGCTCACCATTTTCACTATGATTTGGTATTTACGAGTGATCCATGTTTGGTTGATCTCGCCTCATCTCGCTACTTCATCTCACGCCTCAAGATCACCATGATTGTGGTTCTCCTCGGTTTCATTGTTGTCTTCATCACTTGAATACTCAAGTTCACTTTCCTCATCTTCCCATACAAGTATGTCCATCTGTCTCTCCCGATCGTCCTCCCCACCCCAAAGATTCATTTTCTTCAAAAACCACATCTTTGCTGACAATGACCTTCTCAGTGGATGGATTATATAGCTTATAACCCTTTGATTCATCACTGTATCCTAAGAAGATACATAGCTGGCTCCTGGCATCTAATTTCAATCTTCTGGCTTCTGGCACATGAACATTTGCCAGACATCCAAACACCCTAAAATACTCAATATTAGGCTTTCTATCAGTCCAGCATTCTTCAGGCACTTTTCCTTTTACAGCAGTAGTAGGAGTTCTATTGAGAACATGACATGCCCATTTTGCAGCTTCTGGCCAAAATGTTTTTGGCATTTTCTTCTCTTCAAGCATACATCTGACCATATTCAGTATGGATCTGTTCTTACGTTCTGCCACCCCATTTTGTTGGGGTGTGTAAGATCTGGTTAATTGGCGTTTTATACCATTCTCAACACAGTAAGCCAAAAACTCCTTTGACATAAATTCTCCTCCCCTGTCAGTTCTCAATCCACAAATAGGCAGGCCAGATTCTTTTTCGACAAGCATTTTAAATTGTTTAAAAACAATAAATGCTTCATCCTTAGTGTTTAACAGATAGATCCATAATTTTCTGGAAAAAATCATCAGTAAAGGTGAGGATGTACCTTTTGTGACTATGAGACATAGGACTGATAGGTCCACATATGTCTGAATGGATCAGTTGAAGTGGTTTTGTAGCTCTCCATTTGCTTAGCTTTGGTATGGACACTCTATGTTGTTTTCCTTTCAAGCAAGTTTGACATACTTTGTTGGCAATGCTGATTTTTGGAAGTCCCTGCACCCATTCTTGTTTCTGCATCTTTGCTAGACTTTGATAGTTCAAATGGCCACACCTTTTGTGCCATAGATCTCCCATTTCTTCGCTTTAGCACTCGAGGCGCTTTGGAATTTCTTTGCGATTTGGCAAAGAAGACAAACATTTTGTTTGATGACATATGACTTTGGAGAATACAGCCCTTGATCTGATGGTAGATTTTGCAGATGTTGTCTTTGATTAGAATGGTCAGCCCCCTCTCCTGTAATTGACCAATGCTTAGCAAGTTGTTCTTCAATTCAGGCACATAATAAACATTAGTTATGGTCTGATTTACTCCATCAATATTTAGTTTGATGGTGCCTTTTCCAAATACTCCCATTCTGTGATTGTTGCCAAGTTTCACAGTATGCCTGAAATCTTCATTGAGTTGTTCCTGATCAAACCAGGCCCTATTTCCTGTCATGTGATTGGAACATCCTGAGTCAAGGAACCAGACCTCCTCTCTTTTTGCATTGTTCTGATCCACATAAGCCATCAACAACATGTCTTCTTCCTCATTTGTTTCCTCCTCTGCATAATTCGCACCCTTTTCCCAAGTAGGGCATTCATTTTTGAAATGACCAAGCTTGTGGCATTTGTAGCATTCCACTGTTGATTTGTCAAATGTTTGTCTGCCTCCTCCTCCTCTTCCTCTTCCTCTGCCTCTGGAAGTTCCCCTTCCTCTTCCTCTACCATCACTTGATACTTTTAGAACTTGCTCTTCCTCAACCACATTCTTCATTCTTAACTCATGAATGAGCAGGCTGCTTTGAAGCTCATCCACAGTTAGATTGTCCACATTGTTGGACTCCTCAATTGAGCACACAACATAATTGAACTTGGACACCAGTGACCTCAGAATTTTTGCAGTGATGTCCCTTTCAAGTAATTTCTCACCACATGCTTTCATACTTTTTGCTATGGTCAAAGTTCTGCCAAAGTAGGAATTCACTGATTCTCCCTCCTTCATTCTCAGCATCTCAAATTCTGTTTTGAGAGACTGGAGTTGAGCTCTTTTTACCCTAGTTGATCCCTTAAACTTTTGGGCCATAGAATCCCAAATCTGTTTGGAAGTATCATCATTCAGGATAGTCTCCATTATCTCTCTATCTATGGATTGATAGAGATAGTTTTTGATTTTCCTGTCCTTCAACCTTTGATCTTCCAATGCTTTCAACTGTGCATCTGTAGCTTGTGCACCTGTAGGAATGATGGTAATTCCCTCTTCAATCAGGTTCCAATACTCCTTGGAACGCAGGAAATTCTCCATGAGCTTGGCCCAGTGCTCATAATATCCATCAAATTTTGGAATGGCTGGTTGTAAGAATTTCCCATTGCCATTGCTGCCTTCTGCCATGTTTCCTCCGTTTTTGTTTTACCACAGATCCTAGTGAGTAGGCTCTGCTACCAAATGTTGATTTACTTAAACAATTTGGAATAACAAAAACTGTTTCTCAGCTTTATTTGATGAACCAACAGGACTATAAATAGTCGAATTACAAAAGGAAAGCAACAAATAATCCTACAATATCTCCACTATCCTGAAGACTAGGTAACCACCTAAAATGTAGGGAAAAACAACTAACCATTACAGCAAAATGCTCCTATTATTTTGGATGCATGACCAGAAAACAAAACAAATAGATAATATGAAAGAAACAGTCAACACAGTATTCTCGACAAACGCTGAAAACAGCGCAGACTCTGCGGATTTAGATTTGAAATATAAGGTGAAAAGCGACTGAGGAAGAGGATTGATTTTCATTTTGCGAATTCCAGTACTGAATCAAACAGATTAGGAAGAATAAGAAGCAGCACACACCAAGATCGATCATATCTCATTTTCAACGTCATTTTGGATCCACCTGTGAATCCGCTAAAAGACCAGGCACTGAAAAGCAAAAATTAAAGGAATAAACAGCTTCCCTCGGTTATCGGGGTCGGGTCCTTGTACCAACTTCTTGTCATGAACTAAAATACCTTTGCCCCCCACTCAAGACAACATCAGTAATGCGCTTCACTAAACTGGGAATCGGAAGAATCTTTTCATCATTTTCATTCTTATTGGACCTTGTACTATTTTCAACCAAAACAACCGAAATAGGAGCATCCTCTTTCTTCCTTATCCCAGCTCCAAGGCGAACGAGCGCCTCCGATCTTCTGGAGAAGTACTCGTCGTAAGCCAGACCATCAGGGGAAGAGAGCTGGGCTGAGCTGAGCCAATAATGTAGCAGAACAGAATTCCTGAAATTGTTATGGAAATTCGTGAGAGAGTACAGCAGATCAAGCCCCACGGGGGGGCCAGTCGAGACAACGGAAATGAACAAAAATAAACTGCTGTTCTTTGCGGATGGAACCTAGAAGTTCGAGTTTGGGAGCTACTCAGATTTTGCGGAAAACGTATTTTACTAATTTGTACGTCGTAGAAGCTCGTGGTTATGCTGGTGGGCTTTGGTGTTTCTGGAAGAGTGAGGCGGTCTCTCTCTCCAATTCATCTCTTGTACTAATCAGAGCCTTACAATGGCAATTATGTCTAATGCGCAAATTCATTGTTTGTCTATGCTGCTGCGCCCCCACGGCTTCGGCTCGAAATGAATTTTGGGATTATCTCACTCAACTTAATGCAGCCTTGAAAATGCTCAACCAGGTGATTTTATCAGAGGGATAAAATGGGAGGGAGACCTGTGGGTGGCCTAAACATGGTTAAAATGTGGATGCTGATTCAATCTTGCAACCTCTTGGAAGTTCCTTTCCAAGGCCCACGATTTACCTGGGTTGGAGCTACCTATAACCAGGAGAAATTGCAACCAGAGGCTTGATCAAACCTGGTGCAATACGGATTGGCTGGAACTTTTCCAACATGCTATTGTTAAACACCTCCCTCGAGTTCATTCCGACCATAATGACAATAGCTGGACCTTTGATAATGACAAAATGCAAAAGATGGTCACAGACTTCTACCTATAGCTTTATCAGAATGATAGCGAAAGTACGGAGCTGCATGATATACGCACTAGCAAAATGACGGAATCCGAAGCCCGATTGATCAATAGAAATCCTACCGAACTACAAATCTCCTGGGCCTGACGGTTTACCAGCGATCTTTTACAAAAAAATGTTGGCCTATTTTAAAGTCCTATGCTTTTTGAATTTTGTCTTCTCTGCTTTTACAACAGGCTCTTTCCCGGCAGACCTGAACAACGCACGCTTGTCTCTCTGATTCCAAAAGCCGATAATCCGGAATCCCCGGCTCAGTTTAGACCGATTGCCCTTACAAACGTTTGTGCGAAGATCATATCAAAGGTTATTTCTAACCGGTTGAGACTGGTTATTGCAAATCTTGTCGACCTTTATTCCTGGAAGAGGCAGTGTAGGAAATATCATAATTGTCCAAGAAGCAGTACATTTTTTTTAAACAGAAAGAGGGAGTGAAAGGTTGCGTGATGGTTAAGATCGATCTCGAAAAGGCTTATGATCGGGTGAACTGGAGCTTCCTGAGGCGAATTTTGGTGCATATAGGCTGTTTGGATAACATTGTAAACTTGATTATGTCTGGTCTGGAAACTTCGAAATTGTCTATCCTCTGGAATGGCAATAAACTGGAACCTATTCAACCGGAGAGGGGACTCCGTCTCCTCTTTGACTTATGTATGGAGGTCTTGAGCCATATGATTACGGAGGCAGTGAACAAGAATATTTGGAAGCCAGTAAAGTTGAGTAGGAATGGCCCTCCGTAATCTCATCTCTTTTTTGCGGACGACCTCATTCTTTTGGGGAAAGCTTCAACACAGCAAGCAGATGTTACGGAAAATATTTTAGTGGATTTTTGTAGCATCTCTGGGCAGAAGATAAGCGCACGAAAATCTCACTTCCTTGTTCCGGCGAACGTTAATGACAACTTCAAAATCTCATTCACGTCATCCTCCTAATCTTGGGAAGTACTTGGGTGTGCCTATTCTTCTTCATTCACGAGTTACGAGGGGGCATGCATACGCATGGCTTTCTTTTAGATAAAATGAAGAAAAAGCTAGCCAACTGGAAGACAAGGCACCTATCAAAGGCTGCCCGAGCCATCTTAACTCAAACTTCTCTTGGTACTCTACCTCATATATTATTGTATGCAAACCGCCAAGAGTTTCCGAAGGGTGTTATACAGGAAGTTGAAAAAACGTGCAGGCGTTTCTTTTGGGGTGAGGATCAAGGGCAAAAGCAGCTACATTCGATCTCGTGGCAAAAATTATGTAAACCGAAAGATGAAGGTGGACTGCACAACTGACATCTTTTACTGGTGTGTGCCATTGTGCAGTCCACCTGCTCCAAGGGAAACATGGCTTACATAGCTTTAGGTAATGTAATTAAAACATAATTAACAATATGTTCCAACAGGAAAAATATGGTGAGAAGCTTTCAATAAACTCTTCAGCTGATTCGTCTCACCGTAGCGCCAGCATCGTTGGTGAGGGTATAAGTTAGAAACATTGATTGTACAGCTAGCAATGGGCAATGACATGATGATACCCTAACCATAACCATATAGGGAAAGTATGTATTGGGGAAACTTAATTATTCTTCTTATTCAAATCTAATTCCAGGTAATACAAATATTATACACACGGAAGCAGATTAGCCTTAACACTTTAACAGCTAGTTACATTGAATTTGGGCGGTGGCAGTGGCAGTGGCAGTGGCAGTGGCACATACTTTTGTCGTCTACATAACTAATCCTAGTAAATTCCTGATTAACTAAAACAAACACTAATCATTTCAACCGTACAATAATAAAATTGTACAACAGGTTGTTTCTTTCAGCAACAAGAATCTTGAAAGAACTTAATATCCCAATGGAGAAGCTATTTTGTGATAATATTTTTAGTATTGCTGAAAACCCAGTGCATGTGTCATGCTAGGCTTAAACCTGTTGAGATAGATAGACAAGCACTTTATCTGAGAAAGAGTGGATTAAATGCTCATTAGAGGTATATTTGGAAAATAAACATTGGTTTCTAAATAGATATTTTTATGGAACAATTCATTTTAAAAATAAATTGACTTTTTTTATTGGACGGAGGTAGTATTAGTAATAAGTCATTTCCTAAGGCTCCCTTTGGATTGAAGGATTTACATAGAAAGGAAAAGGAAAGATAGTAACAGAAAAGAAAGGAGAGGGGAATGAGAGATTATGAAGTCTATTTTGAGTGTTTGGATAGAACTAGACAGAAAGGAAAGAGATACATGGATTGTCAGTACATTTTTAAGAAAAATGTATTGTTTCCTTCCGTTTCTCACATGTTTTGGAAGGAAACGAGACCACCCAATTTTTAAAGAACCTTATCCCTCCTTCTCCCTTACTCTCCTTTCCTTTCTATCAAAATAAAACAATCCAAACACCAAAATTTAAATCCGTCCAAATCATATCATTTCCTTTCCCTTCAAATCAATCAATCCAAACAGGGCCTAAGTGGAAAGTATTCAGACAAATGTGCGGATTAAAAGCAATCAAAACAAACATGCAGGTTGATGATTTACACAGAGCTGTCAGAAAAAAAACCGAAAGCAAGATCCTTATTTATTAACCTAATCCATAACAATCCATAAATTTAAACTTCATCCAAATCATCAACATTAACCCAAATTCTACAACCTTCTTCATCTTCATCATCAAATATCATTTCTTCACTCAAAAAAAAAAAAAAAAAAAATTCACAAACCCTTCTTCTTCATCTTTTTCTACACACCGTTCATCCACAATCTACACACTCATATTTTTTCTACACATCTTCGTCTCCTTCATCATCTCAAAATACATTCATTTTATACACAACTTCATCTTCTTTCCTCACATCAAAATCATCAAAAGCTTCATAAAGAAAATTCTTGATTTTCATTTCAAAACTAGAAATAGGTGAATGAGCTACCCTATTACACAATGAATAACATGTGAAATCATGATTTGTGGAGAAAAATCATGTTTTTATCCGTTTTCCGATGAGATGTACGGTATTTCCGCGTTTTAGTACGCAGTCGAGCTTCCCGCTTCTGATGCTAGAAACGTCAGCAACCCTGACGTTCAATTTAATTATCAACGTCGGCTCTGTGGACGTTACATTAGTAAGACAAACATCAGATGTTTTAATTAAATATAAACGCCGAAACTGTCGACGTTATAAATGTATAAACAACGTCGGAGCAAAGTTTTACGTCAGTAAAACTAATGTTCCAAATGCATAAAAAAACTGGGAGTAATTGACGTTACGCGAACGTCAGCCGCACTAGCTATTACAACTTCCGTCCCAACATTTACCCGAGTTTTTCAGATTGCTTAGAACGTGAGTTGTCCTGACGTTGTTAGCACCGAACCAACGTAAGTGCAGGCAGTGGCGGACCCAGAAATATTTTTCAGGGGGGTCCGTAATTTTTTTTCTAAGTAGAATAATTTTTTTACGGTGTCCAATTTTTTTTTCTATAAGTATAATGTAGCAGTTTTTTTTGTTCAGGGGGTCCATGGAACCCCTTGTGGAACACATGGATCCGCCTCTGAGTGCAGGTGACGTTACCTGCTACCAGTCATTTTCATCGCAAATGCAGGAAGCCAAGAAAGGTTTCTTCCCGACGGAAAAAAAATTGAAAATCAACCATTGAAACCCTCGATTTCTACCAAATTGCCAGCGAATTGCTTAAAAAACAAGATACATCTAGAGCTGTTAAACGAACAGAGCCGCTCGTGAACAAGCTCGTGTTCGGCTCGTTAGTGTTCGTGATCGTTTGTTCGTTTAGCTTAACGAGCCGAGCTCTAACATGATTGTAGGCTCGTTTGCTTAACGAGCCGAGCTCGAGCTTGGTTCGCGAACGTTCGATTATGTTCACGAGCATGCTTATTATGTTCGCGAACGTTCGATTATGTTCGCGAGCATGCTTATTATGTTCGCGAACATGCTTATCAAGTTTGCGAACATGCTTATGTAATGTTCGCGAACATGCTTATATGCTTATAATATATGTAATTTTAATGTCTAACATGTTATTTTTACATTAGCACTTTGTGTTTTATATCTTAACGAACCGAGCTCGAGCCGAATTCGAGCCAAAGTCGAGCCAAAAGACAAAAAATATGTCTAACGAGCCGAGCTCGAACGAGCTCGAACATTTTATCTTTTAAACGAGCCGAGCTCGAACAGAATTTTTTGTTCGTTTAACAAACGAACGAGCTCGAACGAGCTCATGAGCTTAACGAGCTCGAGTTCGAACCACCAATACTCGGCTCGGCTCAGCTCGTTAACAGCTCTAGATACATCCATGATTTGGTTCAAATTTTTGTTCTTCTTAGCTTGATTCTTGCAACCAATGCTTCAATTGCGGTTTTTCGGCGAAATACTTGTCTTCTCCGGCAAACTTTTTTAGGTTATGTTTTTGTTTTTATTTTTTTACACACGCACACTGTCCCCACTGGGAGTCGAACCTGGAACCTCCGGGATAACAACCACAACACATAGCGTTGGGTCAATGCCTTGTAGGCGGTTATGTTTTTGTTTTGATTCAAATGAAAAAAAATAAGATGGAGGTCAGTATTAACAGGTAGAGGGAAGTTATTTGTAAAAATGGATGGTTAAATGAATTAAAGAGTGTTAAAATATGAAAAGGTGTTGTTTTATAATTTATAAAAGTTGAGGGACTAAAGTGTATATTTTTTTAGAATTATTGAATGAATGTGGCGCCCTGAGTGATTTGGTGGTGTACTGAAGTGAATGAAACATAATGAAACATAATGAAACAAAGGGTGCCGATAGAAGCCGCATATATATATTTCTATGGTTGAACTCAATTGGTAACTCATAAGGTGGTATATAAATCTGTATCACTATAACTTGAATATGAATTACCAAAAGGTATGTTTTTCCCAAGAGGAAACATTTTTTGCATACATTTAGGGCTGTGCATGGGTGATTATCATTTGGTGCCTGAGCCTTCCGAACGAAAGCTGGGGTAGATTTTTCAGCCTAGACACAGTCAAGGAATGGATTCATTTGAACCTGGGGAAACATGATCTCTTACCCCCTCGATACCAAGGCCTGGAAGTATACGTGGAGGGAGGCCCTCTGTGGTATATGGATGTGGAGGAATAGAATTATCCATAGGTATGTGGAAAGGTCTCATGTGTCAATTTTCCAATCACAAGTGGTGGAACGAGTGAAGTACTTGCGCCTAGCTTGGCAGGTGTTGGATTAATTGTTTTCTATAGGTTGTTATCTTTGCTTTGATGTACATCATTCGTTTTTCCTTTGCTATAAGAGTATCTCTAGTCATGGACCTTTTAAAAGGTTTATCACTGTGCACGTCATCTAACTTATAAATATTTTCTCTATAAACCTTTTATCTACGGTCATAAAGTTTTTCACACTGCCACATCATCACTTTATAAACATTTACATAAACCTCTTACAACTTTACACAAACCTTTTATAACTTTATAACATGAACCCATTTTGTCAATAGCATTGGCAATTTTCCGGCGCATTTATTTGCTAGACATGGTTTGGATATTATTGGTCGTATTGACTGGGGAACTGCCCCTCTTCATGATATAATCTCTGCCGTTATTGCGGATTTGGTTTAATAAAAAATTAGTTTTCTTCAAAAAATAAAAAACATGAACCCATTTTATAAATTTTTATTATTTAATTATGTTTTTTATTTGTTATTATTATTATTAATGATTATAAGACAATAGATTTGATTCATTGATCCAACGGTTGAACCAGTAACACGGTGACCGAGTGCTTTTTCCATGTCAACGATCGATCGGGGTTTGATAACCATGGAAACATCATTTCCTATCCATATTATAGAACGGCCCCCGTTCTTATTTAACAAATACTACCTTCGTCCCAAAATATAAGTCATTTTGTCTCCTTTTGTTTGTCTTATAATATAATATAAGTCATTCTACGTTACCAATGAAGTATTTATTACTCTTTTCTCTATCTTACCCCTAATTTATTAACAATCCAACCACTCTATGAGTATTACATTAATGATAGTCAAGAGACATTATAATCATTTTTTCTTTAAATTTATGTCACATAACCGCTTCCTTAATATCTGCGTTGAAAGCACCCAAGCGATTTAATATTTTGTGACGGAGGTAGTAGTATACTAGTATATGTTATAGACGTGTGGAGTAATAATACGGACGGAAATTAATACCGTGAACAATACGGACGGAAATTAATGGTTTTGCTATGATGATTTCCGGGTTTGAGTCGTCTATTTTTCTAGGTTTTAGCTCGTGTCTTCTAACTTCATAACAATCCCTATTTTTCGCCTAATTTTCATCTGCGACACTTCATTTTAGATCCAAATGTTATACTATATGATGAACGGAAATTCTTCTGCAATTTTCGCATATTATGGTGCTTCTCTCTGCCGGGGATGTAAAGGTAATTGCTTTTTGCCTTTTGGGTTTCGTTATGTAAGCAATAGCCCTGTAATCAAGCCGATTAAACTCTTAATCAATGATGTGAAATTAGTTGATTGCAATATTCATTGTCCAGTTACACTGTTCACTTCAATCAGCTTCTGGGGCATGTGTTCAGTGAGGATTTTGATTGATAAACAATGTATATTGCAGTCAACTGTTTTTGCATTTTGAAACGCGTCGATTTTGGTTTTTCAATATTGGGTTCGTTCTTCAAGCTCGGTTACAAGCCAAATTCGGCCACATATGCCACAATACTTAAAGGTCTCTTTAGACAAAATCGGGTCTATGAAGCACAAATTCTGTTGCAGAAGATTTCTAATGAAAAGCTGTGTGAACTGGATAAAGTTGCGTACAGCACCGTGGCTGATGGGATTTGTAAAACAGGGAATACGAGAAAAGCTATTGAATTACTGTGAATAATGGAGATAGGGAAGTATAAGCCACGTGTTTCTGACTACAACACTATCATCCACAGCTTGTGCATGGATAAAAATGCCTTTTGGAAGGATAGAAGAGGCAACAGAGTTGGTCAAGACCAAATCTTGTCACATTTAACGCTTTGATGGATATATGTGTTGCAAGGTCAAATAGACAAAGCAAGAGAAATATTCAATTCCATCGTGTCTCTGGGTGATGCTCCAAACGTGATTAGCTATAATATAATCAACGGATACTGTAAGAAAAAGAGAATAAGTGAGGCAATGAATCTATTTCAAGAAATGTCACGGAAAGCCTTATCTCCTGATATTAAAGCCTATAACTGTATATTGCAAGGTTTCTTTTCTGCTCATGACATTGCGTCTGCTGAGAAAGTGTACAATCAGTTGCTAGAAGCTGGCTTCGCTCCTAACTTTTGCACTTTTGTGTTTTACTGGATGGTTTGTCAAAAATGGACGTGTTGACGATGCGCTGCAACTTTTAAAGACGATAGAAACTACTGGAGTTCATCTTCACTTATCTATGTATACCATTGTCATTGATGCACTCTGCGTAAAGTAGGAATCTAGCTAAAGCTCAAGCCGCTTTCAGTAGTCTTCTTGCTAAAAGGATTACATCCTGATGGTGTCACACGCTTGGCCATGATAAAAGGGTTTTGTGCACTGGATTTGCTAGAGGAGGCTGAAGAGTTTCTTTCAGATTTCAAAAGAAACGGTTGTGAACCAAATGTCGTCTCATACATAGTAATGTTTCTAGAATCTCTAAGGAGAGGCAAACGTGGCGAAGCAATGATATACCTTGAGAAAATGCTTGCCTCGGATTTGTAGGCTGGGGGTTCGTATGGAGTGTGTGACTGATCTTGCTTATCTAATATCCTTTATGATCTCAATAAATTACAGAGGCTTAAGGTGATTGTATGAATTTCAGATAATCGTCAATGTAGTATCAATCATCTAATATAGTAACAAAATTTGCAGCTTCATGAGGATGCAAGTTTCTGAAAGTGAGATTTCTTTGGCTCTCAACCAGATGGGCCTGATGTTTGCCTCCAATTTTCTGAAAGCAGAATTGGCCTATGGTTGCTCGGTGGTGCAATTTGTCTAGGATGCCTTTCGAAAAGGTCAGTTCCCGGTTGATCTCAAAGCACCTTGATTTGTTTGATCTCTATGAAGAAGGGTCATGCACTTTTTAACATGGAGGTGAAAATCTTTTCCTTCCAAAGAGAAATAAGTCTATGATGGATAAACTTGTCTCTCCCTTCAAACTAGCGGTATCCATGATCAGATATTATCCATTCCTTCAGGGGCATAGGGGAAAATCGTTAGTTCTTTCTGCTTAGACCTTAGCATTCTCATTTCTAGTTCATTGTTCAAGCATATTGTTCTATGATAATGTCACATAGAAATAACAAGTAAATGCCCCCTTTTTTCAGCTGTATAAGTTCAAAATCCGATGGGAATAACATTAGGTAAAGGTGGTTACTGCTCTTTTGCTTGCTAAAAGCATACATGCATATCTCAACAGGCAAATATGAAGAAGAAAAAAAAAAAATCCATGGGCAGTAACAATAGAAATCTAGAGTTGCTCGATAACTTATGAGTAGAACCATTTGAGTGCAATTTTATCAAACTCAAAGTCCACTGTCCAATTATAGAACGAAAAGTAGAAGCATTTACACTTGGTTTATTACATTACAGTTGTGGAATCACAGAAGCTGGAATCTTTTGAAAAGAGGGATTGAGGTGCGGTGAATTAGAGCGCGGAGAAAGAATGGGGAAAAAGAGCATCATCTTCCAACAGAAAGAGGACGCTAAGCTTGCCGCCTTACAAGATGCTCTCAATGCCCCTAAACTTCCCGTCAACGTTAGCGATTCCACCGCCTCAGCCTCAGCTATGGAGACTTCTCAGATCCATGGCAACGATATGGGTACGGTGGTTTTTCTTTCTTCTTTGATTTTTCACGATATTATTGTGTGCCCATATTTTTTCTTTTTGAACCTACTTTGTTTTATTGTTCACTTTCATATTGTTCCTTCTGTAAAGAAAAACAGTACATAGAAAATTGAAAAGCACGTTACTTGCCAACACCTAATCATTTGACGACCGTTTAAGCCTAATGTGAAGTTGTAACTAAATATTTTGCTGGATAAGTATGTGTTTCTCAGTCAGTTGTGAGATGATCATATCGCACTTTTGTTCCTAGGTGCTTGGACTTGTCGTCTGGGCATCACCTGCGGTTTGACAACTTTTCTCCCTTCTGTACAAGCCTGAAACCCTTTGAAGAAGTAATAGAGCATCTAGGTTTTAGTATTGTATGTCAGTATTTTCGTAAACAAGGAAATGTTGGCCAAGTACTTTGTGGTATTAGAATCTGAGACCTGCATGGCCTGATGGCCTCAACATAATCCATTTGGTTAGGGCTTCAGATATAATGATAACGTTATGCTCGTTTTCTGAAGGGTATATTTAGATTCATCACATCACACCAAACTTACCGTGACGCCACGTTTATCACGGCATCACATTAAAACCGACTTCCAAGAAGTTGATTGTGATAATGTACTGTATGGTGGGGTCAGGTGTGACGCCCTTTAAATGGTCCCTAGCTTGGGTAAATTTTGCGTTGTCGCTTCTACTCGCTTATAACCGTTTTGTTTTGTTGGGGGTGGTGGTAAAGTAGTTGTGGAGATGGCTGATGATAATTACATGAAAGCCCTGAAACCTGTTTGTGGAATAATAGGCAAGAAACTGAAAAAGAAGTTTAAGATGGGTAAAAAAGAAGGCATGGTAAAAGGGAAAAGCAAGAGGAAGCACTAGTACTAATTAAAGGGTGGGGATGATATGTCCCAAGAAATCTTTGTAGTCAAACTGCTTTTTCTTTTCTGTTTCTCTCTTTCTCTCTTTTAGGGATGGCAATGGGTCGGGTAGGGACGGGTTTAGCTCCACCCACCCATACCACTCCTAATTTTTTTTTACCCATACCCGACCCATACCCGAACGGGTATAAATAAAATCCCCATACCCACCCCAACGGGTAACGGGTAGGGTACGGCATACATGAACATGTATAAATAATTTTTAAGTACAAAATGAATTTGATTTTAAGTACAAGTTAAGACATTTTGCAAATGAATGTCCTATTAGGAACTAATGTTTTTAGTTTTTTATCATTTTTCTACTAACAAGAACGTTAGGTTTAGTTCTTTTCTAATTTCTACTAACCTCAAAGAAAAGCAACGGGTAGGGTAGGTACGGGTCGGGAATGGGTCGGGGGACGGGTAGGGTTGGGTTTTATGTTATACCCGATACCCGAACGGGTATAGAAATTTTACCCATACCACCCATTACCCGAATGGGTAGTTGAAAATCATACCTGAACGGGTAGGGTAACGGGTAGGGCAGGGTTGGGTTGGGCGAGATTGCCATCCCTACTCTCTTTCTCTCTTTCTCCGTCTCTCAAGAATGAATGTGCTGAACTTCTGATATGGTTGCATGTCAAAATTTGTGAAAGATATGATATGTCAAAATTTATTTCCATTTCTGGCGTTTCATGTGTGTATGAATGTGTATATGTATATACTATATCATTATCTTTATCATTATCATTATCATTATCATTATCATTATTATTATATTTTATATTATAAAAGAGCCGGTGTACATGTTTCTCCCGTCAAGTGTTTCCCCCTTTGAAAATTGTTATAAATTTAATTTAGCATTCCATATATACATCCAGTCAACCATAAGTTTTAATTAAATTCCATATCTACATCCAATCAATTATAAGTCTAACCATATAAGGAATGATTATTAAAACAAACATTAAAACGTATAGATCAACACGTTATAAATATACCATTGATCTTTCCAAAATGTATAGATCAATCATTAGCAAAAACGCGAGTTACAGTCAAAGCTTCATTAAAATTATTATAACAAAATAATTTATAAATGCCATAATATATATCATAATCATTATAAAAATCATCACGTTAAATCTTTCAAACAACAAAACTCAATCAATTCATTTCACCATTAACCATCATTATTATATTATATTACGTTATTATATCATATCATATAGATATAAATATATATATATTATATTATATCATTATCATCCAACTTATAAAATTAAAAAAATACTAAAAGTGCCTATGTGTTTTCCGTAAGTAAACCCCTTAGAAAGTGTATTTCTCCAACCAATTTGTTTTTGTTAAATATAATGATTATCTTTAGATATTAAATAGGTAAGATAAAAATGGTGTTGATATGAATGAAAAACGTGGTGATCAATATTCAACTTAATGCATTAGTCATTATCCAAGTTATTAATGTATACTTATTAGTTTACACTCAAAGATGTACATAATGTTCATACTCAACATCATACGTTGGTTGTGTGTGATTGTGTTTTTTAATTTATTTTACAAATATAAAATGTATGGTGAGATGATGTTAAGTGTGGAAATCATATAAAGCTTTGAGTGTAAACCAAAGCTGGTGTGTTACTCTAAGAAATGTTTCTCCCAATTAATTTATTTTATTTAATAAAATAATCATTGGTAGGCATTAAATACTAACATAGATAAATAGTGTGTTGATCTAGATGAAAACGTATTAATCATCATCCAACTTGTAGAAATAGAAAAATAATAGAAGTGCGAGTGTGTGTTTTTCGCTATATATTTCTCTAAAAATCTTTACCCTAATAAATTTCCTCATTAAATATAACAATCACGGTTAGATATTAATAAATAATAACATTGATAAAAGGTGTGGTAATAAAGATAAGATAAAGATGACGTCTCTCAGAAAAAACATTGTGCTCATGGGTGTGGTTTGATGAATTATACATTTTTGTGCGTGATAACCTTTTAAGGCTAATATCAGTAAAATTTAATCGTAGCATCAAAGAAATTTTGAACAAGATACTTAAAAATCATAAAAAGGCCAACCACATCATATTTACGAATAAATGGATTGAACCATCTATACTTTGTAAAATTATTATCAACAAAATTATATAATATTTGAAACCATCCTACAACACAATTGTGGATGTCCAAATATTAGTGAAAATAATCTCTAGGGAAGGGAAGAACATAAAGTAGAAGTGGCAAAAAAAAGTTTGTGACTTTTATTCTCTAAACAAGCAAAATAATAGGAAGAAACAATCGAGGTGGAAACTCCTAAATCATTTTGACAAAGAATTGCTTGAAGAATAGGAGTAGTTGGGTGACAAAGACGATGGTGCGAGCACATTTTGATGTTTTATTCACTGCAAAAAGCTAGAAGGGGAGAGTTTGGTCATTAATACAATCCACTTTTAACCGATCATTGGATCATACGAGTACTGGTCTAAAAATCATTCAAATAATTTTAGAGGGTAAGAATTCAAATGATACATTATGGCCTTGACAAAGCAAGGGAATACATAATAAATTACGAAAATTATTGGGAACACAACGAACATTGAAATGGGTGTGATCGGTTATCGTACACGTGACACTCATTAGACCTCACATATAGTGATAAATGACATATCAACATATAGAACGGCATAAGCTCAGCTCGATATCGTGCCTCAACCAGCAAGCTCCATCTTTAGTACAACGCATGCTTCCTTTATATCATCAACCGACATGATGCAGGTCGTCCTTTGTCCGACATGACACATGTCGCCTTCTGTCCCTCATAATCGGCAAGATGCAAGACGCCTACGGTCTCTTATTACTGATGTCGTGCAGGTCACTTAGGTAATTTATGTTCAATACAATACAGTCATCCTCGACCGCAACTGCTACATTCTATTCAATAAGCGTTCCGGACTTCATGCAAACATTACACCACAATACTAACTATGGCTTTGAAATTTTATGTTCTGTTATAGCATGAGCCCTAACTGCTCCATAACAGGCTTCATTACATCAATACATGGTAAACTCCCATGATCATTGACTTGAGGCATCATAATTCACTCCTCCGTGAGGAGAGTTATATAAAGTATCATCAACCTCAATTACAAGTGGTCACACATAATAAGCTTGCTATACATCCCGCCATCGCCTTAATAGATATTCCTCTATTCAAATATTGACTTGAGAGCCAGAGTATCCCATGAAGGCAAGCTCCGTGACCTTCACGTTTTTGTGTTTGAAGGCCCACGCTCAAATCCACTTGAAAAGTTATTTGGATCATCACCTAGAATTGCATTTACCCGAATATCAACTCAATTGTAACCCGGACGATTTCATACATCGTCAAACATAAAATATTTTAAAGGAGTAGAGAGGAAAAAAAACCTGTGTGTGATGGAAATATTATTTCCATCACCAATCATGATATCTTCATTGCAAGAATAAGGCATGCTTAATGCCAAATTACTGAGATCATTGGTAACATGATGTGTGGCACCACTATCAAGAAGCCATAGAGAATATGACAAAGCATCCAAATGTGCTTGAAGAGGACGCAATGTTGGAGGACTTGACCGAATGAGAAAAATTTGTAAGAGGTTGAACCTGTTAAGAATTGCACCATTTTTCTGAATGTCATTGCACTTTTCACATTGGAAATAACCAAGTAGGGGTTTTAGGGCGAAAACTCGAGCCTACTGCATGAGAGAAAGTATTTTGTGCATGTTTCCAAGAATCAGGAATAGTAAGATATGAAACGAACCCAAGACTAGGAAATGGATGTTATGCGCCAAATGAGTTGTAGCAAAACCGAGAAAAAGTGAACGGTTTCATCTTTGTGATGAGATTCTCATAATTAAATAAATTTTCTTGGAGCTCTTCAAAATCAATAAAAGTGTCACGTGTTTGAACAACCCCAACCAACTCTTTATAGTCATCTCCCAAATTGTCTAAAATAATATTCACAAGACCATCATGATCCGTCGACTAATTCATCAGCTTTAGTTTTCAAAACATGAAGATAATTAGAGATTGTTTGAGAACCTTTTGCACTGATTTGAGGTACTGTTTAATTTGTTTGATTCGTCCACATGGATGGCTTTGCATATGTATCATATAAAGTATTCCATTCCTCTTGAGAAGTCTTTTCTTGAGTGATTTACGAGATGATATTTTGAGAAAGAGAAGAAATAAGGGCATTTAAGATAAATCGATCATGTCTAATCCAAATATAGTACGAGGGTAAAATTGAGGACAAAGAGTAATTTCAAAGTTGCATAATCCATCTCTTAAATAGGAATGCATTTATTATGTGGGGAGATATGTTGGATTGGTATGCATGGTTTTGGCAACTTCGTTGGTTAAATAAGAACGATGAAAATATAACTTATAAAATAACTGAATGATAGTTAAAATGACTAAAATTATGTCTAATCATTTACAACCGACAATAAAATTCTATGGCTTCACAATTTTTCCTATCATACTAATTAATATTGAATCTTAGATTCATAAATCAAATGTTTAAAACATACTGATCATTATCTCAAATGTTATTTTATCGAATAAGTGTTACTTTACAATTACTAAAGTATATTCATAGCTAAAATATAGTAAACATATATGATTATATGCGCATGAAACCCGGATGCTATAATTTTTGCATGCATATATCAATATGAGTTGTTTAGAGTAAGAACATCACAAAAATTGCATAATATTTTTTTTTTTTTTTGTAAATGTCCACATGTTTATTAGATAATTATGACGAACATGTTCTCTCTATATATTAAACACACAATTTTGTAAATTTAGAATGCTTATTATCTTTAAAGGGGTGATAAAAAAATATAACATCATATTGTATAATTGTTGGTAATAGCATATTTATATTTTACAAGTAATAAATACTTAATAAATTATGTATTAAGTAATATTGTTTTCAAAAGTTTCATTTCATTACAACACGTGTGGATGCACGTGCATTTTTTTTTTGAAACACAGATCTTTATTAAATAACGCATGAGAATAGCCCCCACCCGTGGCAAACAATTTTGAAACAGAGTGCTAATCGGCTAATCAGCAACTAAAATAAACAATGGAAATTATTTCCAAAGTGGTTGCTAACAGGCTGAGATTGGTGTTGCATAAACTAATCAGTCAATCACAAAGTGCTTTTATTCCAGGTCGTGGTAGCACATGGAACATCTTAATTGCGGGGAAGCTTTACAGTTTTTAGGAAAAAATGGGGACGACAGGTACATGATGCTTAAAATTGATTTGGAAAAGGCCTATGATCGGGTCAATTGGAATTTTGTGCAATCCACTATTAAGGCTATTGGTGAGTGATAGAATCGCACGACTTATCATGCATGGACCGCCTTCTTCTTCAAATCTGTCAATTCTATGGAACGGTAACAAGTTGGAGCCTATCACACCTAAACGAGAGCCGCCAAGGTGACCCACTTGCACCTTATCTGTTTGTTTTATGTATGGAAACGCTTAGCAGCCAACTCATCGAGGAATGTGGGAAAAGGTGATTGGAAACCGTTTGTTTAAAAGAATGGACCCCGATGTCCCACTTATTCTTTGTCGATTTCTCTTTCTTTGCCGAGGCTTCCGAGAAACAAGCTATGATTATTCATCAAGTCTTTGGAAGCGTTTTGCAAGGCATCGGGCCAACGAATCAAAGACTAGTAAATCGATTTTCATGGTATCCAAAAATATATCTCCCAACAAGAAAGATCAATCGCAAAAGTGAAAATGGTGTACACGAGCAACTTTGACACCTATTTGGGTGTCCCTTTGACTCAATCCCGCAAGAAGATTAAGCCATATAGCTTCATCTCGGATAAAATGAGGAAAACGTTATGTGCTTGGAGAATGAAATCTCTTACAAAAGCCGGAAGACGATACTCATTAAAAGCTCACTATCAACGCTTCCTAATTATGTAATGCAAACAACCAAGCTCCCGAAGGCCATCACTAAAGTGCGATTGAAAAGGTGTGTAAATCGATTCTTTTGGGGCTAAGAAAATGGCAAGAGAAAATTACATTCGAGTGGCGTGGGATCAACTTTGTAAACCGAAAAAGTGAGGAGGCTTGGTTTCAAAAATATTGAAGCCATGAACGTAGCCTTACTAGGAAAGCTCACATGGCAACTCTTAACGGATGATTCCTCCTTTGGGTTTCGATCCTTATAAACAAATACGGAGCCCTTTGAGAAACCAAAACTCGATGCCTCTACGACTTGGAAAGGATTTGTGTAGCTAAAGCAAGGTCCTCCAAGAGGTTTCGTGGTTGCTAATAACGAGGTGATTTGACACCCTTCCACGAATGAAAGTACATCATAAGAGTTCTTATAATTGGCAATTGGATTGTCAAGATAACCAACAAAGAGATCCTTGGAGGTTGATATGGAGTTTGAAAGGCCCCATGCGATACAATTTCCTTCTATGGCAGATTGGTCATGACAGCCTCATGGTGGGAAGCTTCCTATTCCATCGGCGAATTGCTTTACACCGAATGCACTTATGTGCAATCACCACAACGAAACTACCCTCCATGCCCTTCGCGATTGCGATTATTCCTACTCAATATGGCGAAGTGTAGTCCCGGATATGGAGTGGGAGAAGTTCTTTGCAATCCAGAGCCCGCAAAACTGGATTATTAGCAACCTTCGAAAGGCTAACAAATGGCCCTATGTGTTTCGTGAAGTTTGTTATGGTATTTGGTATTGGCGTAATAAGGTCGTCCATGATCCAAACTCGGACAGGTCCCCGTCACAAGTTTTCATCTCGAAGGCGATTAAAAGAGCAAAGGACCTTCGTTTAGCTTGGGGTATTGAAGAATAGCTTGCTTCAAACAAAATTTCCATTGTTTATTTTAGATGCATGTGCATTTTACTAGTATGTATATATGTGTGTAGAATTTTGGCAGGTGTTATCAGAATTTAAAACTAATTTTTATCCAAAAACTTGTTCCGGTAAGGTTACAACAAAACGACTTATATTTTTTATCCAAAAATCTATTCCAGTGAAGTTGCCGAAATCTCAAACGATTTTTTTTTTTTTTTAATTTTTTTTTTACAACAAAACGATTTTTTTCAATAACAAAACGATATCATTTTAGTTAGGGGTGAAAAAAAAAACCGGAAAACCAAACCAACCGGTCGAATCAAACTGGTCCACACCGAAAATATGTAAACCATGGTTTTTTAATTGTAAAAAACCAAACCGTGAAAAACAATCTGGTTTTGGTTTTCTAAGATAAAAACCGGACCAAACCGGATATATATGCACACATATGTGTGTGTATGTATATGTCTATGAATATCGACACTATTGATTAATGAGGCCTTTATTTGCACCACACCAATGCACTCGTCTACCATTATACCTCTGGTTAGGGTGTTGAGTTGATACCTGTTAGACTGGTGTAGTGATTTCCCCCGTTTGGATACCAGTTATATATATGGGTCTGGAAACGTGTGAAATAACGCATTTTTACACCACAGTAAAACCGAATTTTCGCCAGTACTTTGTGAGAATTGATCACCAAAGTGAACCAACTTTTCGTCGGACCCCTTCAATTATCACTAAATTTAAATAACTAATATCGCAGTCCATGATCTATTAATAATTCAATCAAATACCTCACACACGTAGTTTGATGCACATTCTAATAGGACCTATGACAAGATGAAATAAAACAGTTTATATGGTTTTATATGATCAGCTGAATTGAAAAATATGATAATATAATGTTGTGTACACACACACATATATAAATATATACATATATAGAGAGAGGTGACTCAGTGACATTCGAGTTATGGTGTATGGTATATGGAGAATGAGAAATTGTCGTATGAATAATGAAATGAATTCGTTGAATCGTGATAACGCCTTTCATTTGAACGATTTGTAATAAATAAATAAAAAAGGACTAAAACCGGAAAACCGTAACAAGTCGATCCAAACCGGACCAGATAAATTTATCTAGCTACGGTTCGGTTTTGGTTTGTAAATTTTGAAACCGTAAAAAATGTTTTGGTTTAAAAACGGTTAAAAATCGGAAAACCTGAGTACGCAGATCCCTAATTTTAGTATTAAAAAAATCATTAGATCATGCAGTGGTCACGACCCCCTTAACCACGTAGATCCGCCCCAAGTACCTCGCGTTCGATACTATTCTTAGTGAAGCCCACATATGTTATCTCTTTCTTTGTGGAACATGTGAATGGAATGAATTTATAGGTCTAAATGATCCGAAATTTGAATTGAGCATTAGACTTATCGAGTTGAATATACTTTAAATTTTTACGAACTCGAGTTCAAGTTCAAACTTAACATTTCTAGTTCTATTGAACTCAAACTTGATCACGAGCATCGTCTAACTCGAGTTGAACTCAAACTTTGTTTTAAGTTCATATCACTCGAATTAAATGAGAATCATCATCGTATTCTAACTCAAAACGAGAATGAATAATTTCAACTGGTTGATTCGATCGAATTTCGCATGAGAATATTAAAAGTTTTATCGACGCAATTTTAGTGAAAGTTTTTCTCGCTCGATAGAGTATGGAAAACATTCAAAATTCTCACCGAATTGAATCAAGATAATGATCGCTTTTTACTGAATCGGGGCTTGAATATTTACTGTTTGAAAAGATGTTCCCATTTTTTATTTCAAAAAGTACCTATAAATAAATATATAAAACTTCTCGGAATGCTTGAGAGCGACTCATTAGTATTCGAATCGGATTTATTTGATTTCAAGCCCGTTTTGAACCAAACTATTTAAGCAAAATGTCAAATCAAACTCGAACAGTTCACAAATCGATTTGACTCATTTACACCCCTAAATAAACACATAATCAGCATTCAGTGTTTTAGCACTCCGTAGCAATTAGCATAGCGTTCCTCGTGACCAAAGAAGAGGTTTATATTCCGTAAAATTCGGTCTCTCTTCGTTACCAACTATAAGCCAAACCCCAAATTGCGCTTTCTACTTTCGATTCCAAGAATACCAACCCAAGCTGCTGTGGAACTGTGGAACTGTGGAAGTGGAAGTGGAAGTGCTCATACCGGTTTCGGATGGTGAATTGGTGATGGCAACATAAAACACAATGCGATGATTGTTTCTGAGTACCCAGTGATTGACTCGTCTATTTTGCTAGGGGTTTTAGCTCGTGTATTGCGGTAGTCTTCTGACTTCATAACAATCCCTAATTTCTCGCCTAATTTTAGATCCAAATGGTATGCTATATGATAAAGGGAAATTCTTCTGCAATTTTTGCATATTATGGTGTTTCTTTCTGCCGTGGAAGTAAAGGTAATTGCTTTTTGCCTCTTGAGTTTCGTTATGTAAGTAGTAGTCCTGAAATCAAGCCGATTAAACTGTTTATAGATGATGTGAAAAATGCTGATGATGCTATGAGTTTGTACCATCAGATGATCCGAATGAGTCCTCTCCCTTATACTGTTCACTTCAATCAGCTTCTGGGTCATGTCTCTAAGATGAAAGAGTACCCGACTACACTCTCACTTTTCAGAGACATGTGTTCAGTGGGGATTTTGATTGATAACTGGACCATGAATATTGCAATCAATTGTTTTTCTATGTTGAAACGCGTGGATTTTTGTTTTTCAATATTGGGTTCGTTCTTCAAGCTCGGTCACAAGCCAGATTCGCCACCTATGCTACCATACTTAAAGGTCTCTTTAGACAAAATCGGGTCTGTGAAGCACAAATTTTGTTGCAGAAGATTTTTAATGAAAAGCTGTGTGAACTGGATAAAGTTGTGTATAGCACAGTGGTTGATGGGCTTTGTAAGACAGGGAATACGAGAAAAGCTATTGAATTACTGCGAATGATGGAGAAAGGAAGTATAAGCCACGTGTTTATGATTACAGCACTATCATCCACAGCTTGTGCATGGATAAAAATGTAGATGCAGCTCATGGCCTCTTAGAAGAGATGATTGAAAAAGGTATCTCTCCTGATGTTATCACTTATAATGACTTGATCTATGGTCTGTGTAATCTGGGCAAATGGAAAGATACTGCATGGATCTATTCAGTGAGATGGTTAAATTCAAAATTTCTCCAGATGTTTTTACATATAGTGCACTTGTTGATGCCTTCTGCAGAGATGGGAGGATAGAAGAGGCAAAAGATTTAGTCAAGACAATGATGCAGAAAGGTGTCAATCCAAATGTTGTTACATACAACTCAATGGTTGATGGCTTTTGCAAGGATGGAAGGATAGATGAGGCAAAAGATTTAGTCAAGACCATGATGCAGAAAGGTGTCAATCCGGATGTTGTTACATACACCTCAATGGTTGATGGCTTTTGCAAGGATGGAAGGATAGAAGAGGCAAAAGATTTAATCAAGACCATGATGCAGAAAGGTGTCAATCCGAATGTTGTTACATACAATGCAATGATTGATGGCTTTTGCAAGGATGGAAGGATAGAACAGGCAAAAGATATAGTCAAGACCATGATGGAGCAAGGTGTCAATCCAGATGTTGTTACATACAATGTAATGGTTGATGGGTTTTGCAAGGATGGAAGGATAGAACAGGCAAAAGATTTAGTCACGACCATGATGCAGGAAGGTGTCGATCCGGATGTTGTTACATACAATGCAATGGTTGATGGCTTTTGCAAGGATGGCAGGATAGAAGAGGCAACAGATTTAGTCAAGACCATGATGCAGAAAGGTGTCAATCCGAATGTTGTTACATACAATGATTGATGGCTTTTGCAAAGATGGAAGGATAGAACATGCAAAAGATTTAGTCAAGACCATGATGGAGCAAGGTGTCAATCCGGATGTTGTTACATACAATGCAATGGTTGATGGGTTTTGCAAGGATGGAAGGATAGAACAGGCAAAAGATTTAGTCAAGACCATGACGCAGAAAGGTGTCAATCCGGATGTTGTTACATACAATGCAATGGTTGATGGCTTTTGCAAGGATGGAAGGATAGAAGAGGCAAAAGATTTGGTCAAGACCATGATGCAGAAAGGTGTCAATCCGAATGTTGTTACATACACCTCAATGGTTGATGGCTTTTGCAAGGATGGAAGGATAGAAGAGGCAAAAGATTTAGTCAATACCATGATGCAGAAAGGTGTCAATCCGAATGTTGTTACATACACCTCAATGGTTGATGCCTTTTGCAAGGAAGGAAGGATAGAAGAGGCAAAAGATTTAGTCAAGACCATGATGCTGAAATGTGTCAATCCGGATGTTGTTACATACAATGCAATGATTGATGGCTTTTGCAAGGATGGAAGGATAGAAGAGGCAAAAGATTTAGTCAAGGCCATGATGGAGCAAGGTGTCAATCCGGATGTTGTTACATACAATGCAATGATTGATGGTAAGTATCTGACCAAATTGTAAATATTAAAAAATCATTAAATAGAACAATCTTTTAGTCGGTTTTCTTAATTTTCGGAAGTTTTTCATTAATTTTCGAATTGTGTTTTGCAATGTTCAACATTTTGGGTAGTTTTTCATTAATTTTCGAACATTGTTATGCAATTTTCGACAGGATTCTTTATTCTACGTATATGGCTTATGTATATTTATATTTGGATCCAGTATCCAACTTCTAAAAAGTTGCAAATTTGTCCCAGACGTGTATCAAGTATCTGGTAAGTATACAGTGTGTATACATGTCGGATACGTATCAAATACGGGACATGCTAGCAAACAGAAGTATCCGATTGCTTTGAGGTTGATTTTGTTTGGTTAACCTTTTCCTTTCTGCAGATTCTGCTGATAATAATGCTGGCACTAGTCGACAATCCGATCAAACATTTGCTAAGAATGGCCCAATATTAAACCGGGTAAGAAAAGGAAGTATCTCTCGATGATTTCGTGGCGTTTCCAACAGAACATCACCTTTAGACATTAGTAATCTTTTAGGTGGTATGAAGTGGAAGAGAAGTGAAAATCATAATCCCAATAATAAACCTGGAAGCGCGAAAGCTGGTCGTGCATCTCTAGGCAACTCGAGGGGTGAACGCAAACCGAAAACAAAGTGAAAGCAGAAGACAGGTCAATTATCTACTCCTACTACTACATCAGGTTATGGGATGATTAATGGCAGTGTCGGTTCTAATCATCATCAACCGTTCACCGGCAAAGGAAGAGTAGGAGGGGTTGGTCTGGTTTCCACCTACTGATAACAATGTTGTGGTTAAGGATGTAATGAAGGAAACCGGTGACGTGTCGAATACAGTTAGAGACTTAAGAAGTGGATTGAGGTTATTCAACTGTTATCAGTTTAAGGTATGTTGTTGTTGTTGTTGTCCAAATGGTGACCTGTAATTATTATTATTCTTGCTGTAGAATTTTCGGAGTACCCTTTAAATTATCTTAGTTGAGGTCTCCTTTTTTTTTTTTTTTTTTTTTTTTTTTGTCTAGTGTTAACGGCGTTTATGGACATTTCTAATCACTAAAATGCTATCCGGATGTAACAACATCCGGATTTTGATATATATATTTACACATAAAAAGTGTTGGTGTCTTCGCACCGTGTAAAGTCACACAATCGTTCCTCTTCAGAAATCTCGCTGGATTTTTGTTGTTTGTCTATTTCATCTTGCACAAAATTGACATCTTTTACTGTTGTGTACCATTATTGTGTGGTCCATTGGCTCCAAGGGAAACCGCCGGTAAAAGATCTTCCACCTTTCGGAACATGAAGGGTACATTTGGAAGATCAAGTCCTAAATGATACGTTGAGTCACTAAGTACCGTCTGTTTCAAAGTTTTCTTGTAGCTTTCGGTGGCACTTCTTGGGTTACCTCTAGATATAGTCACCTGAATTCATTCATCACAAGAACCCAAACTTAAGAACAAATGAAGTAGAAATTGCTGAAAAAAATGAATCTATCTGCAACTGAATTTAACAGTTTCTTGAGACTAACCGAGTGATGTTCATCCAGTTGAAGAAGCCAAAACCGCCAATCATTCAACTTGTTACCCTCAACTTCCACTTAATATGTCGGTCCAGCCGGTGTGATGAAATTCAATAGCGTCGAATTTCAACCCCAACCCACTACCTATAGCCTTAGAATATGCTTTCCTTCAGACACCAATACCTGTACAAGTTTCCAGCAACTGTCAGCTAAAATTTACAAGAAAAAACGATATCATCATCCTGAATCAAAGGACTTTGTATATACGCGGCGGCCTATGATAGAATGTCGTATTAGGCGCAGGTGGTTGTGTTTTTGAGTCTAAAACCTGAGAAAAAGTATACCTGTAAAACCGGTTCAACATCTCACTGGACGAGTTGGCTTCGTATATGTCTGACCATTCTTTGTCGGAAAAATATGGTGAGAAGCTCTGAATATACTCTTCAGCTGATTCGTTTTGAGGTACGGAATGATAAATGACATCCAGTCCCACTAAACAAACCGGTTCAGAAGCTATTGCCACATAATCACCGCTATGAGATGTGTTGAAGTTGAAATTGATAAATTTATGCCTCGGATTATCACATTCCTGTAAAATGAATACGTAATAACATATATATGGAGCTCCATTCAAGAAGAGAGCAACACAGGTTCGAACACGAGACATAAGACGAGCATCTGCTTTACTACTGCTTGGATATACACGATTTCAATCATCACGGGTCCTAGACAAGGACTTAAAACAAAAGAGGGCAAAAGTGAGATTTGTGAATTGTCTTCTTACAAGATGTACATGATTTACAAGATTCAAAAATTCTTGAACAAAATGAAACAATCTGCTAACCAGTACGCTAAATGATTGAATTAATGGCCAGTAGAAAATGGAAAAATTTGAATGTTAGAAAGACGTTGTAGTTACTTTTATAAACTAGTAGAAACTAAGGCAAGGCAAACACAAGCAGATCATAACCATCAAAATTTTCCCCACCAAAAACATACTACCTAAATGGCCTAAAATATGTTCATCCCAAGAATTTTCACATGATTAAGGAATTGGTTGAATGTCATTAATTTGAAGGTTAATGTCTAAAATACCCTCGACTATCATTAATGCAATAGTTGTTAAGTAATGAAAAGTTGTTGAATTCATAATAAATTAATTAAGGGTAAGATAGAGAAAGAAAGAATAAATGTTCAGTTGGCAGAATGTAGAATGACTTATATTATGGGACAAGTAGAAAAGTGTAGGATGACTTATATTTTGGACCGGAGGTAGTATATATATATATATATATATATATAGTTTTTAGATTCGGCAAACATGAGATGTGTCCCACACATATATATATATATTCATGTTCAAATGTACTCAATTTCATGAACTTTTTTTATTTCAAAGTCCTTGAAATTGACCCAAAAACCGTAATTTCAGACGATGAATCTCCTACAACTACAATAGCAGCCAACATAGAAACATCGGTGGTGCCAGCTTACACTAGCCAATAAGAAGAACAGATAAATCTTGAAATAAGAAGACACAAAGCAATTAATTTTGCAGACATTCTTATCGCATAGCCGTACCAAGTAGGGTTTACCCTCGATAGTGCGCCGGATGATAATTTCATCAAACGGAATACCCAGCACTTGATGCACCAATGCGTACTGCAGCAACCTGCTCACAAGTGCCCGTTTTCTATCCTCCATTTTCAAAAACCTAACCAAACCAAACCAAATCATTTTTTAAACTGGGAAACAAAATTAAAGGAGGAGACTAAATTCTAATAATCATAGCAAATTACACCGCCCAACTGCTCTATTTAATCACACCCGTTAGACGACAATTACCAGTATCTAAAAGTTGTGTTCTTTAAAGAGATTCAGAACTGATTCGACAAGAAAAATCAAGGAAATTGAAAGAATAATCAAAAAGGGCTAGTTGAATACAGTAAACCAGAATTGGGAAATTACCTGGTGATGGAGGAATGCTCCTGTTGGGGAAGAAAAGACATGATGAGAGAAAAGTGATTGGGAGAAGGGTTCCATTTGGAGATGTCAACTATCCACCTCTGGACACCATTTTCAAGCTCTTCCATTCTTTACTCTTCTAGTTTTCTGCTGCAGCAAAATGTTCGTACTTTGTCGAAACGAAAAGGAACATCTGATCTGAGTGAGTATTTTGCTATTTTGACGGCTTGTTCTTTTCTTTCTTTTTTTTTTTTTTTTTTTAATGTTTAGAGTAGCATATAATTTTATGTATATTATGATAGTACATAAATGTACTCTTATGAACCAAGGTTATTAAGCCTTTTCTTCCTTTAAAAAAAAATAAAAATAAAAATTAAGTCATCTCCGTGAATAAGATTTAGATTCTGCATGCACGACACGAGGTGAATACGGGGCTAGTCCCAAAAGAAATGAACTACACTCTCTGGAAAAAAAAAGGACGTCTCTAATGTCGGCAGAAATTAAGTCCAATAAAACAATCAGGGGATGATCAAGTAAGACAATGCTACTAGCATTCAAATGCCCTAAAGAGGCAAGACGAAACCACCCGGTTACCTCCGGCCGCAGATTTAGCAGTGTACTTCCCGTTGCTAATTAAGGTCCTAAAAAAACTGGTGAAATATCCGTATGCAAATTATCAAAGGTCCACTTCCTGTGAATTCGTAAAAGAATTCGTGAAACTGTAACGCCCCCAGACCCTCGCCCTGGTAGGGTTAAATGAGTCATAAATAGTTCAGTCAAGTGCTTAAACTGCCGTACTCGCTTGGTCTAAAAAGGCTAACTCGAGTTCACAATACATTTATGTCTCATATTTATATGAGGATGAGCATTCTACTATTTTTATTTTTCGTATGTGGGATATTACAGAAACAAATGCATAGTTGCATAGTACAAACCTTAAATTCCTATTAAAACAGTCAGAGAGAGAAATCTTATCTACGCAAAAATTACAGAAGAACGTGTTGAAATACAAAACGACACAGCTCGATGCATATGAAAGCATCGATGCATATGAAAGCATCTGAAAAAGACTGATCATAAAAACCTACTCGACACGTTTTCAACATATGTATTGAACATTTTCCACCAGTGTAATTTATCCATCAAAAACTGTCACATTCTAATTGAACGCTCCGGATCTCCTGCACTACCCCCTACTGTACAACGTGGCGTAAACACCATATGATCATATCACACAAATGATCTACAAATGGTTGCAGAGGATCCGGTGGGGCCCCAACTGAAGACTCTCTGTGGATCAACCCATCTATCGCCTGGACTCCGTTAAGGTCCTGCCCTCAAAAAATTCGTTAAGCATACGGTCTAGATCCTCCGGAGTGTATCTGATATACTTTTGTGGATTCTTACCACTCTCAACCAAAGCCCTGTCACAGAAACAAGCTCGGATTATAAAACCAATCAGAAGTTTAAGAAAAGCCGCCTCTCATATGTAGCACGTCACATGGTGCAACCGTTTTTCAATGTGAAACCATCGGATTTACATGCAAATAGAGTCACCCGGGCCGGGCCGAAGTCTGGATTAGTTGATCCCGGATACCGGGGGCCTATTGATTTTATGCAACCAAACTACATTCTTCTCCCTTTTATATAATCTTCAAAGAGAAATACATCAGAAGCTCTACCATCACATAAGTTAAACATAGATTCTGTATTTTACAAGCTACAAGTAGCGCATAATTCAGAGACTTGTATTTTAGAGATCTATATAGAGATTTTGATGCAGATTTTTTGTGTGGACCTGGATGGTTTAGTGGCTTACATCTATGTTTTACAGATTTTCCCAACGTTTTAAATACACCGATGCAAGTAATCCGAACACTATATGCTAGTGTTATTCATGTGCAATTAAGGGTAGATGGAAAGACTTTCGGAATAGAGAAAATACCCGAATCTTTTGAGGAAAGATCGATAAGCTGGAAGTAAAACTTCAGCAACTGCAAGTTTTAAGGAGTCTCGTAGCTCGGTATCAGGAACTGTCCATTGAGATTGCCGTTGATGAAGCTCTTCAAACTGCTGGTTGAACGTCTTTAATCTAATGGAAAAAAAGAAACCGATAAAGAAGGAAGTCAACATTTAAGTGTTATCGATATCTTGTGAAATCATACAAGTAGTAACATGACACTGCAACGAGTGTATATGTATATGTATATGTGTGTGTGTATAACTGTGAGAATGCAAATGAAGTGAAACAAACCTGTCCTTCACAACCGCCCGTGAAGCCCCGCTGCTTCCGCTGTCTGGACCACCTCCGCCTCCACCTGATGATGTAAGGCCTTGAATGGAGAGGCATTGAAGAATCTGCAGAGAGGACAGAAATTCAAACATATGGCAGAATACTGTAGGTGACTAAACATTGGGAGGTTCTTGGAAGAGACGAAAACTCGGGCTCAAAACTTGGCTTGAGCTCGATCAGTCATAAAAAGGCAAGATCGAACTCGACTTTTTTAATACTCGATATAACACGACTCGACTCGACTCGTAAGGTCGATTACTTGTTTTAGAATTCATCTTTATAGGAACCTAGAATTCAGTTGATTTTTATAAAATACGGTATGACAGAGCTCGACTCGATTAGTACTTGACTCGACTTATAATTGGTGATTATATAAAGTATTGTAATAATAAATTTCATAAATATAATTAATATAGCTAGATTAACTTGTGAGCTACTCGATTACTATATTTAGAAGCTCGAAATCGGCTCGGTTAGTTATTCCAGTAACTCAAGCTCAAACTTGAAAAAAAAAAAACAAATAGAGTCAAAATCCTTTGTGACTTCAGGTTCTATTAGCAACATGCAAGGACGAATTCCAATAACATTAAAAAAAAATGAATCAACTAATGAATTGCCGTAAAGAAAAAAGGCTAAACCTTTGCCCAAGCAATTCTCTTATATTGATTTGCATGCTGCTGCACAATTCTCCTATGTCTTTGCACCCAGTCATCCCCCAATAAATCTTTCGCTTCCGATCTAAAAGCAGGAAAAAACATGTAAGCCCCAAGCAAAAACGTGCGTAGAAAATGGAATTCCATCCTTTCAAGATTTCTTTTATTTAAACAAATCCTTTCAAGAGTCTTTAAGAGCATAAAATCGTAAGACAGACCTTCGCACAGATCTGACCATGTAATGAACGTTGTTCATCAAGAACAAGTGACTCAAAGAAGGATCTTTATATTGCTTAGACTTCCTTCCAAATTCGTTTGCAGAGCCTGCATTATGCGCATTGTTACAGCAGCTAGTTGAGAATTGAGTCGTCTCCAATTACAAATTCCTGGAAAAGTTGCTTCAATGTTGATTGATAGCTGCAATTTCACAAGAATCAAGAAAATCAACAAGAAGTTTAAATCGTAAAATATTTCAATCTGAATCTTCAATGTCACCGATTCAGGTTAGATTTAAGCTAATGCGACACAAATAGGAACATAAAGTTGATAAAGCTAGATATATATTCAGAGGATAGGGATGGATATAGACACGTTTAGACCCTTTTTTTTTTTTTTTTGCTCTTTTATCTCAAATGTTTCATCTTGGCACTTTTACCCCTCATCTATGCATTGTTGTACAATTTCAGTCTAAAGTGCCGCGTGTCCAATAGCCACCATTGAAGATACGACATGCTACAACCAATAAAAGCTTCACACGTGGCAAAAATAGACCGAAAATGTCAAAAACAAATATGCATAGATGAGGGATACAACTGTCAAGATGAAACATTGGGATAAAAGTGCAACAATCGTAACATAAGGGACCAAAATGACTTTATCCCGATTCAGACCATTGCGGTATAATAGCCTACGGCCCCTGAACTTCAATTTCTTTCAGCAAGATAAGGGCATGGCACAACAGATAGTTCCACAAGTTCTTCAAATGCAATAAACTTTTTCTTGATTGTTCTTTTTTGGAGGTTGTGGGTGGAAGGGAGGGGGGAGTTTATAGAGACAATGCCAAAACAAAATATGCCATGCAGTATAACAAACTTACTCAAATAAAAACTTCACGTAGTTAATAACGTAGCTAGTCAATGGATGCACGGTTCCGTCTGCTACAGCAGTTTTTGTAGCATCTTTTTCAACCGCTTCTTCAAAATCACGAAAGGTTTCTTGAGCGGTCTGCGCGAGCCGCTTTGTCAAACCAAAAGCAGATTCTCTTAGCTCATTACAAGCTTTACCACTGAAAAGAATTTCAATCTGAAGAAACATAACAGCAAAGTTACTCAAGAGCTATAAATTATAACCCTTCAGTAAAAGGCAAACACAAGACAACGACCCACATAAATCTTGCTTGGGGCACATATCACATAGCTATCTAAATTACAAATACAAGAACATGCCTGATTTCACAAGAAATTTAACACGCTACCACAAAAAAATAAAAATAAAAAATATCTACATAGCTCGTAATTATTTACTTTATAGAAACAAGAACAAGCCAAATTTCACAAGAAATTCAACGAGTACAAAAAGAAAGCGCAAAAAAGAAGAAAATGCACAAGCGCAAAATTGCTATTTGGTAAACAGAGGTGGATCCTTTCAATTTTCGGGAAAAATCCTTCCAGTTTATCACTAACCATGACCGGAGAGAAAAGAGGCAGGAAGGAAAATCTTGCTACCTCAGAATGAAGTTCTCGCATGATTTCGTACATATCTAGCAGCACAAACAATTTTTCCGAGATCTTTTGCTTTTGGCAATCGCATCCCGAAACTAAGCAATGTAGCAAGACTTCCTGAAGTAACGTCAGCAAAACACTGATCTTTGAGAGAATCAAAGCCTTCAAATATTTGGTCACAAACTTTGCGCTCTCCAGAAAAGAGCAATTTGACCTATTTAAAGCATGAATAATTTATCAACACAAAGAAGTTTCTATTAAAAAAAAAATTTAAGACGGTATTGCTCCCTTATTTTCACGATTTTCTCAATATTATTCTAATTTTTAAACTTGAGACGTATAATACCTCTTCTTTGTAAATCAGTACATTTTTAGTCCATTATGCCATGTGTTGGTTGATTAAAGATTAATTTTTTGAAACCCTTAAATACTAGACCAACACACGGCACGATGGACTAAATATGTACTCCATAAACTCCAAGTTTTAGGCCTTTTTAGCTCTTCTTTTTTGTCACAAGGTATAGGTATTTCTGAAGAATAAATGTAATGTTTAATGCACCTCAAATTAGGACGGAGGTACTACCTATATTGAAGAAGGGATCAGAAAAGGTTGAGTTTAAACATCGGGATAAAATTGAAAACAATGAAACATGAGAGACCAATAAAGTTTTTATCCTTATGAGAAGAAAAGTAAGAAGGGACATACAGCAATACGCATAAAATGAATCCAGTTTCCAATTTTAGCTTCCAAGACTTCCCACTGCATCTTCTGAACATCCTCTTTGCTAAGCTTTTCTACTCCCAATTTGTGAAGGCTTTCCTCCAATGTTGCAGAACGACTATCCCTGCATTAACATACAAAATTGCCTTAGAACAACAATAATAATAATGACAGTAATAATAATAAGCGCAAGAATTGGGAAGCAAATCATCCAGAGCTTCATATTAAGTTAAAAAAGACACTCATGAGGAATATAAATGATTTAACACATTATAAGCTCATAAAAGGGCATTTACCTGTATATTTTCAGTAACTGCTGTTGATGACCGGCTTGCGCCATATGCTGTGCTAGATCATGCAACAATGGTAGTATCCTCGGCGGAATAAGTGTCGGTGGAGTGTAAACAGCATTTTCTGTGTTTTGATGTTCGTGGTGGCCATGTGGATTTGTTCCATTTGCATCACCCGGATGTCCGGGTGATGATGAGGGACGCATTGAACTGGGAAGGCACTCAAAAAGACGATCTGGCTCCACAGGCTTACTAAACGAGCAAAAATATAAATACAATTAAGCTATAAAAAATAAAGCTGCATAAACAGTTATAGCAACACACGAGCTAAAATACAAAATTAAGACTTGGAATTATAAGTAGAAAAACAGAGCCTACAGCATGCAAATTGTTTTCAGATATGAATCACTACATCAATGCAGTGACGTAATAAACATAACCGTGCAGTCAGGATTTTCAAAATATTACAAATGCATACTATTCAACAATGATATGACCTACCGGCTACCATGCACAATGAGAACAGATCATTCATAGCTCCTCGGAGCTTATCACCATCTACTAGTGTCATCAACGAGACTATACACCGATGATGACCCATTTGAAATCTCAAGTGAGAGGTCATAAAACTGAAGCTAAGTTCAGTGAAAAGAATTTTAATATTACTACTCCTGCTGCCCCAAATTATAAGGCCTTTTAGCTTTGATACGCAGTTTAAGAAATCTTAAAATTGATCCGTTTTGAAGTATTCTTGGACAAAAACACCCTTCATCTTTAAATTGGTTTCATACATTGGAATATCAAAAGACAGCATATTAATGAGTTGATTCAGAGTAGATAATAGAAGTAAAATGGAAAAATGCATTTAAATGTTGTCTAAATTCGTGAGGACTTATATTATGGGTACTATAAAAAGCTAAAAGGACTTATATTACAGGACTGGAGTATGGATTATGAAAATAGTATACTTTTAAATCACTCTGCATTGGGCATCAAACACAAGAAACAGCAATCAGAAATCTCAGCTAAACAAGGACAGCAAAAGTAACCTGTAAGACAATAAAAGCTGCTTAAACTCTTGTTCCAGTCTTGAAATGGCCTTGGCAAGCAAAGTATTGGCATGATTGAGCACTCCATCACTACTCTTATAGCTTTTATTGTTCGTGAAAAAAAGCGATGCTGGCTCTTAATTGTTCAATGGCTTCAAGATAACCTTCCAGATCTTCATGCGGCCCTTTTAGTATTTTAATCTCCGCCTACATCAAATTGAGCAGTAACGAGAGGACAGTTAATGCTGTGAAATGAAAAGGAAATGATGGAAAAACCAATAAGCACTTCAGATTTAGAGATCACAACACTCCATATGTTGTATCACAAGGAAGCTTACGCACAAAAGGCTTTGTGCACGTAGTCCCTCGTGCCACAAAGCACAGAATGTTAATTTGATCATGGAACCAACCTGGCGGACAAGATCAAATTGACCAAGTATAACATCTGCAGACTTCAAAGTTTTGTCAATATTCTCATGGGCTCTCCTAATAGCATGCGTTCTGATCTGTTAAAAACGAAAGGCAAACAGAAAACAGAATGAAAACCCTACAAACCAAAGTACAAATTACAGTAAATCTCACAAGCCTTCAAGATAAAACATTCTAGCTGAAACCGAAAAAACCTTCTTCTTTGCTTACCACTAATGGTTCTACTGAAAAGTAAGTCCCTCTTTAACAAAAAAATTAGTCACCCCAATGTTTATAGTATCATACAATTTGTGATATTACCTAAATTTTGAAAAGATAACCGAAAAATGCATTTTTCCTCGGTAATTTCCTTCACGCTGCAGTATTAGTCAATAGATCAATTAAATCTGGCCATCAAAGCATACCCAGTTATGAATCACATCGGGCACTATCATATACAAATCTTAAGAACTTAAATAAACAAAAACAGGTCCAGCAAATAAAGAATGGAAAATTATCGGTTCTACTTCCCCTACACAGTTTTCCCATAAGTAATCACTAGACCAACCTTAGACTTTTAAATCATATACAAACAAGCACCAAATCATACAAAGGAATCAGATTCAGGAAGATAAAAAATCGTTCAAATCCCACCGAAATAGAAACTAACGATCTTGCTTCCCTTTTCTTTCCAGGCATAATATAAGTGATCAAACATAAAACTAACATATGAAACTGAACTTAAAATCGAATTTATTAAGCAAAAGAAAAAGGGGGCAGGACCTGAGTAGGGCGCATGGCGGTTTCAAGAGTAGAGAGACGGTGGTCAAATGAACCCAAGATGGAGACCATGTTGTCGGTGATGGATTGACTCTTTTGAAGTGCATCCTTCATTTTAGCTGCTCTCTCACTCAGTAAATCCACTCCCCCTCCTCCTCCTGTTGCTGTTCCACCCATTGGAATCCCCATCTCCACCTTCTTCCTCAAGTCAAGATCACCTTCTTCACTTTTTCCCGCTTGCTTTTCTTCTTGATTGATTCGATGAACAAAGTACGATTGATGGTAAAAGCTGCTGATGGCTTTGCAAATGTTTTAGAGGTAAATGATTAAAGAAAGTTCAGCACTTTTGCAGTGGCGGAAATCTAAGGAGTTGACGGCAATTGATGCGTTTAGTGGTACCGTACTTTTGTTAATGGCGGAAATTTAGGCAGTTATTGAAAAGACGGCAATTGACAGCGCAATCAGAGTCGTTAATGAGCCGAACCAAGACAAGTCGAGTCGAATATTTATTGTTAAATTTAATTCGTTTACGTCACGACTTTGTTCGTTTATTTTTTTTTTTTTTTACTTTTAAATTTTGTTTAAACTTAATTTGTTTAGTCTGCGAGTTTGATCGTGGCAAAAAAAAATTTCAAGTCGTGTTTAAGTATGTCTCGTTAATGCATTTTTGTTTTCAACTCGATAAGATACGTAAAATCAAGTCAGATGCATAAATAAAATTACAAATGATATTCAAACATCATATTACAAAAGTATTAGAATAATTTCAAAATATTCAATATAATTATTTTATAGTGTTTTGTTTTTCTTAAAGTTCTCCCAGATTCTAACTCACTAATCCGACTAATCCGGAATTCGCTGAAGTCGATGCATCTGATGCTTACTTTACTCGCAAGTAGGCGTGGTAAGAATTTTTTAACTACTGCGGCGCCATGGGAGAATCGAACGGTGACGCTCCATGGCATTTTCAAGTCACTTACCAGCAAGTCAATTTCACTTGATTATTTTATAATGACTATTAGATTAATTGTTGACTTATCATATACAGCGTTAGGGTTAGATTGTAAATTGATTTATCTATATAAACGTGTTTGCGAATTTAATCGAACGTTCACGGAGACAAGTTAATGTTAGTTCGTTAAGGAAACAATCATAAAAGTTTATTAAAATTTGGTTCATGAAGTTACACAAACCAACGATCACGAGCCAAACACGAGCTTTTTTCGTGAAGCGGTTCTAGTTGTTTTTGTGACACTTTTGCACTTTCAATATTGTAAACATGTGTTGTGTCTTTTATTATATCACAACGTCAGATTAATAATTGTACACAATCATTGCGATAAGAACGGTTCAAATCTATATTTGTCGATAAAAGATATTTCTTTCCAAATCAAAGGAAATTGTAGTTCCTATTATACTCCTCATTTATCTTATTTTTTTCATTTAGATTCATTTTTTCAACAACCTATAAACCAATCAACTCCGATAAGCGCTTCCTATAACATTCCTCAAAAATAATTTTATCTCAAATCTCAACTAACTAATTTAAGCACACCAACACATTGTTTTTTTTTACTTTCCCACAAAAATCAAAATGAAATATTTTATACATACAAAGTGAAATTTTTATATGTCGTATGTGTTTATAAAGAAAAACATCGTATGTTATAAATATTCTTTTTTGATGACCGGAATAGAAAGTATATCGTTTGATAATTAATTTCTTTTACCTCAATATATATATATATATATATATATATATATATATATATATATATATATATATATATATACACATCAATTCAAGAGAAAATTTCTATTTAATATAATGTTAAGATTTTTTAATTATAAGATTAAGTAGTATTCCCAAACATTTTGATTAAAAAAAAAGCTAAATAGAGTTTCCAAATGCTATCATTCTATTTCTCTATCTCTAGGTTTTGAAAGTATACGGGATCCAGTAACAATTACAGCAACTGAACATTTGATATGATATAAAAAAACCTTTTGATAGTTAAAACATTTCATAAAAAAAATTATTATAAAAAAAGCACCATTTCACAAGGTAAGAAAATTGGTGAAAATTTGATAGAGAGAGAAAAAATAGTAGTACTATTCATATTAGGAGATACTCTATTTTTAGGGTGAGCCTTAACTTTTTTTAAGGATAGAAAAATGAATGCCGTAGTGAGTTTTGAGATTGTATCTTCACCCTATATTCAATTTAAGGAGATGTTAAATGTTCCCATTGTGGATGCCCTTATTGAGGGCATGAATTATTTTATTTTAGTTTTTTTTATAACAATATTACATTCCTTTCAAAAAATAAATAAGTTACATTGTTTTAACATACTTAGTTGTTTATTTTTTTTTCTTTTTTTTGTTGAGGAAAACAGACTTAGTTGTTAAAACATTGTTTTTGCATAACCTTAAACACACTTTGTGAAGTCTCTTTATTTCTCATAACTTTCCATTAAACTTACAACCATATTATTACTTTTCATCTACTATCCACGTGATAAATTCGTTCCATTGGTGCCTATTGTATCCACATTGGCAATAATCTCACCATATGACGTTCCAAACAACAACAAACTATGGCGAATTGAAATTAGTGTAACCGAATCAAAAAGAAGAAAAATACTAAAAAGAAAAATAAACTTCAATAAAAACGAGAGAATAAGCTTTAAAAATAAAGGAGACTATTATCTACGCCCACCTTTCTACTAATTGCATCATATCGCTTCTTTTATAAAATCAACATCGTAAAAGCCGGTTTGAAGTAAAAAAAACCGGCTTTCTCAAGATTGAATTAGAATCGACTCTACGGATACAACTAAAACTGATTTCCACACGATCGATTTTAATGTAATTCTCGTATAGAATGCTGCACGGGAAGTTATTGTGTGGTGAGAAATTTGTGGTGAAGTGGCGGGTGAAGCGATCGAACCAGCGCGGTTTTAATCTGAGAATGAAGATGTGTGGTGTGTGGTGTGCTACACGGTGTTTCCGCACCGTGTGGAGACACCACACGATAATCTCCCATGCTGCACCGGTTAAACCACTATGGTGCAAATAAATGCTAAAAAAAAAGAAGTAGTAAACTAATCATTAATACTCCTAATTCAACGTATACAGATAAATAAAAGAAATTTAAAAAAAAATCATCATAGAGATGTGGCGGGAAAATTGTGAAAATTGCATCTTCTTACGCAGGAGAAATACTAAAATCACAATTAAATTCAAATCCTCCCGGCCAATCCAAAAAAAAAAAAAAAAAAAAAAAAAATGCAAACCAAAATCAACGCCTTCTTCAAACCTAGAAACCCCCCTCAAAATCCTCAAGAGTATAACACGGGTCAGCCGATTCAAGATCAAGAAAACTCTGGAAATGATACAGTTCTTATCAGCACAAATTCGACAGAATCCGCTGGATGCACCACGTATATTCAGTTTTCCCTTTTATCTTTTCATTGTTTCCTTCCTTTTATTTGAGGTTTTTTTTTTTTTTTTTTTTGATTGCTTGGTTGGTATGTTTTTGGTTTGTTGTTGTTGGTTATGCAGTAGTATCTTTCCCGGCTCAAAAATTTGTTCCCTTTTCCCGATACATTAGGTTTGAATAACAATATCGTCATGGATGGAGCTTGGAAGCTGAAAACTGATGTTCCAGTTTTATGTTTAATGAAAGGTAGTTGTTTAAAGCACCGCACCTGACGGGGCACCACAAAAACATTCGATCTCTGGAAAGTCGACCTCTAGGAAGTCGAATCTAAGCTTAACATTTGATTTTCTAGAGATAAAATATGCATTTTCGACCTCTGTAAATTCGAATCTAGCCCGAAGCGTTGGTGCCTTTAATAAGCGCCTAATAAAATTTGTCTTGAACTTTGTTGGAGTTGCTCTAATCAGTACCCTTTTCTAGGAACATGTTTTCAATGATTGTAATACCTTTTTAGTTCACTAATAGTTAGCTTAGTATTTAATTTCAAGAATTTTTCGAGGATGTCGTGGAAAGCTATAGCACATTTTTTTCCTACAAGACCAACCAAAATATGCATTGTACCTAAACATTGTAAACTGTTTTGTTGTGAAATGGTCCCCTCGAATAGCAGTAAGCTTTGCCCTTTTATAATGTAGAAATACAGGGCTATTTAGGCCTATCGTACGCAGCTTTGGCTTATATTCTATAAGATGATGGTTTCAAAGCTTGAATTCATGTACTCTTGTCATACAGCGATAACATCTTCATCTGTCCAATGCTCCCCTCCATGTTGTACCAATAGGACAATTCTGACCAAAGAGTGAATTAGGATGCTTTGAGCCGCTGCAACGGCGTTGCAGTACACTGCTTGTTTTTCGGATTTTGTAATATCTCTGTTATCAACCCTTGTCAATTGGGATAGTAGACTGCATTTTGTTCATTGATGAAAGAAAATTTGTTTGGATTTCAAGTAACCAGAACAAATTTCCTCACCCCTTTCTTTAGTCAGGTTAGTACTGGCCGGAGAACATTTCTACCTCAAGCAGAAATATAAACAATAAGAGAAATTATGCTCAGTTGCATCTGGATTTAGGACAATCCGATTTCCTTCTTCGTCTCTGTTCAACATGCGGTTTCAAGTATGCTTGTGGAGATAAAGTAGACGAGAAACTTCATAAGGATTTCCACAAGGACTACACCCACGGCATTGAGTTCAAGGTTCTTTTGCTCACAGCGTTTTCGATGAATAAGTGTTTTTATGTTAACTTCCTGCTTAGCGCTTGTGTTTACTTGTGACTATTTGACTTGCAGGGTTGGCAAAATGAGAGGGTTGTTCAGACACTTCCTGGTGATGCTGGGCGCGTATTGTTGGTGTTGGACGAGGATCCACCTGCTCATAAGAAAAAGGTCCTTTTTCTGTAGTAAATGCTCTTTTGCTTATCTATGGATCTCAAGGTTCAGAGATTTGATGTGATGTTTAGAGCTACAGAAGTTTTGAACTAGTGTGATAGAATGTGATTTAACATGCTCAATACTCCTCCCATCAGGAACAACTAGTCGATCATGGCTTAGCTTATTGATCACCCGAGCTTGGTTTTCCATTTACATAGATCTTGTGATAACATTTTGAAGGCACATATTAGTCTAGTTGATATGCAGATAAACCGTGGTTGCATTTGGCTCGTTGAATTCCAAAATGATAGTTAAGATGACTGTGGTTTGTCCCTTGTTTTGAATATCGAGTTTCTTGCCTTGTTAGCTTTGGATGAATTTATAGTAGATGTGTATAATTTGCTTGTCATGTGAAAGATTTCGGGGGAATGGCGTCTCTATTTAGAACTACCGTACACATCTTTACTTTATGTTCCGACAAGATAGAGTTTTCACAGCTTGAATTCATGACATATGTCCACACAGTGCAACTGTACCTTTGCAGTAAGGGCTCTCTCCCTCCACCCCCTTGCAATATACTTGTACATGAAAGTGTAAAGCCCTAAAATACAAATCAGACACACTCTATTGTAGCATATACCGAGTTTTCTGAGTTTGTTTCAAGATTTTGGTACTAGTTCTTGGTTCATAAACAACAAGAACTGGGGATTTTTCTGCGTATCCTATAAACCATGAGCTCCAGCAAAAAATGGTGGCTTCCACGTTCCATAAATTACTATACGACATAAAATATACAAAATGAAAATCAGCGGACTCACTTCACATATTAAAGATACATTATTCTTGTTCTCTTGTTAGTATTTTCTGGGATGATAAAAGTACTACATTTTTTGTTCATAGGTTGAAAAGGTTCTCCAAATGATGGAAGTTGAAATAGGAAGTGGAAGCTTGATCCGTAAGAATTGCCAGGTATCTTTTTATTTTTTTAGGGGCAGTGTTTAATAGTTTAAAGTGTGCCCTTTCGTTCACATTTCCTTAACTTTTGGTGACAGATGTATTTATATATATTTCAAAGGAGAGTAGTTGGATGCCTTATAGTGCAGCCAATATCAGAAGCATATAGAGTTATTACTAAATCACAGACTCCAAAGGGCACTGATAATACTGTTACAAAGAACAGACAAGACTCATCTGTACTAAATTTTGGAGGCTTTCAAATGCAACGAGAGGTCCGTGCAAAGTCTGCATCGAGCAATAAAGATGATGCATTAGCAGAGGATTTGATGGGAGCGATTTTCATTGATAAAGAACCGATACCTGCTGTATGTGGAATCAGAGCCATTTGGGTTGTGACAGCCATGAGAAGAAAACACATTGCCACGCAGCTGTTAGATACAGCTAGGTAAACACTTTGCCTCTTTTGATGATTGTTTACTTCTCTGTGTTGTGTGAGTTTTCCCTTTGATTTAAACCTGTTTGATTCTTGCTATTACCGAGGGGTTTATGAAGCAGCCATAATCGAGGAAATTCTTTATGTTCCAGCCATTGATGACAACAAAAATGTCCATTTTGTAAAAGATATTATTTGAAAATTGAAAAATTATTAGAAAAAAAGACGAAAACCCATAGTAGGCCAAGTTACTGCACCGGTTTTTGCATTTTAGGCCAGAATCTAAGCATATGGATTGCACAAACTTGTCCTACCCCGAAAGACACTAGGCATAATTCTTTCCTTAAGGTATTATAAAGATATTTACATCATTGAAATCCCTATTTGAAAGTCCTTTTGAATCCGTAGATTGTTTTATTTTCACAGAAACCATTTTTGCAGGATGAATTTCTTGAAGGGGACTGTGTTAGATCACTCACAGTTGGCATTCTCTGACCCTACCTCAGCTGGCAGGGCACTTGCATCGGCGCTATTGCAGCTCTTCATTCTTGGCCTATAGAGCTGATATCTAACTTCACTGACTGCATATTGTAGATGCAAAAGCAGAGCTAGAAAATGAAGATCTTTCTATGTTTGTATGTTGAAAAAAATGGCGTTGTATCGTGGGACGAGTTACACCTGTTGTTACCTAGAATTGATAGCAAAAGATGAAACATAATTAAGTTGTGTGTGTGTGTTGATGCTTGACCAATTTAGTATCTTTAATTGTAATTTGTGCAGACAGTGTATCTCACATATATTTAGAAAATGTGTCATCATTTGAGATGAAAAGCAAAGAAGCTTCTTGTTATTTTAAAGAGACCTGGTGTATATTGCCACCCTTGAATCAAAATCTTCAAACTTGTTATTTAGAGGTTTTCTTGCCTTCAACACAGTTTTCATCATACTTTTGTAGTTGCTTTGGAACACGAGTGAATAGTTTTTGTCCACGTGTTTGTCTTCAGTGTAAAATCGTTTCCCTTGCTCCGAAAATTCTGAAAATTTTCAACCATATAGACCGCTTTCTTGTCCACAATTTCTCTCTTTACGTCAACACGATAATCAACTTGGATCGTTCAAAATAATTGCATGACAATGCTGAACACTCTGATCAGAAAATGCCCTCTATTCATATCATTATCTCTATTGCAGCTAATAATGGTTGGCGGTTATATCAGTTAGACTTGAAGAATGTGTTTCTTCATGGTGACCTACGAGAAGAGGTTTATATGGAGCAACCTCCGGAGCTTGTTGCTCAGGGGGAGAGTAAACCAATGCTATGTCGTATAAAGAAAACATTGTATGACCTGAAGCAGTCACCTAGAGCATAGTTCGGGAAGTTCTCGGAAATGGTACACTTGTTTTGATATGAAACGGTGCCAAACAGATTACTCTGTCTTTTATATTTGGATTACGTTTGGCTTTATATTTCTTATCGTCTATGTAGGCGATATTTACAGGCTACGATGCTGATGGAATCATTTCGTTTAAAACAGTTTTTGAGTAGTAAGTTTCATACAAAAGATTTGGGAGCATTGCGGTATTTTCTTGGCATTGAAGTGGCTCGGTCATACCAGGAATTGTCTTGTGCCAGAGAAAGTATGTACTTGATCTTTTAAATGAGACTGGCTTGTTATGAAGATGATCGGTTGACACGCATATGGACCCAAATCGAAAGTTGTTGAAGACAGAAGGTGGGTTGCTTGAGAATCCACGACGGTATAGATAGTTAGTTGGGAAACTAAACCACTTGACTATTACAAGGCCAGATTTTTCCTATGCAGTTGTAGTGAGCCAGTTTCTTGAAAGTCCCCGAAAGCCTCATTGGGATGCAGCGGTATGGTAAGGATCTTGAGATATCTAAAAGCGGAATCTGGGCTTGGTATTATATTCAGGCCGAATGGCCATTTGCTTAATAGAAGGGTACACTGATGCAGATCTAGGATGGATCTCCATCATATAGAAGATCAACAACATGATATTGTACCCTTCTAGGTGGAAATCTGGTTACTTGAAAAGTAAGAAGCAATATATGGTGTGGTGTCGGTCGGTAGCGAGCAGAGTTCAGACTATGGCTAACCCATGTAGTAAGTCAATGTGGAATAGGTACTTTGTGGCCGAGATTGGTATTCCGTTTAAGGGTCCATTGCCGTTGTATTGTGACAATGAAGCCGCTATCTATATCGCTTCCAATCCAGTATTTCACAGGTGGACAAAGCACATAGAAGTGAATTTCTATTTTGGTTTTTTGCCTCTAACGGGGTTCGAACATCAGTCTCCACGCCAAGTTATAGTCTAGCACACCATTAGACCGAAGTGAATTTCCATTTTATTAGAGATAAAATAACGGCGGATGAGATTTGCACCCTACACGTGAGAACGTGAGAACATGAGAACATTTGGCGATGTGTTCACAAAGGCGTTAGATAGGAGTAAACTGCAGTTTGTTTGCTCCAAGTTGGGCATGTCGGATATCCATGCACCAAAACGAGGGGGAGTGTTAGAATGTGTTATCACTTATTATTGTTATTAAAGTATTGTGTTGTGTGTCGGCCAAGTATTTTGCCGACTTATGTGTGTGTGCCGTGTTGGACAAGAAAACCCATTAGGGTTTCATCTTATGTAATGTGTTTCCTATATGAAGTATTGGTGGAAGAGGATGGGATATCAATTTACCGAATCTCAGTTTTATGTTTACCGTGTCATAACTTTAAAAGTAGTAAATAGTATTTCGCGTCAAATACTATCGATCGGTGGCTAAAGACTTTCATCAACGTCGGGTGTTGACTATTTTGACATGTTCGATCTTGTGGTTAAACCCACCGTTATACGCATTGTTCTCACTCGCTATCGATCGTGGTTGGTCTTTTCGGTAAATAGATATTAATATTCCGTTCTTCTTTGCGGTAAATACATTCACTACGGTTTATAATGACACATCCTCCCAGGTTTGTAGATTCTTTACATACTAGTCATATGTGCAAGTTGCGTAAAGCATTATAATGTCTTAAACAAGCTCCACGTGCCTGGTATTCCGGGCTCCAACAATTGCTACTTACAGCCTGCTTTGAGAATTCAAAAGCCCACTCCTCTTTTTTTTATTTTTTATTATTATATTTTTTTTTATTTACCAATTCGTATGTCACCTAATTTGTTCTAAAAAGAGTTATGGTACAATGCATAAACTGACGGTGAGGGGTGGGTTATGTCAGTGAATGGTTGTTATGTATCCACATCACCTCTACACACCACTACGTTAATTATAATGCTGCTGGCCGCTAGTTATTGACACAGAAAATGGAGATCGCATAATGAAAAATAAATAAAAACTAAAATAGCAATACTAGAAGTTAAAACCACAAATATATATTAATATTTTACATAAAACATGAACAAACTTCCATATCACATGGTAGGTACAGTTTTGAAACAACCCCACATTCATAAAACATCCTCACAAAGTTGTTGAGTTATTATTAAACACAAAGATAAGTAAAGTTTTTAAGGGGGTATTTGATTAAATAAGCTTACTTTAACTCTTCATCGCGATCGATAAGTCCTCCCGGGGCTTATCTCGATAACAAAGACGCATTAAAGCGCATTCACTATTCCGCTACACATGCAAATGCCGACAACGACGTACTTGCAATCATCGTGGGTTATACAGGTTCCGTACGGACATTCGCGTTTCAGCTTCCTGGAATAATAACCGGTCCCAGCTGCCATGGCAACACTTGCAGTTCCAGTACTCAAAGTGGGATTGTCAATCACTTTGTTCATGCGGGAAAAAATGATTAAGAAAATAATTAACGTGTTTGAAAACTATGTTAAATGACAAAATTATCCTTCTTTAAATATTCTCTCATCGATTGAATAATGTTCTTATTTAAAGCTGCAGCATTTTTTGGATTCCCTGAAGAGGAAAAGAAAGAAAGAAAGAACCATGGATCCGCCGGTATCTCTATACATATTAGTTAACAAAAACCTGACATTTTTTTGTTCGTAATGTTTGACATTTTCTTTCTTTCCTTTTTCCACAGACACGCACACTGTATCTTTATTATATCCATTCAATTTCGAGCGCAAAGCATAAGTGTTAATACTAGCAGCATTCTGCCGTAAGCCAATGCCTTGTTGGCATTTTCTAATTGCTATGAAAATTCCACAAGTCCACTAAATAATTAAAACTTTGAAATCGAAGTTTTAAACCAATTTCTGAAAAATAATCAGTAGTAAGAAACACTAAATCCAAACACAAGATACAATGTATGTATACGTATACAGTTCTTCTTCAAAAATGAAGTACTACACCCCCCCAATCTCATGTTAGATTTTTTTATTTTCTTTTTCATAATATAGTAACATGCGCATTTTATCATTTTTAATTTTCTTTTTTTTTTTTTTTTTTTTTTTTTTTTCCATTTTAGATTAAAAATAGTCAACCATGACTTTTAACTTATAAATCAATCCATTTAAAATACCAAGAAGGTATTTATTACATTTTTCTATATTTACCCTCATATATATATATATATATATATAGGTTGGGATTCCCTCATCTGTCTATCTATCATGCTATCAAATACATACTTCTAAAATAGTGCATCGATCATTTATTTTAGTGCACTTTCAATTATTGTTTTGGTCAACTACAAATTGAGGCAGGGTTTAGTTAGGTTTTAGTATTACCTAATAGCATGATTTCCCGCCCGTTAACTCAGTGCCTTTCAAGCAATAGCAGGGTCTTATTAAAATAGTGATCGGATCTACTATTTTAGTTAGGTTTCTAGTATTACCTAATAGCGTGATTTCCCAGCTTCATTAATCCAATTGCTCAAACAATGATAATGTGGTCTTATTTAAAATAGTGATCGAGATGCACTATTTTAGTAGTATGTCTGATAGCGTGGATCGATAGGTATGTATATGAGCTCATTTACATATATATATATATATATATATATATATATATATATATATATATATTCATTTTCAATACTTTATAACGTTTATTAATAACCGTCAAAAGTTATTTTAAACATTTTCACTAAAAATAATAGAACATAATTAATTCAATCACCTTTCTTACAGCGTGTGAAAAAGCCGAAATAAATTTACGTTTTAGGGCGGGGGCAGTAGTACTTACTAGAAACAGCCATAAAAATGATCATAATCAGGTAAGCAACTCTAGCCATCTTTCTGCCTTTGCCTTTGTGAAATATGCACTCGCAATATATTATAAAAGAAGAGGTTGCTTCCTTCAAACAAAAAAAAGAAAGAAAAGAAAAGAAGAGGTTGCTCGCAATGTTGTATCTTGAAGACGTTTTAGCATTAGGTTCAATTTATATAGGTAGGATCTTAATAAAAATAATTAATTAATTAAAAAAAACAAGGAAAGAATAAAAACAAATATTCGTTGATTGTAAATTTGTAATGAAACAATGTTAATTTGTGGGGTAAAAGTGTTTTTATTGATTTATTTATATAAATAACCCCACAATTTTTGTAATGATAAGCAGGGGCGGACATAAACCCCACCCAATAAGTCTAGAAAAATCATTATATATACTACTTCCGATCTCAAAATATAAGTTTGATTTTGAACTTAAAAGCTACAGAATCTGCTGTAATTCTCTTTATAATGTAATAATTTGTAAAGTAGAGGAATGTGCTGAAAAAAAATTAGATGTAAAATGAAGAAAATAGTTTCAAATAATTAATTTATATTATAAAAGCAAATTCGAAAAGTTTAACGAAATTATATTTTTGGATGAAGGTAGTATAATTTATATCCCCACTCCTTTTACAATTTATATTTTGCCTCCACCAAATTTTCTATATACAAAGGACAAAGTGCTTTGTATTTAAGAAACAGGCGAATATTTTACGGGGAGGCGATCGTTTACTCATAAGTATACATATAATTTTCTGTAGGTAATCGTTTTATCATATATTTTTCATTTATAATTTTTTTAAAAATAAAAAAAAAAATGTAAATTTAAGAATAAGCTTTATCGATACCCTGTTTTATAACGCTGTTTTCCTTTAATGATTGGGAAATGAAACGCACAGAAGATGCACAACTTTGTCTTATTCTAAAATCTGAAGGCTAGTTGAACAGGTTTTATGTTTATTATTAGTATTATTTTTTTTAATCATTTTAATTAATTGAAAATTTTGGCTTTTTTCCTTTAACACTTGCGAAAAGAAACGCACATAACATGCACAACTTTGTGTTATTGCGCGATTATCTACAAGATCTACCTGTCTGTAACTATGTATCGTTACATTTACGAATTAAAAAAATAAAATCTTCCCTCAAAAAAAAAAAAAAAAAAAAAAATCTTATAAGCTATAAAATCTAAGAAGGTGTGCGCATGTTGTCATCGCGTGGCATGCTTTAAACAACTTAATAATGATAATTTTTAATTATAAAAAAGCGTTTTTTAAAATTTGATAAAAGCGAATTTAGTTTAGCGTTATATATAAGCCAGATTTTTTATTCTCCGTTACATAAATCGAACCAAAGTGCGTATTTTGATCTGGTTCGATTTTATTCATCCAGCGAGAACGATGCGGTTTTAGTTTTAAGTTTCAATCAACTAAAATTTTTGATTCAATTTTCGGCACAACAATTAAATAAAGCGCAGTATCTTTTTTATCAAGCGTGTAGCGTTAATTAGCGACTTAATGCGAGAAAGAAAAAAAAACCGATGGATTTGAAATTCTACTTTGTGTTGTGTCTGATGGAATATTAGTCTGAGTTTAGCTATAAAACGAAACTTTTTTTTGATTCTGCATTACATGCGGAAATGCAAAATGTATATTTAATAAGGTTCGATTTTATTCATCCGTGAGGCATTAAGGTTTTAGATTTAAGTTTCAATCTCAGAAAATTTTCGATTCGATTTTGTAGCAACAATTGAATAAAACGAGTATACTTTTTTATCAAGCGTGTAACGTTAGTAGTTTGTCTTTGAAAATGGGAAAGAAAAAAAGGCAGAAGCGGTTTGAAGTTATATTGTGTAAGTGTCACGATGAAATATTAGTCGAGTTTAGGTATAAAATACAACAACAAAAAAATTAGGGCAACAAAATAAGGGCAAACAAATAAAGCGGAAATTCGGTTAGCGTTATATAAACCGAATTTTTTTGATTCTCATAATTACATAAATCGAATTAAAGTATATATTTCGATCTGATTCATTTTATTCATAAATAAGCGATTCGGTTTTAGTTTTAAGTTTCAATTAGCGAAAATTTACGATTCGATTTCGGCATAACAATTAAATAAAACCATGTACTTTTTTATCGCGTGTCTGCAGTTAGTAGTTTGTGCGAGAAAGAGAAGGAAAAAAACACAAAGACCGACCAGTTTGAAGTTATAACTTGTGTAGTGTCACGATAAAAGATTAGTCGAGTTTAGTATAAAATACTGACGAAAAAAGCGCAAACAAATATCCGTCATGAGAAGGTGTGGATGTGACCGGCGTGAGACAGCGCATTAAATATTTTTATTATTTTGAAACAGCATAACGTCGATGGAGCCGAGTAGTAGTTTGCAATCTGACGTCACTAAAATTGGCGTTAGAATATCAAATCATTTTTATATCGCCCGGATCGTATAGAAAATGGGTTAAACACATATCAAGCATATTAATGTTACGGAAGTAGGCGTCGCGGGACGTTTGGCGATGTATAGTTATGGTCGCTTATTATTTTTATATAATGTTTCATTCGTAAAGTCGAAAGTAAAGGATTGACTTTTATCGCGTTGTTTTCCGATCATCGTATTGTGCTTTATTTTGTAGGTGGAAATTCACGTGAAATTTGGAAGAGAAGTGATTCGCAATCTTGGCGTCTCAGAAAAAGCTACATCTTGAGAGAATGTGATATGTTTTGTTTCTCTCTTTGTCTTGTCTTGGATTTATTTACGGTTTAAGAACTACTCGATTTATTTGCGTTGGGATCTATTACTTTTGGTATTATCGTTGAGTAACGATTTATGTTGAAATTTCGTTGTCGCTATGCGGCTCAGATTCACTGGTAATAAAAATAAAATAAATCATTCATCAGATCTTCAACATTCAATCCACCACATATCCGTTTTCAGGAAGGTTCTCATTAAAAACATTATCGAACCCCACAAAGTGGTTAATCGACAGTAGGCAGTAATAGTCAAATTGGTTTTTTCTCTGCCGGTTTGAAATCCTGCTAGACTTGAATCAGTTGGACAACTTTATAATATAATATGCACTAATGTTGTTCTAATCTCTAATGTAAGGTATTTTGTTTCTCTTTGATGTATAAACTTCTCTCTATACAGAGTTGATTATCTTTGTTAAGACGAATGATAATGAAAATTGTCTTTCCTCAATTGGCTTAGTGAATCCTTCCATGTTCAAGGCCGACCATGTGAGGTTCGGATAGGGATGGCCTTTTGAGTTTGGGCCCTAGGTCTGTTTTACATACATGCTTTCTTTAATTTTGAATAATACTAATATTGATTGGGAAATTCTAGGTATACATTTAAAGGTTCATTAGGCCAGCTGAAAAACCCATTAAATAACATAGTAAAAATATCGTTAAGGTTATTACTAGTATTAGGTGAATCTTGATATTTGTTTGAGATCGTTTTGCAGAATTTCATTTGTAGATGAAGTATGTAATTTGGTGCCGAAATTGAAGATTTTTTTAAGACCCTGGCGCATGGTCTCTTAGTTTATGTTGGCTGACACTAGACCAATTTACATCGCCCCCTCTCTAATTTTGAATAATAAATTTTTCAAAAAATTAGGAAAATAGTCGTAGAAGTCATATCTGTGATCATTATGTCATCCCAATTGTCATCGTAACCCCACCATGACATGCTATTAATATGTCATCCCAATGGCTGGAGCCGCGCTTAATCTTTACATAATTTCAAATTACTTGATGATTCCAATAACTATTCCATCTCAATTGTCATAGTAACCCCACTATTTTATGGATCAATCTTTATATTCCATTTTGTTTCTACTTTTTCAAAAACACTAACAAAAACACTAACAATTACGGTTCTTACACGGAAAAACTTAGTACACAAAGAATCCGGAGGCGATGTGGTACGAGTGACCTAGTTGATTGACAACATGCTTTATTTTGAAGCGACCACAATATTTAACACGATATCCACATATTTTACACATATACCATTGTTAGGAAATCAATTAGTTTCTGTAATGAAATTTAAAAATTGATTTCCGTTTCGGGATCGACTGCTTAAGCAATGGCTTGTAAAAGTAGTAGACAAAAAATACATTGGATGATCTAAAAGATCGAAGCTTTAATCGTCTACTGTGGAAGAGTAGTAGTCATGAGCCATGAGCGTTTGGTCTCTATCGATATCCACACGAGCACACGCGTCGAATCCTTGTGATTCTTTCTTAGAAAAGCTGAGATCTTTGTGACCGGCATTTCTATCTCTCAAAACTCTTTATAGGAAGCCTTATATTTTCTAGTAAATTAGAATGAACTAGGCGACCACTTATTATATAGAGGTGACTAAGCATGTAGTCTCATTTCCAATAGGAAAATCTTCCTACTTGGAGTAGGGAGAAATAAAATATTTACTAATAAAATAAAGGAAATAGATATTACAGATTTATACCATTTAATTTAATATCTTACATCAGAAATCCATGTGTAATCATAATACACAAATTTAGCCTAAATGTATAATATCATATATATTTAATTAATCAACATAATTAATATCTTGCATTATATTTATTCATAATAAATAAATACTGTGATATTAATTTATCATTTATAATACTTTATAGTCGATATAAAAAGTTTCCTTATTTGGTTATCACTTTATAACTGCGTTTTAATCCCGGCTAGATGTTCTTATGTGTTAACGACCCGATAGGCTTCGGAATATGTTGGCCGTGAGGCACAAAGTGCAATTACTAAAATACCGCCATACCCAACGATCATGAATAGCGTCAGCAACCGCGTCATGACCCGATCATCGGAAGAGTCAAATCTGATGACTATTACGCTTTCATGTGAAGCGGTTCGATGTAAATACAATCTATCGTTGTTATAATATCCATATGGTTGTATCTGCGAGTGTCGATACATTAATGACCGTATCTTATAATCACGGATATAAATGTCTCCTCCGAGTAACTCAATTACTCACACTTTGCAAAGATTCAGAGAGCTAGACATTCCCTCGTTAGAAGGCCACTTCCGGATATTTACTCCTGCCATTTAGGATACATGATTTCAGGACGATCAACACGATATCTCTACGCATGCTTCAATATCGTACTCAAACAACTACCGCGTAGTTGCCCCGTGAATAGGGAAACACGAATAGTGTCAAAACACTAAAGAAAACTCTGAGAACTTGCCTTTAACCTTCATGTAAACACCACGGCTCATCTTAGTTCTTGATGAAATCAAAGCTGTTTGCTAACTCTCATCAAAGCAAAGATTCCAACTCCGAGAAGCTTCGGCTTTAGTCATAAATGGACGCTGCGGTTTGGACACCGTCCCTAACATCGTCGGTTGTGAAACACACTCAGGTTGTGTCATGTCGCACTTCTTGGACATATTTCCATTGAGAAAGTTGTTTCACATCCAGTTGCAGATTTCATAATCATGGTATCTTTGCTGATAGCAAGCGAGGAATACAATGAACTTTGCATGCATTTCACTGGCGAAAAAGTTTCATCGTAGTCAACTCTTTGTCTGTCACTTATAATTAACCTTTTGCCACCAACCTTTCCTTGTGAGTAACAACATTACCATCCATGTAGGTTTTCTCTTAAGACCCATTTACACCTATATAAACTCATCAGCCGGGTGGATCGACTAGGTTTAGGCTGGTTGTCTTTCATGGATTTCATTTTAGAATTCATGGCTTTTAGCCATTTCTCTTTGTGAGGCCTCATTAATACCTCCTCGTAAGTTTTAGGGTCTCATCTTCCATGAGGTATACTCAGAGTGTACCTTCCGGGTTCACGGCGTCACTTAGTGGATCTTTGAGGTGTATGTGTTACAGAACATGTGTATACCTAAATGTGTATGTTGTATCTGCTCTACCTCTCCGTCAAGTGTTTATTATCTGCAAGTGCTTCTTGAATTTCTTCAAGATAAATCTTACTCCTACTAACCTATCTTGAGAATAAACTATTTCTCCACGTAAAAGTATGCAGTCACGGAAACAAAAAAAATTTTGTTCTCTGGGTGGTAAAATTAGTATCCTTTAGTTTCCCTTAGGATAACCCACAAACAAATATTTGTCTAATCACGGCCTCTAATTTATCGGACATCATTAAGCTACATAATTCGGACAACCCAATGTTTAAGATATCCCGTATTAGGTTTCTTCTTAGTCAATACTTTGTATGGTGTAGAATCTACCGTCTTTGATGGAACTTCAGTTTAAGTGTATATGATCTTTGTCTCGAGATCATACCCCAAAGATTTTGAAAGAATTGCATAGCTAAATCATGGATCTTGCCAGTGTCAGCAAGATGCGGTTCCTCCTCTTAGACACGCCATTCATTTGTGGCTTCCGGGAGAAGTGGCCATTCATGTATGAATCTCATTCTCTCTTTAAGTAATCTTGAAACTCACCATTTTAAATTATTCTCCCATCGATCGGATCAAAGTGTTTTGATTTCTTTACCTAGTTATTAAATACTTTGCCTTATATATTTTATCACTCAAATACTACTATATACATTTTGGAATTTTGCCTATTTTTATATCAAATACTACATACATTTTAGGATTTTGCCAGCTTATATTTTATCACTCAACATACTACAAAGGTCAAAGGCGGATTATACTTTTATACTCAAAACTACTTTGCCTCTTATATTTTTATCAATCAAAATACCATACATTTGGAATTTCACGCCTAAGTATATTTTATCTAATACTACACACATTTGGAATTTTGCTGCTTGTATTTTATCGCTTAAAATACTACATATGGTCAAGGTCATATATCATTGTAATTTTAACAATCAAGCTATTAAAATACTCATCCATTATTTTAAATACTCATCAATTATTAATATTTGTTTCAAAAGAAAATCTAATTAATATTATAAAAAAATATAATGTCGAAAAAAAATTAGATTCGCAAATGCCTTAAATCATCAGCTTTTTAATTTGTGACATATATGAAACTGTCTTTGAAACGCTTTTTACGGCACCTGTGATTTTTTTTTTTAGAATATCACCATACAAAGTGAAATCTTGGCTTCAGCCACTGTGACAACAATATGCATTAGCGTCTTTAGAATCATTATTGTTAGAAATACTTAATGGAGTTTAATAAGATATTATGGAAATATTACCTTGTTGTAATAACTTTATTTATGTAGTAACGCTAGCGTAGTGATTGTATTATATAAGCAGTGTATAATAAGCAATCTTTAATCCTTT